>OX438764.1:21321399-21921399 GCA_949316455.1 Acleris holmiana | reverse complement strand
AAAAAATGCCTTTATGGCTAATGAAATTATGGTATATATGGTGATATTAGGGAAAATGAAGGTTGTAGCCAGTGACCATTATGGCAAATGAAATTAGTGCAAATGAAGTGCAGGAAGATTTTTTGAATGAGAATTTAAAAAAAAAAAGCCTACCGGCAAAGAAATAAAGTTCAAATACATTTGCTCTAGAATGCCATTTATGATTTTTAAACAATGAAAAATGTACTTTATTCCTATTATCATGTAGTTCCATATTGCATACCGGGCCTTACGAGGCTATTGCGAAAATAGATATACCTACAGAGTGTAGCGAGGTACTCGTGGCCTCCATCCTTTGTAATCTTGTGTGATTAACACTCGATCAGAACACCCTTTACCTCTCGTATATTTAGAAGAGGGCAAAAAGGCTAATAAGTGACTTCTAGGGCTCCGTTCTACATTTAAAGCTCGTAAAGAAGTTAATAGACAACATTCGACATTGGTTAAGGCAATTTAATGGACATGCATATTAACAAGTTTCTGTCTTTTTTTTTAAGGCATGCTGTATTGCAAAAATCAGTAAAATAGTGACATATTGTCGCCTATTTCTATCACAAGAAGATCCCTTAAAGGGATAAGTTCACCTTTGTACTTACCTTTTATGTTTTTTCTTCTTTTGTCTTTTCTGTTCGTGCAATAAAGAGTTTACATGTTTACATAAATACCATCGTCTCTTAGTTCGACAAAACTGACTCTGTTTTACTTCGTTATAGAATAACACCACAATCCAATCGAGACTCTCGTCGGACCATTGCGAAATATAAATACGGAGAGTGCTCGAGACACTCATGGCCTCCATCTTTTGCATCATTGTGTAACTGGCACTCTTTCAGAACATCCTTTAGTAGGGCAAAGAGGTTAATGAGTAATCAGGAGCTCTGTTCAACGTTTTAAGCTTTTTAGAAGTTAATTAGGTCCTTAGGTCCAACATTCAACATTAATTCAATAATGAAATATTTTATTGCTTTTGTACCGTCAGTAGTGATTAATTTTATTTAGTTGACAGAAATGGCGGCAGAGTTAAACACAATACGAAAACAATATGGCAAACGTTATATACATTTACCGAGTATTTATGGAGTTTGGCCTGGCTCACATGGGACGCTTCATTTCAGTCATTTTTCTGTCCACCCCGCACCAAAAAACAACGAATCCATTCCTAAAGGGGCTACGCTGGGACAACGGCCTTTACGCACGATTTTCTAACAGTTTCCTTAATATGTTTCAAACGGAACACAATACGAAAAACATGTCTGTCAGTTTTATGGAGAATAACTTACTGGATTAATTATATATTTTTGCAAATCGCATCTTTAGAATTATAGTGACCTAATCCACAAATGTTGAATTTCGACTTAGGTCTCTATAATACTAAATTTATGACTCAAAATCGAAAGCTCAAAAAATAAAAGTGCGAAATATAAAGAGTAAGTCATTTCGGAGGAGGATCAAGTGGGGCTCCCATACAACATACGTGTTTTTTTGCCGTTTTTTTTAATAGTTTGCTACATAGTGTCTAATGTGGTACAAATAATAATACAGAACCCTTCGTGCGCGAGTCCGACTCGCACTTGGCCGGTTTTTTTTATTTTCCTCCGAAATGGCTTACTCTATACTTTGGCTCAGGTTTGCTCCTTAATCACAGCTTCTCATCTTCCCAGGTACGCCTTCCGCATCTACGACCTCGATGATGACATGTTCATCGGCCGCGAAGACCTGTTGGAGGCCACCAGACTCCTCACCCGCGGGGAGCTGCAGCAGCAGGAGCGGGACGACATAGTGGCTAGCGTGTTGGACGAGGCCGACGTGGACGGAGACGGCAAGCTGTCCTTCATGGACTTCGAACACGTCGTCGTGCGCGCGCCGGACTTCCTTTCCACCTTTCATATACGAGTGTGAATAAAGCTGTTGTTTTTATCGTTAAAGAAGGATTTGCTAGAAGACTAGGTTGATAAAAGTTTGAAAATAAAATAATTAAATGAGGTAGTAACTTTAACACATTACAAATAGTTTTAAGTACCCCATAAAGATCAAATAACCCATTTAAATTCGGAAGGCACGGTAACCCTGTCGAATCATGAACAAGAATAATAGAGTTACTAATAGAGTAGGAAAGATGACAAAAGTTACTTTCAAAACTGGCAACTCAGAAAATTAAGTTTAAAATTTACTTTCATACTGTTATTACATTGAAAGAAAGAATTAAATCGTTTTTTGTATCATGACATTCATGACATAAAACGACTTCTGAATGGGACCTTACAAAATGGCAATGATGGTGGGGACATCATCATTGCCATTTTATACTGGAAGCCTTCAGACTCCTCACCCGCGGGGAGCTGCAGCAGCAGGAGCGGGACGACATAGTGGCTAGCGTGCTGGACGAGGCTGACGTGGACGGAGATGGCAAGCTGTCCTTCATGGATTTCCTCTCCACCTTTCATATACGAGTGTGAACAAAACGGGGTAATAATGGATTTTCATACGATATTACTGCCTGCTGCTGCTAATAACAGGGCAGTTATGAAATTGCATTCAATATTACTACACTGATTTTTGAGAAGGTTTAATGAACGGCTTTCACGCCTTTTATTAGGGTAGTACTTATACACTTGCTAACAAAGTGTACAAACAAAGGGGAGTAAGCCACGAATTAATAATCGAGTGTGCATTTATCGAGAGTACAGATTACTAAACTCGTGTAGCAAATGCACACTCGATTAGTGATCCGTGCCTTACTCCCCTTGGTGAATAAACTACTATTTTAGACATATCAGCCAGTAAGAGACCAGTATTTAAAAAGAAGTGACAGCGCGCAGGTCGGTTGGCCTGGTTCATCATCGTACATTTTTATTCTAATAGTGTCGCTTGTTTGGCGATAAGAACTTGTTTTATCTACTATGTACCCTCCCATTGATTTGTTTTCAAATAAACGTCTTTCTATTCTATTATATTCTATCGCCATCAAGAATTAAGAACGTAAAATACTTAAAAAAACAGAAATCACTTTAAGAGGTTCGTAAAGGCAATTCGAAAAGGTAACGTTTAATAGAAATGTTCCTGCTTGAGTTAAAGTTATGTCACAATTTTCCTTGAAATTTAATAACTACAAAACATCTCTCATCGCTTCATCTTCATATGAAAGTTCCCTTAGACACATCGAAAAAGGAAACAACGTTATTTAAGGAGGAAAATGTGTCTTAAATTAAAAATAGCGAGAATGAAGACGCGACAGGTATTACTTAATAAAACGCTTTTTAGCGTTCCTTAGGAAAGCGGCGTCTATGAGAACCGTATCTGAATATAAAACCTCCGGAGAGAGCTTCTGTCCATAGGATACTATATACATAATAATAATAATAATAATAAATATCAGGGGACAATCTCACACAAATTGACATAGTCCATAACTAAGCTCTAGGCTTGTACTATGGGTACTAGACAACGATAAACATACTTATATAGAGAAATACATACTTAAATACATAGAAAACATCCAAGACTCAGGAACAAATATTTGCGCTCATCACACAAATATCTGCCCTTACCGGGATTTGAACCCAGGACCGCCGGCTTCGGAGGCAGGGTCACTCCCAACTAGGCCACCGTGTCGTCATACATAACTTGTGGAAAAAGGTATAAACATTGCAGTGCAAGTACAAATTGCCAAAGATACGAGACGTACCAAAAAGTTGGACCATAGTTAAACGTATTTAAAAGTTCCGTTGCAAGACGGAAAGTATCCTTACTTATCTTACAGTGGGCCCTTTCGGATACACTTCGTCCCCTTTACGATCTTTTGTGCAATTAACCTCTTACCCACTCAGCAAGTCATTTTTGAGTTAATCCATTACAAACACAAAAAAACAAATCTCTTCACTTTAAATAATATTAGTTCAGATTTAGAAAATCATCCACAGGATGCTGAAAAAAAACACAATGATGTTCAAACAAACTTACCCGATGCCCTTCATCTTTTTTCTTCAAGTGGCATTCATTTTTTCTTCAGTACTTTTACCATATCTTCAAGCAGGGTCTTCGGTAGCAAACTATCGGAAAAAGGATACCTGGCCGCCACATGAGGGCGATCAGCTGAAAAGAGGATTCATCGACTGGTCTCGGTTGGGAAGGTCTTGAAGTTGCCGCGCAAGATCGTGAACATCGGAAAACCCTTCTGCGAACCCTATGTCTCTGATGAGGGATAAGAGGAAGACTTCATCATCATCATCTCCTTTAATGTGCAATACCTTTTACCACCTATTTGGTATCCCAAGCCTTGAACTTTTCTAAAGTACTCTAACCTCCTGAGTCACCTGGTTTTCGCTGAGGATATTAACCAAAACTGCATCCTAGAGTAGGTTTGACAAGGTTGCAATTAGTTCTTAGGTCTTACGTTGCCGCAATACCGAAGAAGGCAGTTAACTGCAATGTGGCATCACGAATCAGTCGAAGCATTCTGCATACTCTATTAAATAACCCATACAATTTAAAATGCCTATACTATTACTTTCCGTGTGGTTGCAGGGTTAGAATAGGCCACTCCATGTCTTCCTGTGGATGTCGTAAGCTGCGACTAAGGGAATAAAGGCTTGTAGTTAGGCGATGGGCTTGCAACCTGTCACTAATACACTGGTAAACATGGCCTGATTGTGCAAAATGTGGTTACAGAATTATCAACATTTTTTTTTAAGAGTTTTTTTTTAATTCTGTAGCTCTGCCTACCCCACTCTGGGAATGAAGGCGTGACATTATGTATGTATTACTATGCAGTAAGCCTCCTTCTTTGGTATTACGGCAGTGAGGATGTGACCAGAATTTCCCAGCCGTGTGTACCTACGCCTAAATAAAAATTCTACTTTAAATACTCAATCTTGTAAGAAGATATTTTCCAACTTCCATGTCGTTCCTGTTTATTCTCAATAAACACTCGAGAATCGAGTCGAGTTTACACAGCGTAGGCAGGAGACGTGTCAGCCGAAGTTGTAAATCGTGGGGCGCGTGAAAAGACGCTGATTGTATCTTGTTTATAAGTGTATTAAATTATTTTTGTGCCAATAGAGAACATGCATGAAAATCAGAATTGAGTTTCATTGATACGATTTAGGAGAAAATGTAAATAAAACATATAAAACGCAACACACTAAGTTTTGACCCGTTTTAAACATGGAACAACGGCTATGATGTCATTCTTGTCGTAGATTTTGTATAGTGTTTTTGCAGGGGGTCTGAACTATGACTTTTTAAAGCTTCATATCTTATGAAAAAATTACACAACAATTATTTCGCGTATACAGTTATTCCTCTCTTTCATAATACTTTCCAGAGAGCGTAAGAAAAAAAATGCATGTTCTCTATTGCTTGTACGAGTAAAGCTTGGCGAGAAAGAAAGTGATTTTGAAGTGGTGCAAAGACTTTTAAACTTTGGGAAAAAAAGAAAACATGGTATACAGTCGACTACAAAGACAAGTATCTACTTCTGAACCTTATTATAATGGACTAAGGTAAAAAGTGGATACATGTCTTTTTAGTCCACAGTACACATTATTTTGACACTGAGCGCTTATTTTTTACAAAATCTTAATTACTGATTAAAACACAAAAAATTCCGAAACCTTTTATACCTTTTTAGTTTGTTGTTTATCAAGAGATAATGGGTATTATACATAACGTAGTCGTAGTAGAAATATCAACCTAGACAGTTAAATTTTTGCCTGAGCCCGTTCTGGTTTAATTCGTAAAAAGGTGCTTAGATATTTTTAAGCCTCTTGTCCGCACCGATACATTTAATGTTAGATAGGTATGTAGGCACCATTATATCTCTTTGAAATGGAAATATAAGCAGTGAATCGTTACGCAACAGCTAAGTTATCCAAGCATAAATTACCATATTGTGAAGGTTTCAAAACACATCACCGCGGCATGTATAACTCAAAGCAGGTCGTTAGGAATTCGGGGAGACCTGGACAATTTTACTATGTATGAGGCTAATAGGCACTCTGCTAAAGTTTCTCAAAGTACGAGGAACGTTGAATGTCAGAATCGAGATGTTTCAACCTCTTTGCATAACCTTTTTAGGGTTCCGTAGTCAAACTAGGAACCCTTATAGTTTCGCCATGTCCGTCCGTCCATCCGCAGCCTAGTGCAAAGACTACTAGTACTAGAAAGCTGCAATTTGGCATGAATACCTACCTATGCATATTAGTCACGCCAACAAATCGTTGTTGAAAAAAATGAAATCGTTATTTTTTAGGGTACCTCCCCTACACGTAACGTTGGGATGTTTTTTTTTTTCTCGTCTACCCTATAGTGCGGGGTGTCGTTGGATAGGTCTTTCAAAAATATTATGAGGTAAAAGCACCAATGTTCGACACTTTTAGCTGGCATGCACCAGTAATCGACAGAAGCTTTTAATTCAAAGACCATAGGGTTATAAATCATAGTTGCAAAACAAATGAATAACTCTTATCTTCTTTGAATAAGAGTCAGTGTCGAACATTGGTCCTACGTCGAGTACTGGTGTCTTTACCTTGGGTTTGTGAAAACAGTTTTTTAATTAAGTAATCAGTTTATGAAATATTAAGCTTTAAAGCGCTAATTTTTGTTAGGCTTAAGTAAAATTAGTGATTACTTGATGATTTTTTATGTTTGTAGTACTTAACGGCTTCGGAACCTACACTGAGCATGGTCCAACAGGCTCTTGCCCGGTTTTGATCCTGTTAGTTTTGTGTCATTGATCAATGAAGAAATGTTACAAGTAAGATGTAAAACCCGACCACCCGACCCTCTTTTTGAATTAACTTGACGCCCAGGAGCGTCTTTTACAACGCCGACGTTAGCCGAGTTGGTACTGACCTTGCTTACCTATAAGTTCAAATATTTGTGTGAGAGCTAGTATTTCTTCCTGAGCTTTGGATGTTTTATACGTATTTATCTATATAATTATGTTCATCGGTGTCTAGTAGGTACCCCATACTACCTACAAACCTAGACCCACATCGTAACTATCATAGAGGTATTCCATCTCAATCCCTTGGGTTGTCAACGTATTTCTGCGAATGCATTGTGTTGTAAGTTGTTTTTAGCTTTAATTCTAATTATTGTATTTGTGATGGTATTTTATCTGTCTGTGGTAACTGTAGGTGCTATAGACATTTGTAGTCTCAAAACTTCTCAGAGAGGGTAGGGGGTCATGGCTCCCCCGAAACCGAAAACTTCTACAAAGGCGTACTTCCTTTTTAGACTTGTTTGCTTAAATCATTACTCCTTTCACACATCGATCTACATACGAAATAAGTATACAGATAAGTCAACAATGGAGCAATCAGGGACGCTCGGGTTATCGCGCGAAATAGAAAGGTGAAAGGTTTTCCGCGAAATGATTTTCGGTTCGCGAATAAAACGCGCGGGAACGAGTGTGTGGAGTCAGCGTAATGTTTAAATTAAATGTCTTATAACATAATGTCGAGGTTAAATGTGAGGGAGAGAACAATTAATATTTTAAATTAATTAGGTATGCTTCTTAAAATAAAGAAAAAACTTTTAAACCATGGTAACCGTACATTTTTACGTTAAGTTTAAACTGCGGAAAATTACCATTTCCGTAGGAATTACGAGAAAATCATAACAAAAGAAAAAGCAACGAAAGGCATTTTCTCGTTACTATATTCAGCCAATGCACACAGGGTAGTATCTTTTTTTAACAAATAAGTTTTTATTAAATTGTTTTCTCATACTGCGAATGATATAGTTTGCCAACGTCATAGTAGAAATCCACGATACGTTTAGAGAATGTTCGATGTTTTTATCGATTGTGGAAAGATCGGAAAAAGACTAAAACTATATTATGAACAGCGCAGAAAAAACAGGACTTTAACGGTAAACGAAGATTAAAGGTAAGAAGAAAGTTACACAGGCATGAAAGGGAGAGCAAAATGTAAGAATATAAAAGCACGCAACCACGATTTTATGTGACGAGTCTGGATATATTTTATTTAAAAAAAATAGTAAACGGAGATCCAATAAAAGAAAGCAGGGAATGAAAATTAATTGGGCGCAACAAATAAGTAAGCTTTCATTAAAATATAATAAGATTTTAATCGTTCTGACATTAGGTACTTATTGCACTGTCATCGTCAGTTGGCGTTTACGTTAAGAGGCCTTACACGAAATTTTGCCGATTTCGCTGTTTTTCGTGATTTTACAGACGTGATTTTACACTTGAAATACTTTACTTCTACACATTTGAATGCACAACACGAAAGATAATTTAAATTTTCAACGAATGAACGAAATATTTTTTTTGTTTTTATTATTTAATTTTGATTAATCGACCTGAAACCAGCGACTGTTTCGTGAGTTTTGCTGTAAGAGGTTTAGAATATCATATATTCACGAATCGTTTTGACGTCTTAAAGGTATGAAAAAATAGCAATTGATTGCGGTAAAAGTTGTCTAAAAAATGTATGAATTACTTTTTACCACCTTTATATATTTTTTTTGTGTAAAAAATTTATGAACTTGGTAAAATTTTATAGAAAATGAACAAAAAATAGTTTTAAATTTCGGCTTCTTAAAACACTCGTTCATACAATTAAAAGCACAATATTAAACTTCAGTTCAAAATCAATCCATTACCTTAAAAACACATCCAACAATTAAAAATTAAATAGCAATATATAATGTTTTAAAATAACCTAAATCACGAATTTAAATTCTCGACAAAGATAAAAAAGTTGCTCATTCATTCTTAACTCATTTATTCGATCATAACTGAAATGATATATCATGATGTGCATTAAAACTCATAGAAAAGCAGTATTTAAACTGAAAATCACGAAAATAAGCAAAACTGGCAAAATTTCGTATACGGCCTCTTAAGCTGGTACGGTCGGTCGGCCTTAATAAATAGCCTCTGCACACTTTAGTGTATTGTCACTTTAACGTCATGTTTTGAACCGCTACACTTATCTGTCAAAGGACGGTAAAATGACAAGGTACTAAAGTGTGCAGCTACTTATAAGAGATCCTGTTGCCATCTACTTCCATAATTTTACTATAAGCTAAGTCACCATAAATACTATACTCGGTGTCAAAAAAAATCGCATCTATTGAAATTTTCAATAGAGGCCTCATAGTCATACCTTACCTTAATTCAAAGTCTCCTTGCCTAATTAATTTGTACTACAATAGGTACCTACTCATAACATAGTAACAAAAAAATACACGTGACCTTAAAAATGCTTGTAATTTATTTTGCCAACAGGTACCTAAGGAAGGAAGTTACTCATGAAAGGGAGAGCAAGATTGCACGAAACTACAATTTTATGACGTGAGCCTGGACATATATTAGTAACAAACAGTGAAAGGATATCCAATAACATATTGTTAAGAAAATTAAAAATATGTACCTATTTATTTCTCTTGTCACATATTGTGGTACTTGGGCGTTTTCCAAAAAAAGACAAAAATTAAGAATTTTTTTTTTTCCATTTCGTCACAAAAATTAACGTATGTAAATGTATGGCTAATTTTCGTGACGAAATGGAAAAAGTTAAATTTTCTAAACTTTTGTCCTTAACGATGTACACTTTTTTTGGAAAACGCCCACTTTCCCCAAGTAACGTGACATAATTTTATTGTAAACTAGCGACCCGCCCTCGCTTCGCTCCGGATTAAAGTATTATACATATAAACCTTCCTCTTCAATCACTCTATCTATTAAAAAAAGACCGCATCAAAATCCGTTTCGTAGTTTTAAAGATTTAAGCATACATAGGGATGTAGGGACAGAAAAAGCGACTTTGTTTTATACTATGTAGTGATGGAGTAAACATAAGCACCCCTCAAATCCATAACTCCTCTGGTGCTGCAGGTGTCTATGGGTGACGGTATTCGCTTACCATCAGGCGATTCGTCTGCTCGTTTGCCTACTATTCCACAAAAAACACAGTAAACGAGCCGTTTCCAGGAATCTTATAATATAATACTAAATAACTACAATGCAGTGGAATTTGAGGGATTATTCAGTGCGCAAGTCCTCGTCTTCATATTGTCTCAAAGAGATGATTTCCAAAACAAAAAAAAAACGCCTTCATAAACGCAAAAATATCTTCTTTTAAAATTATACCGAATAGGTTAGTTCAAAGTCATCTTTTTTTGTTGAAAACATTGTGATCGCGACTTCAGTTGGACCTACCTACAATTCTAAAAGAACTTATTTTTTGCGTTATTGAAGGCGGTTTTTTTTAAACATTTGTTTTATTTTATATTTTTTAGAGATCATAATACGCTGTTACGTAGTCCCACTTCTTAGTCGATATGAAACTTTGTTATTTCAAGCGTGCCGCAAGCAACGCCGCGGGGAAGACATAATCATGTTTCAACAAGTAAATAGGTATTCTTCACTGTAGTCGCTCAACTATCTTAATTGAGAACCACCCTTGGTCTTCATCATCAGTTCCACTTCACCAAGTGATACTTTCTGAATGCAAATGTTAGACTTGTTACTAAAAAGGCTAAAATCGCTATATGTTTGCCTACAATATTTGAAGAGTTCCCTCAATTCCTCACTGATCCCCTCATCATTTGGTGTCAATGGGACCACCTCGGAAGTAAGTTTACTCTATCAAACCATGAAGGCGGTTATGTAAAATGTTTACGTGAGTACGCTTTCCTCATGAGGTAAGAAAATGGTAACGACGTAGTTTTATTGGTGATTATTTTTTGCGAACCACTATTTACTTGATGGTTTTATTGCATTATGAAAATTAAAAATGTTTATTTCTCTAAAAAGTTTTACTGGGTCACGGCATAAACCTAACAGCATAATTTCTCAATTTAACGTTTTATCAAATTTAGCACCATCTTCAACTTCTGCTTGGCCCAATTGTTGCCAGAATGCCTCAAACAGTAAGTATTGTGCAATAAAGCTTAAATAAATAGGTACCTAAATATTCAGTAAGACTCGAATTTTAGTTACTCAAGGCTGAATTAAATACCTATCTACCCAAATGAACGTAAATATAAAAAATATTTAGCTAGAAACCGATGAATAAGAAACAGTTTCCAATGTTGAATCATTTTTCCACTCCGAACAGCGCCTTCATTTTTACACCGATGAATAAGAAACAGTTTCCAATGTTGAATCATTTTTCCACTCCGAACAGCGCCTTCATTTTTACTTGCGCTTTTTGAAATGTTACTGCCATCTAGTGGATGTGAACTAAACTACGACAAGCCGTGGCGCTTGTAACGTCTTGTACCTTTTAACCATGGATGATATTATATTTGTAATTTACTTTTGAAGTTACTTCGAAGAGTTATTGTTATTGGTAATTTACATTGACATTAATTAATGTCATTGTTTTTTTGTCATTAATATAATTTACCGGTATTTCGCTTAGTCAACCACTAAGCTTAATTTAATCGCTGAACGCACCCAATTCTATATTGCACGTGTTCTTTATGGCCAAAATTCTATAATCTACTACAAGAAAATTGAAGTATCTGTATCGCTTTTGTAGTCGCATTTTCAGCAATATCACGGTTAAAATGCTGTTATAATTAGTTGATTTAAAAGACGTGCCTCATTATCGTCGTAAACACGTGCAGTGAAAAGACAATTAGATATTTTATACAATTATATGATTACTTGCTTTCATTTGACAAATTGCGCTAGACCGCATATTTAAAATGGCAGCTTTACCACGTAGAATAATCAAAGAGACACAGCGACTGATGCAGGAGCCTGTGCCCGGGATCAGCGCGGTGCCCAGCGACACGAACGCGCGCTACTTCCACGTAATCGTGACAGGGCCAGAGGACTCGCCCTTTGAAGGAGGACTGTTTAAATTAGAGTTATTTCTGCCGGAGGACTACCCGATGTCGGCGCCTAAGGTTAGGTTTATAACGAAAATATATCACCCGAATATAGACCGACTAGGCCGCATATGCCTGGATATACTGAAGGATAAGTGGAGTCCGGCGCTGCAGATCCGTACGGTTCTCCTCTCGATCCAGGCGCTGCTGTCAGCGCCGAACCCTGATGATCCGCTGGCCAACGACGTGGCCGAGCTGTGGAAGGTGAACGAGAGCGAGGCTATTCGGAACGCCAAGGACTGGACGCGGAGATATGCCATGGACAACTAAGCGCCGCCGCGCCGCCAGTGCCTCCCGCCCGCGCGCCCCGGCCGGACGAAAGTAACTAATATATCATGTTTTAAGAGTGCAAGTTATGTATGACACCCTAGACCCAGTAACTTGTGGAGAGACAATGAAATTTTATTATTAGCGGGCAGGACCGCGCCAGGCCCGCCTCAGGTTATCCTCTTGCATTTTATGTAGCCTCGCCCCTTATTTGTCTTGAGTGAATGCAGGACCCTCGGGTTCTGTTCACATGTAGCTTTGTTGATACTAGGAACGCATATTTTTTTACTATCACGGATGAGAATATCAAATAAAATGTACTTGGAGACTTAAATGTATATATTTCATGGTTATCAAATTTGGTTAATTTTATACAAAGATAGTGTGTATTGTCACAAAGTTAAGCGTCTTGCCGAATGGCCCCTCAGTGCAATGTCCCTGCTTGTACCATGGTGTTAGTTTAACTGCAGATCTCTAGTGATACTGATATTTAATTGGCTCCCAGGCTAATGGAGTGTGTAAGCATTATTTTCAATGATTCAGCAACTAAATAATTTCACTATGGATTTTTTGTGTACTATTATATCTTGTATAAAAGTTATCATTAAATTGTATTTATGTAATTAATTTGGCTTTGTGAGCAAACTTCAGAATACATAATATACAAAATTAACCAATATTTTATTTTATGTTAATTTTCACTCCTTGCCTCTGCTTTTAGTTTATGCATAATAACTATCTTGTTTGTCTGCTTCTGACAAAAATCCTTGACAAAGCGTACTCATATTATATGTAATACTTTATGTAATATTCTAACTTATTGCATTATGTTCCTAACAAGAGTTAAGAGCAGTTGATATGTTCCTTGCAAAGTTAATATTTTATTTGTTTTTTTTTTATATTATTAAAGCAAAACTTAAAGTTTGAACAATAAACTAAGAGGAACAGTAATGTTGAACAATCCTTATACTATGGTTGACTAGTTCAATATGCCTCGCTCAAGGCACATAGCACCACATGTAATTTTTTATTGTGCAATTATTAAGTCCAAATAAATGAATAAATTATCAAGAATGATATTTTGATTGATAAAGCTCCCATTTGAATTAGTAAATGAGTGTTATCTGCAAAGTATCTTCTGTTCCCTAAGGAACTGTTCTCTATATCCTTAAAACTATCTCTGTAACCACCATGTCTCACATCAATTGGTTAGGGAATTGAGGCATAACAACAGGACAAACAAACTATATAAACAAAATGGACACTAAAGGTTTACTCACATATTAGTCAGTTACAGCCACAGGTTTCGAAGTCATTAGGAGCCGTTTAGTTTTTGTTTTGTTTTTAATTATGACACACTAGTTTAAATTCGCCTCCAGACCTAAGCTAAACCTTCATAATCAAAACGAGACAAGACTTAGAGTGCTAGGTTTGGAAGTCATAGCCCCCCTTCCCCATAAAATGAATTCTGGACCTGTAATTCGGGTGATGGTCTGACCCCTAACTCAACAAGCCAAGCTCAACATAGAGCTCTGGAGTGCTCTATTTAACAGAGCCAATAATGTTGGTCACCATTAGCCAAATAGTTAACTTCGTTAATGGGCGTTTTTCAAAAAAAGTGTACGTCTTTAAGGACAAAATTAAGAAAATTTAACTTTTCCATTTCGTCACGAAAATTAACGTATCTGAATGTATGGCTAATTTTCGTGACGAAATGGAAAAAGTTAAAGTTTCTTAATTTTTGTCCTTAACCACCAACCACCCTAATAAACAAAACATTAAGAGGACTGTGAAGCAATGAAATTACATACAAAAAACGATAACGTTTTTCTCCCCTTAAACGTTGTCCGATTTTTACGATTTTTATATATTCTGTCGTAGATAAAAATCAAAGTCTGTACATTTTCCTTTCCAAGAAAATATTTATTGGAAAGAAAAAAAAGAAAAACGGAAACGTACAAACCTAGATTCTCATAATATCTAAAACATTCAAAAGACGTGAAAATCCGATTAGATATAGGGGGTGAGAAACGTTATCGCTCGGAGCTAAATTGTATGAATTATTTTTGACAGATAGGTACGCGATTTTAGCATCGCTATACAATCCTCTTAATAGCTTATCCGTTACTTAAAAAGTTAACTTTTATTAAACGTTAAAGCATTACAATTCGGAAGTTTTAACGTAAGCTTCCGTTAATCGTTAACACGTGATAAACATTGCATTTTTTTATATCGTTGCGTGAGTCGTTCTTAAGCTGGGTACGAATCTGAGCGGCTCAGCCTGAAGCATGCTCGCCCCGCACGGCGAGCTGCTCGCGAGCCAAATTGTTGTAAATAAACATGCGCGGGTAAGGCAGCGTGCTCGCCGCGAGCCGACATTTTTAAAATGCCGTCGGAAACGATGACAGCCGCGGCTGCGTTAATCATAATTCACCGAATTATTAACAAAAAGAAGAAGAAATCGCCTCGGCGATAGGATGGCTCAGCACTTTTTTTTACGTGCCTTGCCCACAGACAAGTTAGAACTTGTCGTTCTGCTCGCAGCACGCTAGGATACACGTCCAAATTACGCGAGGCACGCACCCTGAGGCGCCTTTGAGCACGGTCAAAAGATCTACTCTCAGCGGATTGCCGCGCGACGCTCGCGTGAGCGCGTACGAATTTGAGCAATATAGGTGAGCCGTGCGTGCCTCGACTCTAGGCTGCTCTAATTCGTACCCACCTATAAAAACTGTTGGTTTGGGTTCTGGGAGTTAACAGGTTAGGAACAAAAAAAAAATTGTACGATTGAAATGTGTAATTTAGACATCTGGCATAATGTGGATAATATGTTAAAGGTCTCGTCTGAAAGCGAGGCTGGACGTGTTTTTTCCGCGGCACGGAGCGGTGTGTGCCGTATATTTTTGGTAAATAGGTACTGGATTAACGGCTAACGGACTTGGGGAATCTTAACGGAAATTAAAGAGTCCGTTAATATTTTTTAAAGTTAATAAGGTACTTAATCCGTTACTCGAAATGTTAACTTCGTTAATTAACGATTAAAGGATTAACGAGTTAATGCCCAGCTATGATGGTCACGAACCTCAGTCATGACTGATGAGGAATCGACCATGAAGAATGCGAACGCCACTGGACGCTCAGCGTAGCTATCATTTTATCGAATTTCACTTCATCGATAATCATTTCATCGAACTTTATTTCCTACTGAAGCCATGATGTTTTCATGATATCTTAAACATTAATTACGTAGGTTAGGGAAGTGCGCGTTCACATTTACCGATATCGTGTCGATGCAACGGGACGCAGTTATAGGTTAGAATAAGATAGAATTACATCGAGCTCGCACCAACCCTTAACTGCCTGGAACAACGACACGATATCGGTAAAAGTGAACGGGCCCTTAGACTTCTGAATAAAAAAAAATATTTACGCGTGAAGAAATGCCTTTCGATGAAATACTAATTCTACGTAATGATACGTTCGTCGAAAGGTATTTCGATATAATAATAGGTACCCCCAATGGAACTCATGAAATTACTAATAGCTACTAATTCCATGATGGAACTAGGTACATATAATTCGTAAGAAGTCTTACCATATTTACCCAAAACAGAGTTAAAAAAAATAGCACACCTTTAACTTTTAGGGTTCCGTAGTCAAACTAGGAACCCTTACAGTTTCGCCATGTCCGTCCGTCCGTCCGCAGCCTAGCTCAGAGACTCTTAGTACTAGAAAGCTGTAATTTGGCATGTATATACTCGTACATATAAGTCACGCCAACAAAGTGGTAAAATAAAATCTAAATCTATAGTCTGTACTTTTAGGTATTTAAAAAAGTGTAAACAAAAAAACCACGTGACATTGACAGATGACAGTTTGTCAGCCAATAGGAGCACAACACTGATACGTCAAAGCTCGACCAAACAGCTTGGATTGGTTGATGAGCAGAGCCACGTGGTTTGGTTTGTTTACACTTTTTTAAATACCTAAAAGTACAGACTTTATAGTGTAATCTTTTTTTATAGTGTACCTACCTCTCCTGCACGTAACGTGGGGATGATTTTTTTCTTGTCTACCCCATACCGTGGGGTGTCGATGGATAAGTCTATCAAAAATATTGCAAAAAAATAATCGATTAAGGGATCTGGGATATCGCCAATTTTTGTTACACTCAAGTGTCGGTGTAGGGGACGGCCTTACAGCCAAAACTAAAAATACGAAAATTCTTCAAAAAAACATAAATAAGTGCATGTAACGAATTTAAAAGGAAAACTATCACGACTAAGTACACATCATTGGTTTTTGAGATACAGGCGATTAAAGGTGTTTACACCTGCTAAAATCATCTAAGACGGCATCAAATGACTTTAAACAGAAAATTTGTTATTACTTGTTGATTTTTATGTTTGTAGTTTATTAGGGACCATCATTTTGAACAAGAAAAACAGAATCCTATATCCCCAAAAAGACGTATGGAATTGTTTGTTACCCAAATCCCGAAAACACACTTCTTGGTAACAAAACGGAAAATTCAATACATCTTTTTTGGGACATCAGGAATAAAGTTGTCTCTTTTCAAAAATCGTTTGCGTTAGCGTCAGTATCTTGTAGCCTCTGATTTAATAATGAAGACGGAACGTGGCGTGGTGGTCCGTTCTAATTACCGTAGACCCATCAAATTTGAAATTTGCAAATACAGTCAGCAACAAAAGATGGGTTCAATAAAAAAATAAGTAAAAAAATCGTCTTAATCTATGTAGCAGCAGTAAAGTACCTACCTATGTGCGAGTTGATTGTCTCGAAAAGGTCTCTAAGTAACCTACGGCGGTTAGTAGTCAACACATTCAGAGCCATTGACACGCCCGAAGGGGTGAAATAACATTATCACGAAGGAGATAGCGGTACCTCTAGCCGGGTTAATTGTTTCGCCCTATTCTAATCTCAGCAGTGAATTTAATACTTCAAGATAAATAGGTACTTACGTATCAATTACGAATAATCTCATGGATTGCTGACCCAGGTTTGTCTCTTGAGGACAATTCCCAACATAAAAGGCACCCTATGTTTAATTCAACAAGGTTGCAATTACAATGTAACTAAAATAGTAATTGGGTCTTACGAAGTTTAAATTTAAGACTTACCGAGTACACATTCAGAAGATCTTGAATGGAAGAACTACCAGTTTATTTGGGTACCTACTAACAAGTTGACTAAGTAATTTTACCTACGGAAGTGCTGTTTCAATCCGAGATTATTGTCATTTAACAACGCTTTAACATCGTCGAACATTTCATAATGGCAGTTTAAATATGGCATTAAAGTGACAAGTTACTTAAAGTACTACGATTCGGACTACACTTCATTTATTCCTTTTGACGATATCGTATTGTCAGCGTTACGATAGCTCCTATTTACACAGTAATGGCGGCCAAGTAAAAAACAATGCAACAGCATCTTAAAAGCTCGGGCTAAAAATTGCTTTTGACGGTACCATCGGATTGTCAACCTTGTTTACATGACTTGGCAGTAAGGGCGGTCAAGTAAACTAAACTAGATTATCCGACTTCGTTTCAATAAAGTAAATAAATAAGTGTATTTCTTGTACCGTCGTCTCGTCATAATATTTTGTTTTTAATCTGCGACCTTCGCCTATCTGATAAGGCTGATCTCAGACTGATTTAATTTGAACTGCAGTGTCCGATAGCGATGGCAGTGAATGACCGAAACTAGAGCAGCAATTTGCGCATTGACTGCTGTTAGTTCTGCTAACAACACGTACCTACGTACTGTGTCCGGATCCTGAATTCTGATACGTAATTGAGTCTACATTGAGTTCATTGTGCTAAATGCGCACCTAACCTAGCTGCAAGTGTGAGGTCCGAGTTTTTTTAATTACTTATACAGTTTAAGAGGACTGAAAAACGTTTTTCTGCCCTTAAACGTTGTCCGATTTTCGAATATGTTGTAGATATTACGAAAAACTAGGTCTGTGCGTTTTCTTTTCCAAGAAAATATTAATAGGTTAGATAAAAAAAAACAGAAGCGGACACGTACAGGGCTGGGATTCTACACGGTAATAACGATATCGTATTTTACGTGTTTCCGTTTTGTCAACGTTTTCATAACTCATGTCATTTACAATAATGGCGACTGTGACATAAACGATTCTAAAACACGTCATCTCGATATCGTTATAACGCAGTTGAATAGAGGCCCAGACCTAGTTTTTTATAATATCTACAACATATTCAAAAGTCGTGGAAATTGGATTAGATTTAGGGGTTAGAAAAGTTATCGCCCGGAGCTAAATTTGTATAGATTATTTTTGACAGCTACCCGATTTAAGCATCGCTTCACAATCCTCTTGAGACTACTCACTTAGGTAGTCTTTACTTACCTAAGTCTTCCCTATATGCCTACTTAAGTTTGCCGATTAATATTTCGTCGTCGAATTGATGAATGAGTTGTTTAAGAGTCAAAAAAGACGCGTATGTGATATATTTCAGCTATTCATAACATTTTAACGTAGGTAGGTTAAATGCAATGAATAAGCAATGAAAAAAAAAAGAAAATAGTTACCTACTTAAAATAACTTATTGAATATTGTTCAATAAAAACTGGACGTATTTTTTCAGTCTATGCCAATAACAGACATTACAGTCAAGGACACACGTTTCTTGCGGCTGCGGTGCAACGACCAAATAATGCAAAGAAATGTTTGAAGTATGACATGACTACATGAGTCGCCACGGCGCGGCGGCCATGAGATGGTTTTTATGCAGTTTCGATTACCCGGCGCTCACCGCTTTTGTGTAATTAATGTTATTATTGTAAGCGTTAAAGGGCCTACTTTTGAAGTCAAATTGGAAGCTAAAGCGGCGACGGCGAACAAGAAGAATTTCGCGCATTGACCTTTACTGTAGACCAACTGGGCGCCGTATTACTATAGAAAAAAGGTTTACAACTGTCAATTTGAAACAGTGTTGCGTGCCGAGGAAAGAACGAGTAGGTAGGTACGTAGGTACAGTCTAGTTCTTAAATATGTATTCAATTTTGCTCCTTATTCCAATGGAATAAGATCCTTAAATTGTATACATATCTGAGAGCTCGACTGTACCTTGTGCACTGTAACCGATTGTCAGTTTCCCGCCAAAATATCAGAACCATCCGTTTGGCCGGACAGTTAAGTTGAACAGCCTTGCACTAATAGTACAGGGTTTCCGAGGGTAGAAAGTCATGGAGGATTCTGCCGAGGCATACATAGTGCTTTTCTCAACAACATCGAGGATTCTTCTGGGCCTCTATTCTACTGCGGTTAAACGATATCGTGTTTAAGCATCGTTTTTAACTCGGCCGCCATTATTGTAAATGACAAGAGTTATCAAAACGTTGACAATAACCCTGTCCGTTGCCCTGGGCCTCTATTCAACTGCGTTATAACGATATCGTTTTTGACCTGGACCTCTATTCAACTGCGTTATAACGATATCGTTTTTGACCTGTTTCCGTATTGTCAACGTTTTGATAACTCTTATGTCATTTACAACAATGGCGACTGTGACATAAACGATTCTTAAACGTGTCAAACACGATATCGTTTTAACGCACCTGAATAGAGGCCCAGGGCTGGAATTCTACACGGTAATAACGTTATCGTCTTTGACGTGTTCCCGTATTGTCAACGTTTTGATAACTCTTATATCATTACAATAATGGCGACTGTGACATAAACGCGATATCGTTGTAACGCAGTAGAAAAGAGGCCCTGGCATCCTTCGGGGAGGGAAGATGGCTGATTAAAAGATGTCTGGCTTTTGCTTTTGATTTATTCTGTTTGGTGATATACTTCTTGAAATATTGGTGAAATCACTACGGAATAAGGCGGTGGACCGCCATTAATAAAAAAAAAACGACTTAAAGGAAATAAAACATATTTTCAAATGTTTTCGTAATTAGTATAAAATAGGCCAAGAACATTTATACTTTGTGTGAAAACGGCCTGTAAAAACAGTGATGTTTTCTGACCAGACCGAAAACGCTCTTATTTCGAAACAGTGTTGAGAAGACCATATTAATACCGTAATTACCTACAACACACATTTTATTAATTCAAATAATAATTGTACAAGGAAAATGATAAGTTAGGTAAGTAGGTAGTAATTATTAATATATTACCTAGTCATTGACATTACAAATACTTACTACTATAGAAACTTGTTGGATAGAACCGCGCAGAAGTAAAATATGGTATCGTAGAGCTTAGTTTGGGGCTAGGTCATTTATTGTGAGGTTGTCCACAGTGGCCCGTTTCACGAAGCTACAATTAGAAATTACAAACGGAACTCTCTTTCTAGCAAAAGGAGTTGTTAGAAAGAGACTTCCGCTTGTAATTTGTAACTTGTAGCTTCGTGAAACAGGCCTCTGATATTTATTTAAAAACAACAGGCAAGCCTTGGATAATGTTACTTATCAATTCATAATAGGTATATATTTTGTATTTCACCAATTTCAAATAATAAAAAATAAAACTACAACTACCAGTTTGTCCAGTTTATTCTTAACTTTAATGCAGACTAGAATAATACTCTTAGAAATGAAAACAACAATAGTTATTTCACATATTACAGTGTAGCTACCTTTCCTCCCTCAAGCTATAGATCTGTGTCAATGTAAATAAATCTTATTCACAACAGCTAGCAATATAAAATTACATCAGAAGCCCCAGCATACCATTTGCCAGTAAACATCTATCTATACTTTATTTTCATCTAGTTATAAAGACATGTATTTGACACTGACATGCTAAGACTCCGGATTATGATATATATATAATATTAACTTGAACATCAATAATTTTTGAATGGTGTTGCCAGCGTCCAAAATTATTTAAAATTCCAGGGAAAAACTGCTCTTAGTGAAAACCCAAAAAATGACTTGTATTGTTTTCACTAGAACCTTGAAATGTGAAAATAATCAAAAATAAATACAAATAGATATAGATATATAGATGAAAGCAAATAAAAAATGTTTAATGGACGCCAGCTGATAGGTGAAAGTAATTCGAGATACTGGAGGATTTAATTCTTTAAAAATGTCGTGGGAATTACACAAGCAAGGGGTCCTTGTACTGTGACGATAAAGTCAATTTAGTAAATGTTTATACAGAAATAAATATTAGAGATGCTAACTTGCTAGCCTCGGGTATGTCTGTAGCTGTCCTTTTTGAGAAAGAATAAATAGAAAAGGACAGCTAGAATATCACTGCCAGTAAGTCGTCATCTTGACTCGTCCCCAGAGCGCTAAGCTTAGCTAAGAACATAGGACATACATTATACAATAGGTTATATAGTTATAGGCTATAGCGACACTATAAAATTTACAAAATATGATATATCTTTTGAAATGCTACACGAAATAATGCTTTTATCCAATACTATATCCACTAATCAATTCATTTTTTATATAATCACTGTGGAGCTGCGATTTTTATTAAAATTGGTACAATACAAGTTGTAACAATATCCATAAAATACGCATAAAACACACCGATATTCCTTTTCAAAAGATGGATAAAATGTATTCCTCCTCTAAGAATTTACATCAGTTTTATCAAAAAAAAAACAAATATCAACATAATTTTAAAATGTATACTTTTTTTTAAATACAGGAGCGTTCTCTCTTGAAAGATATAAAATAAATTATAACTCCAAAGAATTTACTCTTTTTTTACATGGAATGACTTTTTGTATAAAACATTGACAGCGATAACATTAAGTAAAAAAATAAACTAAGGGAAAAATCTCGACTTAGTATGGCAACACTAAAAGTCTATGGTAAAAATGGCGTCAATATATTATTTAATTAAACGTTAAGTATTCTGTAACTAATTAAGAATTATGTGTACATGTCACGGCTTTTGTTAAAAAATATTTATTAACTAAGAGGATATGAGTGGGTATGTGATATTCAATCTATAGTTTGTGGTAAACTGAATAAAGTAGATCGCGATTGCAAGCAATCATCCTTTAAATAATATTACAATACTGTAAATAATGATTTTGTTAAATACTCCACACTTTCAGTGTTTAGCAAGAAGCCGTTAGTACACTGGTTTATGTAACTTTCCTGTAAAAATACTAGGCAGTTTGCGTTAATTTTCTACCATAATGCCATAATCAAAGTACAAAGTAAGCTTAATATAAATTGAAGTTAGTCCAGGAACAAATTGACATAATCTTAAACGATGTTCATATAGGAGAACCAAAAATCACTATTATTCTTGAAATTCTGTTTCAAAGTAACTCTAAAAATATTAAACTCAAAAATAAGTAAAAACGACAAGATATTGTCCTTGAGCTTTTCACGTTCTCATTGGTTAAAAGATACCATTAAGCAGATCTTTTGATTATTTATTCAGCAAATCACTTTATTCAGTCTACCGATATTTATACATTAAAATATTAAATGGAGTACAAATACACATTTTGATGACAATCGAAGAACTGACACTGGCGTTCTTTCACGAAAAATATGTTCACGATTTACGACTAAACATTTCGTAAACGAACGCAAGTGTATTTAGAGAGATACACAACTTACACTACTTACTTTATTCGGCCACAAAAGCTATAAGCCTCCCGACTTTGTTTCATCACTTTGCGGGAGATGAGTATTTTGAGAGCTAAGCTAGTTTGCTGGCCCTGCCCTCGCTTCTATTATATAAAACACGTGTTTTTACAAGGTGAGATTCTTTTATTAGTGTGGCAATACAACATTGTCTATGGTAATTATGTACTGTCAGTTTCAGGCATTTGAAATCACCATGTTACTAAAGTATTAAAGTGTAAAAAATAACAAAACCAATCTTCTCCAATTTGCTCGAGTCTGACGGCATTTTTAAATTGATCCGTTAGCACGTAAACTTTACAAATATTCAGTTATCTAGAATCTCGAGCTATGAAAAATTAGCGTCGAGTGCTTAAGTCCCACATTTCGTCTGTTCTGATGACTTTTTTGAAGGAAACTTATTACTGATTAAATTTGTTTCGTCACGACTTATGTTTCGAAATCAAATAATACTGATAGTAATGAGTAGTGTTGATATTTTCTCGTATATCTTCGTGAGGCCCACCATACTATAATTAGAGAGATTTTTCAAGTATAAATTTGAATCTAACAGCGATGAAACAAATAAAATTGAACTTTATACCTACTACAATATAGTTTAAACTAAATTACCTTGAATATGTACCTCCTATAGCATACCGGATCTCACGAGGAAGGAATTAATACAAGAGAATATCCATGTTGGTTTAAATGATCTTAAACCAATGTCATTTGACAATACAGACTACTCCCAGCTTCTAAATAGCATTCAGCTGGCTTTCGCTGACACTTGTACTCGCATCAGACAGTTTTGTGTTTCATAGAAAAATGACGATTTCCGATCGCTATTAACCCTTTAACCGCAAAAGCTAGCAAATAACGTCATGGAATTTTTGTGCTCGGTGCGCTTCATATATTTTGTATCGGCGCGGTTGCGGCATATGACGTCGTTGGCGGCAGTGGCGGTCAAAAGGTTAATTAAGATCGTAACTGAACTTAATACAAATCTCAATTCAAACATAAAAAGTAGATAATCTGACCTGACAGTCATCCCTATTATGACATTGACTTTTTTTTTCCCATAATTTAAACAATTAGGGTTCCGTACCAAAATGGTAAAAATGGGTCTGTAAGTCACGGCAGTGTTTCTGTGTTATAGCGAAGGCAGGGCACGTAGAGCGGTGTAATATCTTAAGCAGGCACTTGTGTGGCGCTCATATGAACACGGGGTTTTCCTGGCCGGTCAGCAACCGGAACATCGACGTCGGCATTGTTTTCATTAATATCTGGAATTAGAGTTTCATAACGGGTGGCGGAAAAGTTGGGCAAAGTATGTTGATGTTTGTCGCTAGATGGCGCTGATGACTTCAAGCTAAAGGCGCTTTTCCAACGACGAGGTAAAGGGAGGATTGGTTTAGAGTACAATTAAGGCAGACCCCACACTAGCGTCTTTTGAGCGTCGGCGTTCGCGCAACGGCGACGCAACGTTCAAAAGACGTAAGTGTGGAGTTAGCTTAAGGTTAAAGCTTTTCTAGCGCATCCTCGGTGGAAATGGTCTGGATTGGCGAGGATTGGAATATTTATTATTGTAATGTGTTTAATTTTATGATATATCCAATGATTATTAACTCTGTTACCGAATCACAACTCTGTCACTTGTAAAAAGCCGGTGGAAAAGCACCTTAACATCTAAAACATACGGAGAAATAAGAAACCAAAACAGTGTTTCCCAATCCAAAAGCATCAGATATTTGTAAGTCCTACATTGACCGAGTTATGGTCTTGCCACACCTATCGACGCGGAATCGGCGTTAGCTGATCAAAAAACTCTTTATGTCTACGCAATAAGACCAAATTCAACGTCTTTTCACTCTTATTGTGTACACGTAAAGGAGTTTTTAGATCAACTAACGGCGTATGGGGATTATTGGGAACCTTATGGTTTTGCTCCAACGTACCTCGCCTACGGAGGTGGCCAGCAGGTTGACGATGCGCTCGTGCGGGACGGCCACGACGCTCTGCGAGTTGATCTCGATGATGCGGTGGCCCACGCGCACGCCGCCGCGCTCCGCGATGCCCCCGCGGAGTAAGCTGCAGATCTGAACACACACACATCAAATTGATCTTTAAAAAGTTTCTGAAAAAAAATACACTTTTGGGACAACTTTTCTTATTGACTGACAGGTCAAATATGACAAAAAAGTAGTCGTGCTTTATGATAATTATGATACGAATCGAAAGAGTCATTAATAGGGTTCATTTATATCTACAACTCATACCTTTCAACTATATAAGGACCGTGAAAAACACAACTTTATTGTTTTGTCATATTTCACCAGTTCGATGCCAGAAAACGAATTTTCAAAAACCCATAAATGCCGTAATTATTATTTTCGATAATTAAAGTAAATCTCCTTTGCGTCGACTTCAATATTTCCATTTTTAGGGTTCCGTAGCCAAATGGCAAAAAACGGAACCCTTATAGATTCGTCATGTCTGTCCGTCTGTCCGTCCGTATGTCACAGCCACTTTATTCCGTAACTATAAGAGCTATACTGTGGAAACTTGGTAAGTAGATGTATTCGGTGAACCGCATTAAGATTTTCATACAAAAATAGAAAAAAAACAATAAATTTTTGGGGTTCCCCATACTTAGAACTGAAACTCAAAAATTTTTTTTTCATCAAACTCATACGTGTGGGGTATCTATGGATAGGTATTCAAAAATGATATTGAGGTTTCTATTATAATTTTTTTCTAACCTGAATAGTTTGCGCGAGAGACGCTTCCAAAGTGGAAAAATGTGTGTCCCCCCCCCCGTAACTTCTAAAATAAGGGAATGATAAATGTAAAAATAATATATGATGTACATTACCATGCAAACTTCCACCGAAAATTGGTTTGAACGAGATCTAGTAAGTAGTTTTTTTTTAATACGTCATAAAAACATTGATCAAAGCTACAACGAACTTTTATATTATGTTACTTGCTGCTACGGAACCCTTCATGGGCGAGTCCGACTCGCACTTGGCCGCTTTTTTTAAGGTGGGCCCATGGGCCCTAGCCAAGATGCAAACGCTCGTAACGTTTTTCTTTTCTATCGCTCAAAATGTATGGGATGACTTTCTCGTGCGTTTCGATAAACCACGTGGTCAACTGCCATCCCATACATTTTGAGCGATAGAAAAGAAAAACGTTAGGAGCGTTTGTATCTAGGCTAGGGCCCCATGTGGCGCTAGTTTTTTCCACCCTGTATATTATGACAGTTATGTATATTATCAAGTTCACTCCGATCGTATTGAAAGAATTCAAAAACGTATCCTCTATCACCTAACTTACTCTCTAAACCGGTGTAAACAATTCACTAGCTGCTATGACAGTAGACTGCAATTCTTTAAGATCACTCTTCAATAGACGCAGGTCTTTCGATGTAGTAGCAAGATTTTATGCATGATTTGTTAGACTGTGCGGAACTACTGAGGAACATTGGCGTGATCGTTCCTCGAGAGAACAACAGGAAGCCCTTCTTTTTCCCACTGCCGCGCACAAAAGTAGGTGTGCCTGCGCCACTATACAGGGTGTTTGGCAGTCGGGTGTAGGGGTTTTAAGGGATGATAGTTAGGGTCATTCTGAACATTTTTGACCACATTTACTATTATGCTAAGTGTCACGGTTTTTGAGATATTGTCATATTTATTTATTTTTTGAAAAATCACTCTGTTTGCCAGTTTTTTTTTATTTAACACCCTGTATAGCTTGTATTGAGTTAATTTTTAGTGTTTTGCCATTGCTACACCTTGGTTCTTCAAAATCAATTCAAACAATTACCTTCTACTGCTACAATTATTAATAAAACCTATTTAAACATGATGATAAAGTTTTTTTTAGATAAATTTACAACTTTGCATGTCTACAAAAAAAAAGTAACAGCGATTTACGCGTAAAAAATACTTAATAAACTTCTTTGATTTACGGGCTTTCTAAGCATGTGCCATTTAAAACCAGAAAACTAAAAAAAATAAACAAAATAAGGTATTTCCAAAAAAAGAGATCTCACTTCCATACAGTGCAATTGTGTACGACTACGATGGTACCTGGCTATACAACTACAAAGATAAGTGTTTTCTTGCTTTTTGATTAGGACATCTCTTTAATTTTTGATAGAAGGGAATTATTGATCAACAAACAAATTGTGTTAGTCTAAAAATCTCGTTCAACGTTTGTCAGATTTTTAATTGTCACTAAACTGAATAATTACAAACTTATAAACGACGAGTAACTAAGTAACCTACTAAGATAGTTAAACAGATAGATAGCGTTTATTTCATGTACAAAACAGTAAGATAATTAAAAAAAAATATAGTAAGATGATGTTGTTAACTACTTAATTACGTTTTAAGTGTTCAAAATGTCCTCCACTGTTCCTGACACAAGCACGAGCACGCCTTCGTACCTCGGTGGTCGTCACTCCAACTTTCATTTCATTTTTCATTATGAGACATCCTGCTTCAATTTTGCGTCTTAAATGTGTTATGTCCATAATTTCCTCATCGTAAACTAAGTCTTTTAGCCTACCCCAGACAAAAAAATCAACTGGAGTTAATTCAGGACTGCGAGCGGGCCACAATATTGGGCCATTTCTACCTATCCACCTATTTGGAAAATTACCATCAAAATAGTCACGCACAGATCTTGCGTAATGTGCGGGACATCCGTCGTTTTGGTATATCATATCGCCTCTTATGTTCAGAGGCATATCTTCAAGTAATACTGGTAAATCGTTGTTTAAAAATGATAAATACGCGTGTCCGTTTAAATTATTTGGCAGATAGTGTGGCCCAACGAAAGTATTTCCAATGACGCCCGCCCAGACATTGACACTAAAACGCCTTTGGGTAGAAATTTGCTTTTTCATGTGTGGATTCTGATTTTTTTTCTCCCAATAGTGGAGATTTTGAAAATTTGTAATACCATCTCTATCAAACTTAGATTCATCAGTCCAAAGTATTCTTTTAAGAAAAGACGGCTCTTCAATGCCTGAATTTAATAGAAAATGACAAAATGCTAAACGACGAATCGGATCTCCTTCGTCTAAACCTTGAACAGGTGTGTAATGGAACGGGTGCCTGCCATCACCATTAACAACTGCCCACACTTTCCACTCAGTTAAATTCAATTGTCTTGCAACTTTCCTGATACTCGTCGTGGGATCGTCACTGAATTGTGCTAATATTTCTTCGTCGACATCAACAACATAATGTTCAGGATAGTGGAGACCAGGACGTCTTGAGGCTACATTACCAGTTTCCCGAAGTTTTATAAAGGTATTCCTAAAAACTTGTGCGTTTGGAAGTCTTCGAGAGGGAAAACGTTCCTGGTATAAATTACGAGCCCTTGTTGCGTCTCCGTGAGCAAGCCCGTACATAAAAATTATGTCTGCGTACTCGTGATTGGAAAACGAAGTCATTGTGAATTCGTTAAAATTTAAGGAACTGAACTTGAAAACTTAAATATCTGTAATTGAATTCACTATACTACATTTGAAGCGAAACAAACGTGTCTTTAAAGCAAAATTCGAAAACAGACTAATTGAAAAATAAGCTGAACTAGAACGTTCCTTATTTAAAATTTGTTTTTTTCTCACGAGGATTGAGCGACTAATTTACAAGAACATTCTAAATTCAAATTCAAAATACTCCAACTATCCAGTCACTACACTAAACAACGTATGGAAGTGAGGTCTCTTTTTTTGGAAATACCTTTTTTTTTTATTTCTTTTTAGTTTTCTGGTTTTAAATGTCACATGCTTAGAAAGCCCGTAAATCAAAGAAGTTTATTAAGTATTTTTTACGCGTAAATCGCTGTTACTTTTTTTTTTGTAGACATGCAAAGTTGTAAAATTATCTAAAAAAAACTTTATCGTCATGTTTAAATAGGTTTTATTAATTATTGTAGCAGTAGAAGGTAATTGTTTGAATTGATTTTGAAGAACCAAGGTGTAGCAATGGCAAAACACTAAAAATTAACTCAATACAAGCTATACAGGGTGTTAAATAAAAAAAAACTGGCAAACAGAGTGATTTTTCAAAAAATTAATAAATATGACTATATCTCAAAAACCGAGACACTTAGCATAATAGTAAATGTGGTCAAAAATGTTCAGAATGACCCTAACTATCATCCCTTAAAACCCCTACACCCGACTGCCAAACACCCTGTATATAGGTAGAATGTTCGCTTCATATAACAGAAAATTCAGATTCGTTTTGATATACAATTGTAACTCATTTCATTAGCCTCAGTTAAAAAGATGATTAAGATAGTAGAAAAAATAAACGTTTACTCTTAATTATCTTGAGTATTTATTATGATCAACTGTTTTGTTTTAAGTTGCAAAATATTACGATAATTTAGTACCTACTATATTTAATTAAGTTTTGAACTGTTTATATCAAGCGCGAGTTGTGTTTGCTATTTTAGAATGTTCACTATTAGTTCTTTTTTTTCACTTAGTTACTGTACTATTTCTTTGTGAACCAATAAAAATATATATATATATATATATATATATATATATATATATATATATATATATAGCGGCATGCATTGACGCAACCCAAGCGGCCAAGCGGCAATAGGTAACAGGAACTCCTCAAGGACCAATCGTACTCACCACTCCATTCTGCACACTGAACCCAAGCTGGTACTTGGTGTCCGGCCGCTTGATCTTCACCTCGACGACGGGCGCGCAGGGCACCACCGTCAGCTTGACCACCGTCTGCGTCTTCGAGTTCTTGATGTACGTCTGACACGTCGAAAGCGGGAGACCCACCAGGCTGACGCCGTTTATCGCGATTATTTGATCACCTGGTGATGACAGGATAAAAAAGGAAAAGATAAGTTGTTTATTCAGTAAGTAGGCCAGCATGGGCACTTTTACACGTCAAAATACTACCAACGCTTTCCAAGAGGAGACCACTGCTGAGAAAAAGCGCCGCAAGAAACTTAACAGTCAGTCATTTTTTTTAATAAATATTCCTTATCCCTTCAGTCGGCAAGACAACTATTAAGGTAGTTTAATCTTTAATTCTGAGATATTACCTATTATAATGTATTAATTGTTTTGTTGACAGCAGCCGTTATACGGCTGCTTACCGCTTGAAGGGTTATAACAATGATAGAACTTAACCTAGCATTATATAAAATACTAAATAAAAATATAGCACGCGTAATCATGAAGAAAACGAGGTTTGAAACTAGTGGGTACCAAAGAAGATGGCTAACTGCATAGTAATAGTATTTTAAATTCAATGCGGTTACCAATAGAGTGTAGAATGCTTTGAGAATAACATTGCAGCTAGCCGCTATCTATGGTTTTTCAGTGCCTGGAACTTTTGGCGTAACGTTCCTTTATAACTTAGGGCAATATTTTAGGTGTGCCCTAAATATTGTCGGGCTAAAATATTAAATTCTTATTAAGATTTTATATAGAATCAAAACTTGTTAAAATTTTAAAACTTTTAATAATTAGATTGTTTTTTTCGGCATTGTCATTTTATTTACGTACTATTTTAATGCAACGATATTGTCTTAAACATAGTAATTTACGAAATAAATGCAAATTTCTTTATAAGGTCCTTATATTTTAAACATGTAACAACAGCTGTGACGTCATTCCTGTCGTCGATTTTGTATAGAGTGTTTTTACAGGGGTCTGAACTAAGACTTTTTAAAGAAATTTTATAAAAAAAATACGCGTCAATTATTTCCCGTATACAGTTATTCCTCTCTTTCATAGCACATTCCAGAGAGCGTAAGAAAATAAAATATTCGTGTTCCCTATTGGGCTATTGCAGCTGTCACGCCTGTCGTTTGCCGAATGCGGCCGACTACCGTGTTCTTAACACTGTTTCGGTCGCCGTGCGGGCGAACGACTCAGTGTACAGTACGATTACTGTAAGTTTATCACTGACAGAGAGTTTGCCTTCATTTAATTTTCATTTTTAATTTTGTACGAATAAAGCAATTTTAAGAATACTGTTACCGACGTCTACCGATTTAGTAATAACTATTTTATTTGTATGTGATTAAAGCTGAAAATTAAATAAAGGAAATCCATCTGTCAGTGATAAACTCCAAATAATTCTACTGTAATTGCCGCTTACGTCAGACCCTGCTACTATAGATACGTCGATATTTATTATAGAAGTAGGTATATAAAACAAACATATACGAGTTGTCAACGTCAAAAATGATCATTTTTTATTTCTTGTCATAATTATCTACTTATTTGAAGAATATAACATAAATAGATACTGTCACGACCTTTGGCCAAACTATGAAGCTCGTGTCAGTTAAACTTATTTGGATGTTTATTCATGATGTCTTTAAGGGAAACTATGACATTCTCTAAGCAACAACATAACCAACAACATCTTTGTTGCATTAGATAAATTGTTAAACAATTCAAAAAAAAAGCGGATTGGTCTATTTGTTTGCATTCCTATTTCTTAAGAAATATGAAATCGTGTTCCACTCGATGTCTTCCCGTGGATGTCGTAAGAGGCGACTAAAGGAATAAGGGCTTATAGTACTGTTAGGCGATGGGCTTGCAAGCTGTCACTAATACACCTGGGGGGGTTATCATGAGCTAGCTTTGCAGTTCTGTTTACGGTCAGCGTAAAGGACAGAGCTATGGCGGTTATATAGCTCTGTCCTTTTCTCTGAGCGTAAACAGAACGGCAAAGGTAGCTCATGATAACCCCCCTGGCCTGATTGTGCAAAATGTGTATATAGAATTATAAACAAATCTTTTTAGATTTGATAGTATTTCTATAGCTCTGCGCACTCAATCTATATGGATCACTATATCATTTTACAAGTTTCATTACCTATATTGAGCTGTCCGCAACGCGCCGCCGCGCCCGCCGGCGCCAGGTTCGCGATGACGACGGTGGGCAGCATGGAGCCCCAGCCGGACTCCACCACCACCACCCCCAGGATCTCCCCCTTGGTCTTCGGCACCACCACTTCCTTCTGCAACTCCTTCTTCGCAAACATCTGCAGCTCATCTCCGAAAATCTCCTGGCTGTTCAAAACCTCTTGATAGTCCATCTCCTTGACGAAGCTGTGGTCTTCTATCCCGTTAGCCTTGAGGAACTCCATGTAGGCCACTTGGAAGGCTTGGCCTATTGATTGGGCTATGAACTGCGCCTGGAATGTTTTCTGTTTGCAGCAAAATTGTCGGCACATAATAAGAGAAGCGGATTGTTATTAACCTTTTGAACGCCTCACATTAAGATGTTAGTGTCTATGTGTAACTCACACGCCAAACGTGTTTACCATGCTGTGCACAATACAGCCTTATCTCATACAAAACAAAGTCTCTTTTAATCTTGAATTTTATGTCAGCTGTGGCCGACGTGGCGTCAACTATCTGTTGTCGGCTGTAGCCGACTGTGGCGTTCAAAAGGTTAATGACTATACATTTTTTGAGAGCAATCTTCTTAGCATCCTTCTACCACTCATACCATTTAAAACTAACGGTATAAATTGGGCTAAACACCTAATTATTGGCATCCGAAATTACCTTATGATAAAGCTTATGGTGCCAATAATTGATGAGTGCCAACAATATGGCAGTTGGCCCCTGTAGATTAAGTTGTTTAACATTATATCTAAATGTCGACAGTTTCAAAGAAACGAAACTTTTAACATTGAGAAACATCATCTCGTTAAGATAAATCACGAGCACAGCATTACACTTGCTAATCCTAACTATTTTTTAATTTGTTTACACTTTTGACGATTTTAATGTAATTTACTGTACCTTTACATGAAATGTATAATGTAAATTTACATCTAGAAATAAATATCATTCATTCATTCATTCATTTATTGAATGATTTCACAATGACAACTTACCTCTTCACTCTCAAAAACATGGCATATCATTTTCGGCGTGCGGTTCAGCTTCGGGGGATCAGAGTCCGTCTCATGAGGCACGAACCTTCTCCTGGCCATGAGCACCACCAGGTCCCCTATATCCGCGATGTATGAGATGGTTCTCAGCGCGTGGTCCATCATGATTTCCTTCAGCTCCGTGTTGAGAACCATTATCTTCTCCGTTGAGATGAACAGATCCACTTCTGTACTTGGCTGGTTTTCTCCTTCAGGCGCCTGAGGGCAAATAAAAAGAAAGGTTGTACTTTGTTTTTGCACACAGTTTTGTATCTTTTAAATTTATTTACGGATAAACATTATTGCTTGGTATGTGTTTAGAGGGCCCCGAGCGTCCAGTGGTCCCTCATTACTTTTAGTGTGTAAACTAAAGTATTATTTTAAAATCTAAGAGTGCTTTACTGTTGTATAGCCTGACAAGATCGTTTTTGGCCCTATTTCAATATAAATTTGTATCGAAGTAGGGCCAAATAGAATCTTGTCAGGCTTTACAAATGACGCAATATATGGCATACATGACACAGTTTTATAACCTTTAACCTTCGTGTAGTCAACTTAACGGAAAAAGATGGTCACTTCTTTCCGTTAAATTGCTCACTAATAGTTCGATTGTTGAAAAGTTATGTCATATTCACTATGAATTGTGTATTCATTTGTACAACATTAAAGCGTTCTTTTAAGATAATACTTTAGTTTAATAGAAAACACAATCAAAGTAATTAGGGCGCCACTGGGCGCTGGGCGATGACGATAAACGGTTACATTATCCATTTTTAAATATAATTTCAAATTTAATAAGATTGCCACGTGATTTTGGAAAGCTGATTTGGTCAGTAAAAACTATAAATTTTAGAGCATGAATTTTACAAATGAATTACAAGGAGCATTTAGCTTACAGTAGCTACACTAAAAACACATCACAGCAGTTTTGATTTTATAACAAGGATTACAAATGCAGACATGATTGTGTGTAAGACTTTAAAAAATACAGCATTTTCAGAATCATTTCACGTTAATCCGCAAGCGGTTTCACACCTCATGACACTGATTGCATAGACCACCTGTTTTTTTTTTATAAAGTCTGCACAAACAAACATGCGATGAGTTCAATTTAGAATTTAGAACTTACCAAAGCCTGATGGTACCCCATGGTAGCGAGAGGAAAACATTTATTTATTAGTATATGAACAAACTTTTAACCAAATTCTACATTGAAATTGTATCAAATGGAGATGGAAATACTGTTACTTAATATCCTGACCAGAAAATACATTTATTTGTCGTTGAATGCAGCATTAAGCTGGTAAGATTTAAGGTATATTATTTAACTCGGACCATTACAACAGTAATATCAACATACACGCAGCATTTGGATTTAAAATTACTGATGAATGATTTACACTGGTAGTCTATAAATTCGTTTTTTAAATGTTACGAAATGTAAGAAGTAGTTCAATGTTGTACTAATTATTACTATACGTTCTAGTTTATACAGAAAACTACCGTGAAACTCTGACATAAATATTAAAAGTTTAACAATGGGTTACTCATGCAAATACTGTCGAAAATCGCTCGACATTTTTCAGGCTCGAACGGAGCCCCTAATCATGAGTAGACGCGGCCGCAGTACGCCGAACACAGCGATATAAGTACCTACAAGTATATTTATCGTTGACTAGTACCCATAGTACAACCCTAGATCTTAGTTTGGGACTACGTCAATTTGTGTGACATTGTCCTCGGATATTTATTTATTTATTTAGGAGGATTATTCTTTTTTTTTTTATTAATGGCGGTCTACCGCGATATTCCGCAGTGATTTCGCCAGTGTCAAGTGAGTAGAGTAAATCAGTAAACAGAATAAATCAAAATCAAAAGCCGGACATTTTACAATCGGCCATCTTCCCTCCCCGAAGGTTACCGGCAGGCTGCCAAGGATTCTAATACTAATACGAATTCATTAGTATTAACTAATCCGTCCGTTTACTGTCATGTGCCTATTGCGATCGACAGTCAGTGTTACGTAAGACAATTTAAACAAGGATCTGTGAATCATAAATAATAAGGTGAATGTTTTTTTATTTCACAGATGAATCAACTTCTAAACAATCGTGAGAGGAATCAAAGATTATTGTCATAGACGTATTTCAAAGCAACTCGTTATCTTCCCATAATAATATTATAAATGTGAAAGTAACTATTGTACGTCGCCCTGTCTCTTTGTTACGCTTTCACGGATAAACCGCTGAACCGATTTAGATGGAATTTGGTATGGAGGTAGTTTGAATCCCGGGGAAGGACATCCAGCTGGCGGCGGCCGGCGTACTCCGCGCTTTAGGGGCTAAAGCTACCAATAGATCAGCAGACCCTCCTTGGGTGACCTTTTGTACGGGCTGGATTGCGTGCGAATGATGACGATAGAAAGGAAAGTACAGAGGTACGCACGCTCCTACCCAAACGCGGTTCTGTACTTGAAGATGCTACTATATAATCAGTGTCCCAACCAAACCTTAATCTTATTAACGGCTTCTTCCACCATGTTTTTCTTGAGGCGCTTCTTGCGGCGCTTGTCCTCGTCCACCTCGACGGAACCCAGGAAGGTGAGGTGGAACACCGCCGCGGGCGCCGCGTACACCCCGGAGTACGGGCCATCGCAGCCCCACTGCGGACGGCTAGCCTCCTCAGACGCTCGCTCTCACATTCGAGTTCTTTTACCAACCTAACCTAACCTACCCTTTTTTTTTGGCAGGGTGTAAAATGCGTTACGCATAACCTACCCTAACCTAACCTTACCTAACATAACCTACCCTAACCCTACCTAATCATCAGTGATCGGCACGACCCGTGCCACATCGCGGGATTCAAAGAGGAAATAATAATGTGGACATGACATGATACGCAAAAATTTAAAGTTGTTATGTATTTGTAAATAGAAGTCAGAATATTTAATGCTCTTAAAATGTATCATTTTTCATTAAATAAATTATAAACTTTGGTTTTATTTTATACTGCGTAAAATATTACGTGCTCTCTTAAAAAGTATTGTAGTGTTAAAATATAATCATTTGAAGTGCATAAAAATCTTTAATCTTATCCCCGTTACATACTGAAATGAGAATATATTATTTTCCTTTACCGATTCGAATGCTGGAATCCCGGGGATTATCCATTTTAACATAAAGATTGAGGTCATTGACACCATGTGGCACGGGTCGTGCCGATCACTGCTAATCATCCATATTTGCACCAGATCAAAATTCAAAACTACTGATTACTGTATTCTGACAAATAAATTATTTTGATTTGATTTGATTTGAAAAAACTTGCTTGTTTTGTTTCAAGTTCATAGGAAATTTATTAAAGTCGATTTTTAAATACAGTTTTGAGTTAACGCTGTATTGATCTGGTAACCTAAGAGTTAAAAGATGAAGTCGGTTTTTGAACTTGGAACAACGTTTTTATTTATCAATTATTATGTATGTCTGAACAACAGTTTGATGCTAATATAACAATAATCGATGCTTTTGTAAATTTCAATATAATTTTCCTGAGCTAAATTAAGTTCAATCAAAAATCTAATCAGCCCGCATCTTCGCACTGCTGGGTATAGGCCTCCCTTTTGTCGCGCCACTCACCACGATCCTAAATTAAGTTACCTAAATGGAATTTGCAAGTCCAATACTAGAATAATTTTACTACTTAATATGGTTTTAACAAAATAATTGTTATTATCGCTGACAGACGCTGCTCATAATGATTACAGCTACAAGTACATCTTAACGAATTATAGAATATTTACTTATCACTTCTGATTATAAGTCGATCTTTTGGATAATAAAGTGGAGTTTTGCAGCATTTAAAAGAAATTAACTTAGCAGATGAAAGCTCAGTTAATTGTAAGTCATTCATGTCTTGGATGCGTCTCCAAATGCAGCTTGAATTGAGGTTACATTGCATTTGGTTCCCTGAGACATATTAGAGTCTGAAATGCTTTATAAATCTAACTTCATACGTAACCATGCCGTAGTTCTGCTAGGAACATATTGACAAAGCATTATTATTCAAATACATTTTTTTTTGACAGAATCTCGAGTCAATTTCGTCGGGACCTAAAAAAAATACTTATTCATTACGACTGCCTTTTCTACCAATCCAAATTCCCAGCCTATTCCTTTTTCAGTCGCATCGTTCTTATTTCAAAAAGCACACCACACAAACTCCGCGCGTAAGCAAGCAAAACAACTCGAATGAAACACACAATGATGTGAGAAGCGAGCGCCCCTGGTTAGTATGAAAGCTTATCTTATTAAGGTAGACAGAGGGTTCCAATTTGTGCGGCGTTGAAGCTATCGCGAGTGCATTCCGTTCGCCGTGGTTGGCCACTTCGCCGGTGTGAATCGGGTCTAACATGGTGCGTAGAATGAAACAGTGCGTGGAAGCGAGACGCATGAACTTATTGAATGAGCGTTCCTTCCGTCCTTTTCTATCGTGTCACACAAATGCAAAAGGTTTGTAGGTATTGACTGAAAAGACCATGCATGTAAAAACTGATAGAAAAGTACGACGTTGAGTTTAGAAGTTCTTTGGCATCTGGTTTTTTTGTTCGTAGCGCAGTTGTGAGCATGCCAACGGTACAAACTAAGAGCGCCTTACCTTGTACCAAATTGTGCAAAAAAAGGGGTCAAAGCAGAGCGAGAAGCGGTAAGCGATAGACAATCCAGAGGAGGTTAGCCGGCCTTGACTATAGTCTTCCTGGGTCGGGTCGAGGGGTGAGGAGCACACTGAAAAAAAATCTCTAGTGCCATGTCAATAAGAGCAAAAACGGTTGGGACCACTTGAACGATTATGGTCGTTTTTAATTCCAATTGGGCACTATCGTTATGTACTAAAAAAACAAGGATAACCCACTAGCATTCTCAAAACACTAAACCTAATGAGCATGAAATTACGTACAAATGACCATGAAAAGAAAGGGAGGTTACATAGGCGTGCGATAGGTCCTCTTATCTTAGTTGCATCTTGGATAGGGTATTAAAGTGTGGACTTCAGAGCTGTCAAATGCTGTGCTGGCTTCGTTTCGAAATGAGCTATAACTGGATTGGTATTTATCCAACTGTCATAGGCTATGTTTTATATCTGCTGCATTATCATTTGAGAATTAAAGCTTACATTCTGTTGCTGTAGGTAGGTGGTAGGTACTTACTGTCTATTTAAAGCCGGGGTTAAATGGTTTGTTAAAAAGATGTAAGTAAGGCTAAGACTTTTCCACTGAATTTCAAGTTGTAACTTTTAAGAACTGTCTATCCAATGGCAGTCACAATCACAAATATATATTTTTATTAGATTTGTATTTATAGATAAGAAACGTGAGATAATATAGTCGATATTGCATTATATTCTGAGCAAAACGCGGTAGGATGTTAGATGAGTGGACTTTTAAGGCCCATAATTATCATCTACCAAGTAACAGTGTCATAGGTTAGAACGAGTCAAATAATACTATAGTTTTAACATATAACATGTTTATCATGCTTATGTTAAGCAAGTGTGTCGAATAGGTAGTTATTTAAAATGTGCCTGTGGGTTCAGAAAATGTTTTGAATTTAAAAACATGAATTATTTTGTAATTTATTTACATTTATAAACAGCCAGTGTTTTTTTGTCTGTGGAATCTATAAAGTTATTCCAATTATAGACAACACAATAAAGTATGTTTGTGTACCCCGTAATATATGTTTTGTTTAGTGCAATTAAGTACAGGCACGAAACAGTGAAGAAGAGAAGTAATTCCATGCTCGTTTTAATCATATGCAAATCTACGAAATAATATTTTACATTTATACCGATTCACACTGGCAAATGTGGTGATTGCCTCATATTATTTAAACTTTTAAAATTATTATGAGAATGCATACAAATTAAGAGAAAGGTTTTTTTTTTATTTAAGTATAATGTGGTACCTGTCTATAAAACAGAAAAATTACAATTAGATAATTTCCAATCATATAATGTAGTTAGTAAAGTATATCACCACTTAATTTTCCTACGAGTCTATAAAATAAACCAAACAGTAGGAAAACAAGAGGAAAATTAAACTGTCAAACGTAATTTGACATTTCAATTTGTCTATGGTCATCAACATGGCGTGCATTTCCCTCCAAATTTCGGGATTTTTTTTTGTAGAAATGACTTGGGTAGGAATGGTCAAACATCCAATGTTACCTTAATTCTAGAGACTGCTTCTTCTGCTTGTAACATTCTTGTGGCTTTAGTTGGTTGTCCTTCGCAGGCCAGTTGGGTGGAGCCCAGGTATCTAGCCCGGAATAAGACTCCCTCGATGAGAACTGAGTCTGAAAGAAAAATGTACTTGGTAAAAGTAACCTTAAAAAACGTTTGAGTTTAGAATAGTTCTGCCAGCTAATGCAAATGTTTTTAAAAAGCGGTTTGAATTTATGGCTTTGAACTCACCGATAAAAGTCCAAGGGTGGCAGAAAATTAAGCATTCATTAGATTTTATTTCAATAAAAAAAAACAATGATAATGAATGAGACGTCGAGTCACTTGATGAGACCGCTTCAAAAATATGATAGTTTGATTGAAATTGTGTGAAAATATTTTATCTTTGGAACCATCAAAAGACAAAATTGAATATTTAGCTTACCCTCTTTATTTTTGCTTTTCTTTTTTCCATCCTTATCCTGAAAAGAGAGCAATTTTGTTATTAGCATATGCAAATATAGATTGATTTATAAGCTCTTATAGCAGCGTCAAGTAACGCTTGAACGGTTTAACGGATTTTATTAACATTTGCATACTGGGGCCATCTTTATAAATTTAGGTTCACAGATATTAAAGGTATCCGAAAAGAGGCCAGCTGTAAGATAAGATAACATCCTTACTATAGACGGTCAGGTCTATTTTGTGCAGTCAACATGAAGGAAATATCCGTCAATGGCGTATGTACTGTTAATGGATTGAAAAAGGTATGCATATGCTTTTGTTGTACCATGCTTACCACACTAATATTTAAATTGCGAAAAAATGGATGGATAGATGTTTGTTACTCAATTACGCCAGAACGGCTGAACGAATCTAGATGAAATTTTGCACCGGGATAGATTATAATCTGGAATAGGACATAAGCTACCGTAAAATGGGGTTGGATTGATTGATTTTAAAAATAAATCTTTTGTAACCCTTGCATTTGATCGCAAAACCAATTGTTAAAATTACTGAATTGGCAAGTACTTATTTGGAGTAATTTAAAGCAACTAGAGCTAAACGGTAAAAGGCTTAGTAGAAAAAAGCAATACACATCTGAAAATGTCAATTCTTAAAATGCTACTTTGATTCTCCCTGTGTTTGCATCATAATGTCAAAGTCACCCCTGAAGCATGACAAAATTGATTAGTTTATTGTTTCGCTACTTTTGTATTTTAGGTACTCGTATTTGTCTGAAAATGAAACATAAAGTAAACGTCGCGAAAAAACTAAAAACAACTGACACATCGCACTGATGATTCAAAGAATTATCAAAGTTACCCTATTTTACGGTAGTTTATATCCCGAAAAATTTGTCAGTTCTCGAGGGAATAGCGATAAACGACTCCTACGCGGATGGAGTTTTATAAATGAAGACGTACTTTCCCGTTGAGTTGCACGTCGTCCTGTGCGTCAGCCTCGTGCGGCGGCGAGCGCGCGGAGCCCGACACGCTGCCGGCCGGCATGACCGTGCGCGACTTCGGCTTGCGCCATCCCTGGAAACGAACACGCAAATATTACAAAGCGTGTCCCTGGATAAGGTGCACAAACGAAAACGGACGGAACTAGATGCAAATGAACCAAAAATAATAATGTCGTCTTTTTTATGCTAAAAAACATTCATTGCTGTCAACCCTATCGAAACAAAGTGAATATCTTGCAAACAAAAAAATACGCCAAACAAAAAACGCAACACATACCTACTAATCGATAATATGTTGACCGCTAATCAAAAATGTCGTGTTTGCATTAGACTCGTAATTCTTGTTTTTTAATTGAAGACAATGAGTTAATAAATAATTATAGCTAATAATAACATAAGGTAATGTGGGCATATGTTTAAGTAATTTTAAGAAATATCAGGAATTTCCAAAAAATAAACGCATTTTTTTGAAGAAAAATCTGTTTTTTTCGCGTTAGGCGTATTTTTCAGTTTTTTTACTTCTTTAATTGACACAGGAAATGATCTAGGAAACCGTTTAGGTATTTCATCTCAATAGACCTCATATAAGGCGAGATATTTCACTTTGTTCCGATAGGGTTGACAGCAATCATTTTTTTTTATCTTTCCTTTTTACTTTTTTTTTGTTGGTAAATAGCATCTAGTTTCATCCCTATTCGTTTGTGCACCTTATTCATACTATACAACGCAGTGGAACGCGAAAGCGCATGTGCACGTCACGCGCACACATCCGGTGTGGCTCGGCCTTTATCAGAGGGGACAATCTCACTCATAGACCTATACCTTCTCTACGGAACGAAATAGTACTAGAAAATAGTGTTTATATGGCGTTCAAAGTTCAGTCAACATCTGTCCCACGCTCGGTGCGGAGGTGATTTAGTGCTAAAAATATTTTTACAAAAACATGTACTTTACCTGTACACAGGCATACAGGGCGTCCTCCGAATATAATACTTACTACACAGAGGGAAATTACTCTTACTTTTAATATTGCAAACAAGTTTCAAAGAGCTAGGCTTATACCTAAGTACTAACTATGGATACTAGAAAAAGATTAACATTGTTACATATATATATATATATAGATAATTAAATACTTAAATACATAGAAAACATTCAAGATTCAGGAACAAATTGACAGTTATTATAATTTTCTGTTTGTTGTCGCTTTGCTTGATAATTTTGTATTATTGACTCATAAAGGAACGTTAAACGAAGTAACTCTACGTATTTTCATTGTAACCTTCATTACTAACAAAAAGATTAATTGTGTGACGGACGGCGATAGTTTTATCGGTGGAAGTTAAATAATGAAAAAATTAGATTTATTTAAAAAAGGTAATTTTAATTTACTAATCCTATTAATATAAAAAAGTGAAAAATTTCTTTACATCACGCGGCAACGGCTGATTTTTGGATATTCTGGAGCACAGGTTCATGTCGATCTACACATATGTTTTGTTTTATTTCATACATAACAATAGGTACTACACAATTCCAGAGAGTCATAATTCCGAATTTTCATGATTCCGAATGCATTTTTTTTAGTGTAACTTAACTTTTTGATATCACTTATAAATCAAACCTTACGTAACCTACTACTTCTACTTCGGACAAATGTGTGTGTTATTATTAGTTTATAGGTTTGCACCCATTGGAAAACCAACACATGATACGCAGTGGATTAACGAACTCCACATGTTATACACGTTCCGTGTTATAATAACAAAATGCATGAATAGAACCTGACTAGCGAATAGAATGACCCCGCCTTCTTTTACGGGTTCCATACGTCTGCATGAAAAAACGGAACCCTTACTAGTGTGTCTGTCTATCTGTTCGTTTGACATACACGTGGTAGGAACATATGTTTTATGTGACCTAAACACGGACTTACAGAGACTCTATTTTCTTAATGTATCTCGGCAAGCTTTGTTTTTCTATGAAACACGTGTGACAAATATACTGTCAAATGCGAGTGCGAGTGAGACAGCGACAGCGTGCCGAAAAACATTAAGAAAATAGGGGCACTGTGACGTACCTAAATTAATGAATTTCAAAAAATGGATGGCACTTAACGGGTTCAACTTAGAAAATATCTACAGTGTTACATAATATCAAATGAAAAAGGGCTTGTTGTGAGGGTCTCAAATATATATACATACATATATAATAGTATATGTAATAATAGTAGTATATGTATTAGTTTTTTTAATGGTCTTTTTGGTTAGTTTTAGTTTTGTGGGTGCTCTAAATAAATATGTACACCTGTTTACTCGATGCACAACCTTCACTTTTCTCAATCTCTCAAGGGTTAGCTGGAAGAGATCCCTTAAAGAGATAAGTTCGCCTTTGTACATCTTTTTATTACTATTCATTGTATTGTTTTGTTTTTTCTTTCGTACAATAAAGTGTTTACATACGTACACACATACATAATGTATTTAGGGCCACTGCCCAGTTATACTCGCGCCAGAGTTGACAGCTGTCAACGCAGTACATAATATAACCTCAAACATGCCTCAAGCCGTCAAATCGGGCCTCTTAGAATGGCGCAACATTTTTTTGTCGGATGGAGAAGGCGAACGATCACACTCGCAGGCCACCTGATGGTAAGTGGGACCTGAGTCCCATAGACAGTAGGTTAAAGGGTAAGATGGTGGTAGCGATCCGGACGGACCTTGCATTGCATAGGTCCTACCATCACTACGTCGTTTGTAATGAAAATATACTAATAGCCTTTAAAGACCATTTTAATTGGCAGTTCGGTCTAATAAGGTTACTCAATAACTTTTGGTATGTACTTTAAACGAGTATACTCTATCCGTATGTATTTAACGTATTTATCACGAAGGCATTGTCTTACTTCAATTTCAAACCAATTTTTTTTTTCTCCCTACTAAACCAAATACAAGTTTTTTTTCATTTGAAGTCAAATTTGTCGTCAATGTATTAAGTATAAGTATAAAACACAACTGTGACATAACTGAAATTTGTTTTGGCTTTGCATTGATATGTTGATAAATAATCTGTAAATAGCTTAACAATGCAAATGGATAAAGAAACAAACAAACCGAGAAATAAGTAGGTATTATTGCACAAATTATCTATCCGCACCGCTCACTTTACAAAAAAAAATTTATCCAAGTAGGTACGTCATGGTAAATTATAAAAAAAAAAAGTTTTGTAATGTGCACATTGGACCCTTACAAAGGACACTCCGTTTGCTACTAGACCCCTTTTCAAATATTTAGATATTTTTTATTAAAAACATTTGCGGGCAAGTTATGCAACTATGCCATACGGACAGGCAGAGAGACAGACACCGAAGTCTCACAATAAGAGTTCCTTTTTTTACCATTTTGGAACCGAACCCTTAAAACGGATGAATAAATAAGTCTTTAGTTATACGAGTATTGTTTAAAACGTAAGGTAAAAAACGAACATCAACATCAAAACGAAATCGTTTTGACTACGTCTGGCCTGGATTTACAAACTATATTCATTTCTCTTATAAATTTTACGTTCTAACAATCGTAAAAACTCACGGACAATTAACTTAATTTAGCAAAACTAAAACCAAGACAGTAAAGTACGTGTGAAAACGCTTCTTTGATAACAACGAACCTTTTTCCTCGAATTCTTCGCAATTTTTATTTCCCTGTTGTCCTGTTCACTCTCACTTCCCGTCGTATCTGTTACAACACCTTTTGAGTTACATTTTTCTTCACTTTCATTACAAACGTTTACTTCACTTTCGTTACACACACGCTGTTCTTTATCACTAAACTCATTACCTAACTGGCCAGTTTCACTTTCGCCTGGCTTCACAATTTCATTATTATTAGTTTCCTTATCACCTGCATAAATAACCTCAGAATTTTCCTTACGATCTGTCAAACAATCGTCCATTTCTTTGGCGATCAAGCAAGGTTCTTTTTCGTCGTCACTCATGTTGAATCGCTTGGAATGCGTTGGCAATGATGCATCAATAAGTCGTTATCACTTGGTCATTTCCCGCGATATCGTATCGGTGAGCAAACACTCACACAAGTGTACCGCACACTAGCGGCATTCATACTGGCTGTTGTGTTATGACGAGTGAACACATGGGTGGGCAAAGAGATTGAAAATACAACGCAGAAATACCGTCACGGCTGAATCGGGCTGGAGAATACTAAATGCATCAGTGGGGCTAGACAGGTCGCATTCGACAATCGTTAGCGATTATGATTCGAAAGACAAATGTATGGAATTGACGTAAATAAATAAATATCAGGGGACAATTTCACACAAATTGACCTAGTCCCAAACTAAGCTCTAGGCTTGTACTATGGGTACTAGACAACGATAAATATACTTATACAGAGAAATACATACTTATATACATATAAAACATCCAAGACTCAGGAACAAATATTCGCGCTCATCACACAAATATCTGCCCTTACCGGGATTTGAACCCAGGACCGCTAGCTTCGGAGGCAGGGTCACTCCCAACTAGGCCACCGTGTCGTCATACCGAGAGTAACACGTGCCTATCTCGGTGGCTTACGTCAATTCCATACTTTTGTCTTTCGAAACATAATCGCTAACGATTGTCGAATGCAACTTGTCTAGCCTCACAGATGTATGTAGTTATTTCGTAAGTATAGTTACATACATACATTACATATAACATCACGCCTTCATTCCCATAGTGGGGTAGGCAGGCTACAGAAATACCAACAACTCTAAAGAAACTTGTTAATAATTCTTTAACCACATTTTGCACATTTTTTTTTAACTATAGATAAACTTAAAAATATTTTAATTCAGCCAAAATAATATAACTAGCTTCTGCCCGTGACTTCGTCCACATACATTGCAAAATCGTTATTCCTTCGGAAACATTACATTTTCCGGGATTAACCTATGTGTTAATCCAGGGTATTAGCTATCTCCATTCCAATTTTTATCCAAATCCGTCCAGCCATCGCAGCGTAAAAGAGTAACAAACTCACACACACACACAAATTTTCGCAGTTATAATATTAAGTAGTACGACTGATGACATTTTCGAAACTAATGTTGCGCCGAAAGAAAAAAAAACATTTTTCAAACCAATAACATGATGATAATCAGCTCACATACAATATTAATTTATTTAAGTCATAATTATATATTTTTATACACTTTTAAAATGCAAATTCAAAATAACGCCCTCATCCGCAGAGAAAGAAGCGAAAACTAAAAGACCCTCAAAGAGTACTTAACCTCGTAGGCACAATACTACACTCCCACGCCATCGATACTCTTTGCACGTATAATTGTGTAGCAAGGTCGCTTGCTCTAAATCGTATGCGCGCGCGACGGTGACCTCATACTTCTCGCTGTGAGCGCATAATTAAGACTACGATAAAGTTTGTTTAATGTTTTATGGTCATTTAAGTATACCAACTTTATCTTTACGTGACAAAATAAAGTATTTTACTATTTTTATAAGTTATAATTAGAATAAGTTATAAAATTGGACGTACTAATAATAAATTTGTGAATTAAAGATTTTTTAGTTTTAAGCCCGTCGTATGCACACGAAAGTTACAGGAATGCCTATCAACACATTCGTATTATTTATATTAGGTAATTAAATTAAAATTAGAATGAAAATAAAGTTAATTTTAATTTGTATCAAAATTTAAAATTTCATGTAAAAGCAAACGATATTGATGTGTATTTCTGGTACGAGTAGATTCAAATTCTCACTCACAAAATTCTCCCTGTTTAAGTGCGAATCACGAGAAAAAGCACACCTCACAAGATAAAAAAAGTGGTGTCTTTTTTACTTAACCCTACCATTTATTAGTAGTTTAAACCCGCGACAAGTTAATGATATTTGACCGGTTGACCTAGCAGAGATATTTATTAGATTAATCAGGTGTAGTAATAGTAATATAAGTTGGCGACCATGGATTCAACCCGTGTAGTAATTTGTACTGTCTACGACTATAACATAATTTAATATGACCGGTAGCTCTGTTACACTTGGTAAACCATATTGCTCTTGAAATGTTATCGAATCGTGTTGTTGTAGCTCTTATTTAATTATTCTTAATCTTATTAAGAGGACTGTGAAGCAAAGAAATTCCATACAAAATGCGATAACGTTTTTCTCCCCTTAAACGGTGTCCCATTTTTACTATTTTTGTATATGTTGCAGATATTATGAAAATCTAGTACAGACCTAGATTTTCATAATATCTAAAACATATTTAAAAATCGTGGATTTCCGATTAGATTTATGGGGTGAGAAACGTTATCGAATTTGTAAATTCCAAAAACAGCTTATTAAGGCAAAAATTTTGTTACTCAACTGCCAAAAAAGGAGGGTTATAGATTTTTGGGTGTCTATATCGTGCCGTTGATACTGCAATACCGCGTAACCAACAAAATGTACCTTACTGACTTACTCGTTAAGGTGTATTTTTCACCTAATTTAATTTGTTCATTAATCGTTCATTCATCATTCATTCGCAACTTCACGCTTTCATTCCCGTGGGGTAAGCAGAGCTACAAGAGTGCTCTTGCCCGGTTTTTTACATTTAAATACAGAATTAAATAAAATCTTTCGTGCCTTAGTGATTTCGCTAATGTAAAGCGAGTGAGAGTATAATCAATAAAATCTAAAGTAAAAGTATATACTGATCATCTTACTTTGTCATCGAAGAATCCTTGGTCATCAGTCCTCTGCTGCCCCAGCAGTCTATCAGTTTCCAGATCCGTGTCCGCTTCGTCTGTAAAGGTGGGTAAGAATTAGAGTAGCCTCGGGTTGAGGCACGCACGGCACACCTATTTTGCACAAATTCGTACGCGCACGCACGGCGAGCCGTCGAGTCAGTTTTGACCGTGCTCAAATGCACCTCGGTGTGCGTGCCTCGCGTAAACTGGTTGTGTATCCGAGCGTGCCGCGGGCATAACGACAAGTTCTAACTTGTCTGTGGGCGAGGCGCGTACAAATTTGATAAAGTTGCTGAGCCGTTCCACCACCGAGGCGATTTCTTCTTTTTGTTAATAATTCGGTGAATTATGATAAAAGCGGCCGTGGCTGTCATCGTCTCCAACGCCATTTTGAAATATCGACTCGGGGCAAGCACGCTGCCTCAGCCGCGCATGTTTATGTGCAACAATTTGGCTCGCGAGGAGCTCGCCGCGTGGGGCGAGCATTCCTCAGGCTGAGCCGCTCAGATTCGTACCCAGCTTAATATAAACGTGATTAGTAATAGTTTCCAATGTTTTGTTTGGCAAGGTAAGGGCACAGGAGCACTCAGACCACCTGAGGGTAAGTGGAATCAGAGATCCATATACATTTGAATTCTCAAGACTGCAATCCTAAGACCTCAAATGCGTTGCCAACCCTGAGGGCTAAGATGGAATGCCTCTATGCTATCCCCACACCGGAACACAACAATGCGAACACTGATACTCGCGGTAGGTCAATGGATAAGATGATGGTAGCGATCCGGATAGACCCTGCACAGTTAGTTTTTTTTTTCAATATGAGTCTTTAGGAAATGTCGAACTAAATTATAACAAAATTCTACAAGAAAAACAAACTCGATGTTAGTTCGTAAACAGAGAATCTGCTAAAGACCGTGTATTATTTTTACGTTAAAAAATACTCCCTTTGTTATTTGTAATTGAGTTTTGTTAGCGTTTTTCTGTTCAGTAAGTATATTCAATAAAAACCTATATCTTTGTTAAGAGGCTTGTGATGCGGTGCTTAAATCGCGTAGCTGTCAAAAATAATCCATACAAATTTAGCTCCGGGCGATAACCTTTCTCAACACCTAAATCTAATCGGATTACCACGATTTTTGAATATGTTGTAGATAATATGAAAAACTAGGTCTGTACGTTTCCGATTTTGCTTCTTTTTTTTCTTTCCAATAAATATGTTCGTAGAAAAGAGAACGTACAGACCTAGTTTTTCACAATATTTACAGCATGTACAAAAATCGAAAAATTCGGACAACGTTTATGGGGAGAAAAACGTTATCGCATTTTGTATGGTTTTTTTTTGCTTCACTACATTTTACAAAAAAACTGTTTCTTTTGTAAACAACCATCAGAGTTAGTTTTCATCATTTTTTTTAGTTAGCATCTGGTACACAGGTTTTATTTTCTTATACTTATTCCTTTTATAATTATGGTTGAAACTGTGCTGTATAATTGACTTTACCTTCATCTCCGCTCGCCGGTTTCATTTCAACGGAGTCTGCACTTTGAGCCGACGATGGCCTTTTCCTGCTAAAAACAACATTATTTCTAATTTTATAATAGCTGGCGAAATTAAATCTGTAAATAGTTAAAGGCATTGAACTTACAATTACATTTGTCTATGTTAACTTACTTATTGGGATACACGTCATCATGCGTCACGTGCGGAGCGTGCGTGGCGTGCGACTGATGCGTTACATGCGTCGCGTGCGTGGTGTGCGGCGTGCGCTCCGGCGGCGGCTCGTCCGGCGGCCGGTGCGGCGCCGGCGCCGGCGGCGGTGGCGATACTTCGCTGCATGCTAAGAAAGAAACATTTAATGTACATAGGCATTTACTTACATACACACATAACATCATGTCTACGTTCCCCGAGTGGGGTAGGCAAAGCTACAGAAATAGCAACAACTCTAAAAAGATTGGTTGATAATTCTGTAACCACATTTGATGCAAATAGGTAAAGTTGTTTACCAGTGTATTAGTGACAGGTTGCAAGCCCATCGCCTAACAGTACTACAAGCCCTTATTTCCTTAGTCGCCTCTTACAACATCCACGGGAAGACATGGAGTGGCACTATTCTAACCCGGCCACCGCACGGGGACATTTAGGTACTTATATTTAAATAATTAACTAAATTGCCTTGTGTCATTAAGAACATTTGTTTTCATATTTATTAGATATTAGTTTCATTGTCACATTTTTTTTATTTTGATTGTATCCAAGCACCAAACTTAAATTGTGGCTGTTTGGCCCATTAATTGACTGGTAAGGAACGCCTACCTACTTTGTGTATCGTGTAATAAAGTTTACTTTGTCTGCGCTGAATTTTCCAAAGCATATTCAATCATCTGCTACTAGTAATAAGGTTGCGATTGGTACAGGAGTTTTATCTGAGATGCCTTTGGATTAGCAGGGCAGAGTTGGCCTTACAAATTAATCATTATTAATTATCATTATCGTTTTCACGGTACGACAGCGTAAAATAGACCTTTGAGGAAGGTTGACATTAAAGGACATTTGTCGAAGTGACTTTAAACTTTAGTCGACTGAGACTAGATACTTTTTGAACTAGCAAAATTTGACGTGGGCTTTACGAGGTTAAGTACCAATTTCACCATACGATGTTAAATTTAACCAATGTTAATCGACTGTTAGTTAATATATTTTGACTACTGTTAACTCTCTAATCGTCTGTTAAGTGGTTAACATCGTATGGTGAAATTGGTACTAACTCTCCAATTCGATTGAAATTCTCCCCTAGCGTCCTAAGTCCGAGGTCGGCCCAATAGGGGCGCCCTTAGGCATGCTAGTGTAAAAAAACCCATTTCTAGCGTGGACTCCCATCAGGAGTCCGCCCTCTCTCCGGCGAAGTAGTCAAAGCCATCAGACGCTAACTACGTAGGTCCCTCAAAAAAAAAAAGAAGTACTAACTATGGTTTCTAACCGTCTCGGGCGGCGAAAAGTTCAAGTATAATTTTATTGTACCTAGTGGGTCCAAGGAATGCAGGTCGGCATCAGACAACACGTGGGCGTCGGTGCCGGTGCCGTTCTCCACGATCTCTTCGATTATCACTGATGAGTGCGTCTGTAAATAATTTAAATGTTAGTACTTTACTCCAAACTCAGCTCATGACTCAGCGGGATCGAGAAAGATTGGAGGCCTTCGAAATGCTGGAGACATGGAAAGAGGTAGCTGGATTGAAAAGAAAACGAATGAGGAAGTACTTAGCATGAAGGAAAATATTAGTCTATTGCAGACAATAGAAAATAGACGCGGGAAGATGTTTGGTCGCCTATTACGGCATGACGAGTACATAAAGATGATGAGGAAAAAGGGAAAGTCGCTTGAATCAATTCGCCTTTTAACCGTCGATATATATGGTATGGTATTTATATGTGTATAAATATAAGTATGTGTATTGTTATGTTGATATTTATTATTGTTACGTTTAAATAATTATGTCTGTGTTAGTGTTTATTCATTATTTTAGGTCTTAAATTTAGTTCATACAGTTTCCGTAAACTTTGTTTTGTACTAATGTCTACACGTTGACAGTTATAGCTTTCTTATTTTCCTTAATCACCCAAAGGTTAGCTGGAAGAGATTCCTGAAAGGGATAAGTTCGTCTTTGTACGTTCCTATTCTGTGGATATTGTATTTGATTTTCTGTTTTTAGTACAATAAACGTAAGTGTTTACATACGTACAAGAGGGACACCAAGAAGAAGTTACCTAGGCGATTTAAAAAAAGTAGGCGTCGTGCCGTATCAGTGTATTAACCCTTTTTTTCGCAATGTTGAGCCCGCTTAACATATTTTAGGATCACTTTTTCCTATTTTTTTATTACTAATTTTTGTACTCTATCAAAATCAAAAAAGGTTTGAATTCACGACTTATTTATTTTTGCGAATTAAAGGGTTTAAAAGAGGGCTTGGAATAGGAAAGAATGGACATTACTCCACCGACAAGAGCAGGGCTATTAAGTAAATGATATTAAATCAGAGCTAGCGGTTTCAGCTAAAGGTCATCTGTATCTGTATCGATACAAGAGATTTTGCTATGTAACTAATGATTTTTCCTAGATTTTAAGAATTTAATATCGATCTCTGTTTATCCAAGTAAATGGAATGTACTTTCTGCTGCCTAACGTGATAAAAAAACAAAAACAAACAGGTTATGTCTATGTATTAATTGTCAAAAATTGTTTTCTAAAAATGTGATCTGTACAAAGACATGCCTAAAGGTTGGTCTTCGAAGCATACTTTTTTTGGCTATTGATAGAATATATCGCACGTTTAATCAAACAAAGAAATATCGTGAATTAGAAATACATTCGAATTTCAAACCTGACTTCTGTTAGTAGATTTTTATTTAAAACTGAATTGGGTTTTGAGTTAGTTCTTTGTTTGATTAAACATGCGATATATAAATCGTTCGTTTTTGTTTTTATTCACGTTAAACAGAAGAAAAGTGGATAGTCAGAGAATGATATGAAATACTAAAGTATACTAGTTTTAAAAATGTAGCAAAACTCATTGAATTCTAACGCGGTCTTTCGTAGTTTTTTTTAAATCGGTTGTGAATTGAACAAACAGACGAACAAATAAATAAATTAAATAAAGAAACATCGGAGGACAATCTCACACAAATTGACCTACTCCCGAACTGAGCTAGATTTGTACTATGGGTACTAGACAACGATAAACATACTTATATCATCATTTCCTTGTCCTTATCCCATTTACTTGGGTTCGGTGCAGCATGTCTTTTTCTTCCATACCTCCCTGTCACTCGTCATCTCGTCTCTTCTCTTCCTTCCTCTTCATATCGTCTCTCACACAGTCCATCCACCTATTCCTTAGCCTACCTCGTCTCTTCCATCCCTCCACTTTCATACCCATAACTCTTTTGATCTTTGATGGCTGTCATCCCTCTGAATATATGCCCATACCACGCAAGGCGATGGGTTCTCACCTTGTCGATGATAGGTGCTACTTTCAGGCTTCCTCTAATATACTAATCTCTTATTTTGTCCATCCTTGTCACACCACACATCCATCTCAACATTCTCATCTCCGTAACATGCAGTCATAAAAAAAACATATATTAATACACATAAGAAACTAGCCAATAAAATGTTGGTAAGTCTCACAGTTGGCCTGTAATTTACCTGTAAGGTTGGTATTTGGTTGTTATTGTCGGTGTCGGAAGCGTGTCCGGACGAGAGCCCGTCCTCCACGATCGGCAGGTGGGTCACCACCACGCGACTAGTATCCATTTGCACTAAAACAAAAAAAAATCGTCGTATTAGAACAAAATGGTATAAAGAATCGATCAGCTGATGATTTATTTAATCAATCGTTCTACATTTAAAATACATTCAAATTAAAGCAGTAGGTACACCCAGTGGATCCATTGGTTTACATTGTAATCTAGGGGAACAAGTCTGATGAAAAAGAAAGGAGAAGGCCGGGCACTGTAGTGAATCGTTACCTTTCATCTCGCTGAGCTCGTTCTCCATGATGATGAGCGAGAGGTCGCTGCCCTCGCTGGTGCCGGGCGAGAGCGCGCGCGGCGCGCGGCGCGGCGGCGGCGCGGCGGGCGAGGCCGAGCCGCTCCACGCCGCGCCCACGTGCAACTCCGCCACGTTCGGCTCCGGGTAGCACGCGCGTTGCTGGGGGACAACGCGTACATTAGGATTCTAGAACGTTCAATAAAATAGTAGACTGTAACAATAGCGCTGATATATTCGCTGTTGAAGCAAAATAATCCGTAATAAACTTTAAATACTTGGAACGCACGGTCAGCTGCAGAGAAACTTAGCCACCGCTTCGAAGAAACTTTCTATGCAGGGATGGGGCTACGTTTCTCTGCAGCTGACTGTACAGTCGACGTCAAAGATATGTTTACACTTTTGCACCTTATTCCATTGTAATAAGGCGGGAAATGTAAAGACAACATTAGTTTAGTGTAATGAGGAATTATCGATAAAGTGAGTGTGCGATCACGCCAACTAACCAACCATCCAAGCTAAACCAACTAAGTTTTCAAAAGTGGCTTATAATAAACACGTATTAAATGTTACCCTTCAAAATTTTAAAAAGTAAAAATAGAAAATAGTAATGGGAGCTTGACAACCGCAGCAAGGTGGCTCGTTCCAACGGGTAGATGCTTTTATTGTTTTCAAGTTCATACGCGACTAATTCATTAGATGACATTGGATGGCGGGTCGAAGCTTTGAAAAGAAGTTTCTTTGTTTCTCAAACGACTTTGAAAACATTACAGCCTCAGACTATCTTAGGTTCACTCCAGCTATTAGAAAAAGATAAATTGATCTCTCAAAACGGTATTAAAGTGGCCAATCTCCATTGTAAGTTGTATGGCACCGTTATTGGGTGCCGGAGCTGGCAGAGCTGTAGTTACCTCATATGTGGAGCGAAAAGCAATTTTCGTCACTTCAACAAAATTATTTTTATCTTGGTTGGGGTAAAATACTAAGGACTTCGCTTGTTACTTCTCACAACCCCCCGGATTCTGCTCCCTTATGACACAAACTACACATTAGCTTGATATTATTCTTATGAATTCACCTGCAGCCCCAAGAAGTTGGTGTGATTGTGAGCTGTGTGGGGAGAGTCCAGCGTGTCAGCGTGGGGCCACTCCGCATCGCTGCCCTCCACGCCGTTCTCTGAGGGACACTCCTGCGTTTGCCGGCGAAGCTCGTAGTCTAACTCCTGCGAAGGATTTATTAAGACTAGTGTGATGAGATGACCATAAACTTCTGAACTTAGTACCAGGAAATCAGTAACGATTATATTATCTTAATGGCGGAACATTTGGCCAATATTTGTTAAGTAATTTTGCTGTATCTCGTTCATTTGGTATGGCACGTGAAAGAGATACAATATCAGTATTTGGCTTAATGCCAAGTAAAGTGCTACTACAAACTGACCAAAGTAGTTGGTTACCATGACAAGCAATTGCGTTTAGGATGAGTGTAAGGGACACTGCTATAGAAAGTACACGGGTCTGTCATTTTCTCTCACCGTAAACTGCTTAGACATGTCATGGTAACCCCCGTAGGGCTCTATTTTGATTTGTGTTAGGCCATCTTTATCGTATGATCGTTGACATTATAGTTCTTACTGTTAAGCGACTTGAGTCAAATGTAACGTTAACAATTTGATTGTATTACTCTACGCGCGTCGACTATTGAAATTTAGTTTGACATTTGCTGTTTTTTTATAGCAATAAGTAGAAGGCACACGAGCACTCAAGCCACCTGACGGTGAATGGGATCTGAGACCCATTTACATCTGAATTCTCAAGGCTACTAAGGACTGCAATCATAATACCTTGCCAACCCTGAGGACTAAGATGGAATGCTTCTGCAAAATTTCACCGGTTGCCTTATCCCCAAACCGGAACGCAACAATGTGAGTGCTGCTTAGCGGTAGGTTGATGGATAAGAAGGTGGTTGCGATCCAGACAGACCATGCACAGGGTCCTACCACCTCACACTGATACAGTTCTATGGAAGGTCAGGGTTCCATTTTCCATAGTGTACATTTCGTACCTGAAAATTAACGATCTCGTCGTTGGTGTTGAGCTGCGTGTGCCCCGCCACGGCGGGACACCTGAAGAACTCCTCCAGGACTTTCCGCGTCTCCGAGAACTCATACAGGTAGTCGAACGCTGCCGATCCTGACGGAGGAGTCACGTCTCTGCTCTCCGTCACTATGCGCTGGAAGGACGGAGATGCAATCATTGAAGATGGTTTCTAGTTTAAATTTACGTTCTGGACACTGAATGTTTTGGGAGATTTATTAAGAGCTTGGTTTCCAAGTATGAGACCATCAAACCAGAGTATCGTGTAGGTACCGTTGTAAATACAATGCAACATGTAAATCAAAATATCTACGAGCTAATATTTCTAATGGTGTTATATTTACTGTGGTATCATATATTTGCGTACTCTTCCATAACTTATTATTCATTCTGTGCTAACAGAACCTTAAGTTGCGTTAAGCGTAATTAGCTCCAGAACTTGATGTGTATTTAACTTGTTTAAGATTGTTGTCTGCCATAATTATTTTTGAAACATAAGCTATCGCAAGTCATAACGTATATACTTAAGAAACTTGTTAAAGATTTACATAAATCAAAACTAACCAAACGTAGTCTTATCTAAACATAATATATTAAAGAAATTTTGAAAAGTTTACGGTTTCAGCGATATAAAAATTATGACTATCAATAATTATATCAACAAAGTTAATATGACCAAAAAAGGGAAACAACGGGCTCCCATTAATTAGTACTCGACTGTCTACCGGTGTTGCACAGAGAGAGTGTGAAGACGGAAGACCATAGACAGCCGAGTACTATGAATACTTTGGATTTACTGTTGTGTTTCTACATCTCGTTTACCTACCTGTGGAAATCCCGGCCTCGGCGATCTGTTAGTGTGGGCCTTTTGACTGCCAATCCCGTATCTCCTGGGTGACCCTTCATACTCAGCAATAGGCAACTCCCCAAGTACCCGAGCCACTCTCCCTTTATCTTCGTCCCCGGACATCCACACCCCTGAGGGACTCGCGTCGCTTCTCTCTTCTCCCGGACTCGACTCACTTTCACTCAACTCACTCTTATTGTTCATAACATCACTGTCACCGTTTTTCATATTGTCTAAAGTCCTTTTTACATTCAAATCAATCTCGTTATCACTTGCGTCTGGGTCCATCCGAAGACCTAGGGACACAGAATTCAATATCACTGAAAATAATGAGAAAAAACAAAATGTGAATAATTTTGGATCAGGAAGGTTGAAAAATATTAAAGCAAAGGAACAGGATAAAAAAACGTTGTTATTAACTTTATTAATGATTTAAAATCACTAAAAGAAAGGAAAGACTAAAATCTAGAAGTCACAGTCAATGCATCTACGATACAACAGACGATAGATAAGACGATGCACGATAAGATGACTTTGGAAACTAAAACAGATTGATCACATAAAGTACTTATTAAAAACGAGCACTAAGACAAAGAACAATTGGCGGCAGGAATCAAAAGCTTAGTAAAGCGAGTCCTTAAAATGTTTCTCTGTTCGAAAAACTTGGGCAATCAGGAATATATAACTCCTAGATGTAACAATGAACAATCAACCAGAATTTATTATATGAATTTGGAATGATTCGAGAAGAGTATCATTTGAAGCTCGCATGAATAAAAAAAATAAATTATAATCACCTTTCCAATCCTCATTGTCATCAAATACAACCACTTCCCCGTCCGCCACCACAGCGATGGGGCTACTCTTTGAGCTGACGTCATTGGTTTTATGAGGGTCCAGAATGGGGGAACTGTTTTTTGGTATGCCCATATTTCCTTCTAACATCGACTCTTGGACTCCATTCGTGTAAGTCGGCGACGTGTGTCGTGATATCATTTTTTTCGGCTCATTGCTTATCCTGTGCAATGATATCTGGAAAGAGTTCTAGTTTTATAGCTATTGCTAAATGTGAGCATGACGCTAAGTGTCTAGTTATTAAATTATGCAATTTTTCACCTAGATTAAACCTTTCAATGTCCGGAATAAAAATGTAGGCAACTTATCTTATTTTTATGTTTTTGACAAGGGCCTGGCGATTATGTTAGCGTCAAGCTCAAATCGTACAACAAATAATAGCAGACCATCAGCCCAATGGTAAAATGATATGTACCATCAACTGAGGCAATTTGGTCTAAATCACATTGGTGTAAGAGGTATGTGATGCAAAACATTGAATTTGCTAAAAGGTGAATTTGCCACAGCTGACAGTACCAAAACAGGACGAGTCAAAGAGATTCAGGACAGGCAACGTGCAAAATGGGCTGATGAATACAAGACTACTCAAAATGCTGGGAAACTATTTAACACATTCTCTAAAAATATTTTCGTGCTAGATTTCTTTTGGAATAAATCATAGTAGCTAGCGTGGCTTGCCAAGAAATCTAACAGAAAACAAAGTTGTTTAAATATAAAACGACCCGACTGCGTTGAACGTTTCACGGTATGGAAGAAAACGATCAGAAACGAATTATTTAATGAGATTTATTTTTAAGTTAGCATACTAGTGGCCTTATGATGGTGAGTGATCACCACGACTCATGAACACCTCCAATACCGCAGGCATCGCAGTAGGGAAAATGCATGAAAAACATAATTAAGTTTCATTGATACGATTCAGCAGAAAATGTAAAAAAAAGCATATAAAACGCAATACCTACCTACGCTAAGTTTTTACCCGTTTATTCAGATTTTACATAGAATCATATTTGTTAAAATTTTAAAACTTCTTTTAAGGTTTAGATTGTTTTTTTCGACATTTTCATTATATTTACATGGTATTTTAATTCAATGATATTGGCTTCAACATAGTAATTTCTGAAATAAATGCCAATTTCGTTATAAAAGATCCGTATGTTTCAAACAAGGAACAACGGGCTGTGACGTCATTCCTGTCGACGATTTTGTATAAAGCGTTTTTTGCAAGGGGTCTGACAAAATACACGACAATTGTTTTGCGTATACAGTTATCCTTCTCTTCCATAGCTCTTTCCAGAAAACCCTATTGCGCTGCCAACCTTCGAGAAGGGTCTAGGTTCGCATCTGCAAGACTCATGGCTCACTATTCACTGACCGTAACATTAACGAAACAGATTTTTAACGTATCAAAATTCTCAATTTAAACGTTCACTTCCGCAGTCGGGTAGGTACCACGTAGGTGGGTGAATCAACTTTTAAGGTACTCCCCAATTTTCGACATGTCTCACTATGTCACCTTAATTTGGTAGAATGCAATATTTTTTTTTGATGTGGTCAATATATTGAATAAATCAGACAACTAAACTTACTTTCTAGCTGACAATTTTAAAAATTCTTCTATGATTTACACAAATATATCAGGTAACGCAGGGGACGACGTTGTCCCCGGGTTTTGTATGAAAAACGTGCATTTTCCACTGCGTTACCATGTTTTTACAAAATTATAGAATTGGTTTATGATTATGAATAGTGAAATCCGAAAATCTGATTATCTAATTTTAACATGTGTAAACCATTATCAATCTCACATATTCTAGTAAGTTTTTATTAGCGTGTAGAAAAGGAGGACTTTAAAAGTTGATTCACCCAGGTATCTCATTCTAATCAAAGGTCCTTAGTACTTAATAGTTTTACCTCATTGCTAAGGTTGTCCGAATACTCGATGGTGTCTTTCCCCAGCGACCGCACTTTGTTCCTCAAGTTGTGCTTGTGTGTGTTGTTGTGCCGGAGCTTCCGCACCGCCTTGGTCCGGCTCTGCGAGTACAACTCTCGACCTCCTGCTATTTCTATTATCCTGGTAACAGTGAAAATTGTCCCCTGATATTTATTTATTTTCACCTCAGCACCTCAAAAAGGGTAGTTTTGCTGTTTAAACACAGTGAGCAAAATTCGATTTTCCTGCGAGCCGGAGACAATAGTAGTTTATGCAACTGTATCATAATAAGGGCCATTGAGACATGAGTGCGAGTTTATGACATGAGGCGAAGCCGAATGTCATAATAGATACGCATGAGTGTCTCAATGGCTGATTATGAATAGTTGCATACATTACTTTTTCTATGAGCTCAAAGGGATATGTACCTACAAGTAGCACAAAATTTTCTGCCCCGGTATAATGGGCGGAATCGTAAAATAAAACATGTACAATATACCAATATATAGGACCTTTTTCGATTTTAAAGGTAGCAAATTACTGCTCACTTCCATTGCCGCCTGTTTTATTTCTGGCGGCGTCAACATTTCCGCATCACTTAATTCGCCAAAGTCACACATTCTCACACATAAAAAGTGATTAACTCTCTTCTTTCTTTTAACTTTCAAGAACTTCGTGCAAAAGCAAAACAAAACAAATTCCAGCTATTTTGAAACGTTTGTTTTTTTACTACACCTTAGAAAAGACCCGGGAACTTTAGGTCATTCAGCCAAATTAAAAAATGTTAAAATACATTTTTTTTATAATAATTCTTAAATTCACTTATTGTCCGTTATGTAAGTATTAATTATTTAATAATTGTTTGTGTTTACATATCGACGCTTGAAAAGCGAAATGGGATAAGCGACATTTTTTGTGATATTGAATTACATATATCGTTCAAATCAGCAGATTTTTCTGATTTGAACGATATATGTAACTCAATATCACAAAAAATGTCGCTTATCCCATTTCACCTTTCAAGCGTCGATATTATAATTAATCTATAAAGTCGATTTAACAATAATTGAGTAAATAAAATAGAATAGCAGCTGTTGATAATATACGGTGAACATTTTTTTTTAACAATAATTCACGCCATTTGCAATGCGAAAAAGAACTTTGTGAAACGTTTCACAATGAAATGTCAACGTTCCGATCACACAAGGCACCTCATTGGATTACCGATAGCGGTATCGTTAGCAGCACATTGTACTACGCGAGTAGAAAAAGTAACTTTTTCATTTTTGTTCCGTGGCTGCTGGGCGGCTGGGGGATGTCGTTTAATTTTTACCATGTTGTTTTTTTTACCTTGTACTAGTTTACGTGACTGTTACATAATAACATCACACGAGTGTTTTAATGCCTAATTATGTACAGTTACAATCTACATACATAATTATATTATTATAAAAAACAAAACAAACTCAACTATTTTTTGCGACAAAACAAAAATAACGTCAAAAATGGCGGCACCCGTAGTTTTTTTTTTATTCAGAGACAAACTAGAGTCGGCCTCTACTATCATATCGTTCGATATCAAGTAGGTAACAAGCGAGATTTGTCAAAATTGTATGCAATTGACATTTCATTTCGATATTAGAAACGAGGTCAAATAAAATTGCTTTTTTTTTCAAAGATGTTCGAAATTTGAATTTAATATTGGATATCGAATTTGATGTCATTATTAAGCAATAATAACTTTTTCACAAATAAGAAATGTGTTCTAACAAAACAGTTTATCTTTATGCTAGTCGTAATTTACGGTTAATGAACGCATCATAGAGGGTTAATGATATGTCTGTAGATAAAGGTTATATTTTCTCGCTGCTAAGGTGAAAAATTGTATTTGCAACACAAGACCAAAGTTATTTGCGTCTCGTGTCTTTGAATCCCTCGCTGCACTCAGGATTCTAACCTAGAATCACTCGCTATACTACGCCTACGTAAAACATGGTTTCAGCAGAAAATAGTGTTCTATAAAACGAAATTCGATTTTTACGTGGTTAAATTGTTATCATGATTATCTATCAGTTTCAAAGTGAAGGCACTAAAAATGGACAGTTAGTAGCTTACATATTGAACGTTATTGTGACTTCATGTTAAAAACATTAATTACTTGCTGCGTACATAAAGTAGGGCCCGTTGGACAACCGTTAAAAAAAAACGGTATTTACAATTTAGCAAAATATTTAGTACTTAACTAAACATTATTTTAACCTTTTCAACGCCATTGACGGATATTTCCGTCATGATTGACAGCGCAAAATAGACATGAGTATCTATGAGACAAAGTTGACATTCGCTCTGGTTTTGTATTTGACATAGCGTTGAAAAGGTTAAATATTCAAGAGTTCTTGTATAAATTCCATAATACATTTTATAAAGTTTTCACAACAGTCCCGCTGCAAATCGTATAAAATATTCACTAAGAAAAATTTCATGGAGTTGTTTACTTCGGAGAATTATTTGTACAATCGAACTAAGTGCATATTGAACAACTAGCTAACGATTAAAAATGCAGGAGCCATTTCAGAAAGTGTTAATTTTTTTGTGGTTGGAGAACGAGCACGCAGGCCACCTGATGTTATTGTATACTCTGAAGCCCATAGATATCACTATTTAAAATTGAAGAACACTGATCCAAATTGGCCCATTTGAAAATACACGAAAGTAGTAGAAAATTATCATTTAATTTCTCCTCTAAAATGTGTATGTTGACGACACGGTGGCCTAGTTGGGAGTGACCCTGCCTCCGAAGCCAGCGGTCCTGGGTTCAAATCCCCGTAAGGGCAGATATTTGTGTGATGAGCGCGAATATTTGTTCCTGAGACTCGGATGTTTTCTTTATATTTATTTATGTATTTCTCTATATAAGTATGTTTATCGTTGTCTAGTACCCATAGTACAAGCCTAGAGTTTAGTTTGGGACTAGATCAATTTGTATGAGATTGTCCTCTGATATTTATTTATTTATTTTATTTTCCGTAATTCCGTAGAGAGCAAACTACAATGTAGTAGTTGAAGCATTTTAAACTCTATTGGTAACTACATTAAATTTAAAATGCTTAATACTATATGCAGTTAGCTTCTTTGGTATTACGGAAGATGGCGACCCCTCCTTTCAGAGCTAATATCTTTTACTAACCGATTTTAATTCGAAATAGCTAAGAACGATTTAGATTAAACAAGCATTCTCAAAAAAAACATCAACTGCTTCATCTGATACACATGTTTGACTTATAAAACCCCTCTTTCAGCGATGGGGGTTATTAAAGGGATTCGAGATAGACGAGGGATAAACGAACCGCATAACAATACAGAATACAGTCCTCAAAAGACCGAGAGCTATCATAAGAAGTGATGGGAATTCCAGATGCAATTCGTAGGAATAGTATGTTTGTAACGAATAAACTTTAAAACTACTGGACCGATTTCAAAAATTCTTTCACTAGTAGAAGTCTATCTTATCGCTGAGTAACATAAGCATTATTTGGTTTTTCTACGTGGATAGAGTCGCGGGCAACATCTAGTATTAAATATAAGTAGCGGCTTTTCTACCTTTTAATAATATATAAAATATTTTCATATTGATATGTAAATTTATCTGTGTTATTACTTATGTTCTTAATCGTAATGATGTTCGAACATTTAAAGTATCTATGTAGTCATTACTAATAAATCTGCCAAGTTAATTTTTAACACATATCAAAATGTTTTTAATAATGTAAAAGTTTATTTCAAACATATAATTTCGATTGCTATGAGTAGAATAGAATAATATAAAGTAAAATGAAGACATTACGCTACTTAAGTACCCTTTTAACATTGTGCCACACTAAAACTAATAAACTATAAAATATAATTATTATCCTTCAACAACAAAATAAGTCCCGGAATCCCGGGACATATCCATATCCACCCCGTGTTGCACCGGGAAATCCGCTTACAGATCACAAGTTTATATTTGCATATTTCAGAAACAGGACCGTAATGAGTTTTGCTTCAATTTCGACGGTAAGTACCAGGTCTGCAAATTATTAATTTAATTTTGGTTAACGGTATAACCGCCGGTTTGGGCACGTTGCCATGCAGGGGAATATTGCTAAGTTTATTGTATTAGTTAGACTCATTTCAGTTGAGTACGATTTTAACCTATTAGTTACAAGTACGTTTGTTACTTCTTAAAGTCTGTAATTATTGAATATTCTGTTAAATCCCAACGGTGTTAACTTTGCTTGACCAGATCTCCTTATTAGAAGAGTCTTCTTTCTTTTCTTTTCTGTAGTATTTTATTTGAATTCCAATCCTCTTATTCTATAGTTAGCCAGCAATTTCTTTCACATAGTCATCTTTTAAATAAGCGATGATCAATAACTCTCATATCAATGACTAAACTTTACTGCGTTCCTAGTTTTTTACGGCAATCGTAGGTACATATATTTCAGCTATTTTTCATTACTGCGTTCTTGCCGTCATAAGAATTTGTTTTCTGAATAAAAATAAAAATAAATAAATATCCGGGGACATTCTCAGACAAATTGAGCTAGTCCCAAACTAAGCTCTAGGCTTGTACTATGGGAAATAGACAACGATAAACATACTTATATAGAGAAATACATACTTAAATACATAGAAAACATCCAAGACTCAGGAACAAATATTCGCGTTCATCACACTAATACCTGCCCTTACCGGGATTTGAACCCAGGACCGCAGGCTTCGGAGGCAGGGTCACTCCCAACTAGGCCAACGTGTCGTCAAATTGTGCAAAATATCTTATGTTTTCATGGTTCATCACCTAGATAGAGTTTCTAAGTGTATTCTATAGTTTATAATAATAATAATAAATATATCAGGGGACAATGTCACACAAATTGACCTAGTCCCAAACTAAGCTCTAAGCTTGTACAGTCGACGTCATAAATACGTTTACACTTTAGTACCTTGTCACTTTCATTCACTGAGACAATTACATATGATTATATATGAAGTTGTCTCAGTAAATGAAAGTGACAAGGTACTAAAGTGTAAACATATTTATGACGTCGACTGTACTATGGGTACTAGACAACGATAATAATACTTATATAGAGAAATACATACTTAAATACATAGAAAACATCCAAGACTCGGGAACAAATATCCGCGCTCATCACACAAATATATGCCCATACCGGGATTTGAACCCAGGACCGCTGGCTTCGGAGGCAGGGTCACTCTCAACTAGGCCAACGTGTCGTCTGCTAGAGTCTCTAATTTGGTATTGCAGTCTATTCTTACCCAGTCTCCATGTGTATTCTTACCTAGAGTCTCTAAGTTTATAGGCACCGCCCTTGGAGTTGAGTATGACGAGCTGGCTTTCCCGCTCCTCGTCCGAGGAGGCGTTGTTGAGGTTCAGCTCGCGGCCCTCCAGACCCGAGTTCAACCTGAAGAGAAGAAAATGGGTTCAGTAAGAACGACCTTTAAGTTACTTCATATACATACATACCTTCACGCCTGTCTCCCAAAGGGGTAGGCAGAGACTATGGAACGCCAGGTGAAACTTTCGCTTCTCTACATTCATCAACCTCTCCATGCGCGTATGTCGGTTTCGGCTGCTTTGATTTGGCCCTTATTCCGTAAATCGCGAATTTGATCACTGTATGTGCGTCTAGGGCGTCCCCTACCGACATCCCGCCTCGTTCTCGCTCGCCATACCTCTTTCAACCATCCTTTCAAAACGACCAAACTATCTTAGCGCTCTTTGTCATTGCATCTTCTTTAAATCCACATCGCTCTCTTATCTCGCTATTTCTAACGCTATCATCCTAACTCCACAGTCTTTACACATACTTATTTTATAATACAATACTGCTTTTATTATTCTTCGTGTAATTATGCTGAAGAAACCAATGTTATTTAATCATCACCTCTAAAGTAAATGTCAATTTTGTTTACCTGGTTAAGCACTTAGTTAAACTAATAATAGTAAAACCAACCTTTTGTGCTGATTGCACATTCTGGCTAAAGGAGAAATACGGTATTTTTCTTTCTCCCTGCTGCTAGCATATCGTGCATGCATACATTAAGGCTAACACTCGCGGAAGAGGCGCGTGATTCGCTCGCCCATCCCTCTCATTATCTCCCTATTATCTGTTTACTGGTGTCTACTGGTACTTATCGAATTGATGAATGCTCCTAGGCCGTCGCTTGGCAAAGAGACGCGTGATGTGCTTGTCTCTCCTGCCAACTGTCTTCCTGCTATTTGTCTACTAGGTTGGTACCTGTCGTGCTGATGCATGCTCCTGGGCCGGCACTTGGGGAAGAGGCGCGTGATGCGTTCGCCGCCGTCGGAGCCGGGCGTGGAGTCGCCAGCGGCGTCCGCGCGCAGCGCGCCCGCGCTCATGTCGCCGCCACGATCACGCCTGCACCCGCGTTGGCACTGGAACAATACAATAAACATTAACATCTATATACGATACGATACAAATACTTATATAGAGAAATATAAACTTAAAAACATACAAATGATCCATGACTCATAAACAAATATTCGCGCTCATCTCACAAATATCTGCCCTTACCGGGATTTGAACCCAGGACCACTAGCTTCGTAGGCAGGGTCACTACCACCTAGGCCAAAGTGTCATCAAAAAATAAATTGACATTAGCAGTCGACGCGATCTGATCCTGATATTGTGTCGATTTTCGGAAATCGTTCAATTAGCTTTATGCATCGTGTATAGGCCTGTTTGCCTCTCTTACCCCTGAGCCCTGATATCAGCATTCTAAAAACTTAATCCAGCGACTCCATCGGCTGGGTTCGCATACGTAAGCCGGCCGCTAGTTCCGAATCCAGTAGTGACGTGCCTCACGACACCGCAGCCGCTGCCAAACTTCGCGATCGATACAGCACTACGTGGGGCCACGAAAACAGAGAATGGCATGCTTAATTTAAAACCAATCAGCTAGCTTATTATATTTACCCAAGTGGATAAACGTGCATAAATCATTTGTCGATTTCTGACCAGTACTTAAGTGCGAGAGGGACGGATGCTTCATCCACCGGATTTATTTTATTTTATTGTTAACTGTGAGAACAGAACTGCTTGGTGTAAAAGTGAGAAGGCCTAATGCCTTGCAGTCACATTGAAACGGGTCCTACCCGAGATGATCTTTTCGTTAGAGCAACGTTCGGAGCTTTTATAATTTAAATTGACGAACTATTTACATGCCTACAGGCTTTTACGGAACCCTCGCTGCGCGAGTGCGACTCCCACTTGGCCTGTGTTATTTTTACATACGTAACATCACGCCTTCATTCCCAGAGTGGGGTAGGCAGAGCTACAGACATACCAACACCTCTAAAAAGACTTGTTTATAATTCTGTAACCACATTTTGCACATTCAGGCCAAGATGTTTACACCAGTGTATTAGTGACAGGTTGCAAGCCCATCGCCTAACAATGATACCCTTATTTCCTTCGTCAACATCATCGACATCGACGACATCCACGGGAAGACATGGAGTGGCACTTTTCTAACCCGGCAACCACACGGTGTTCTTTTAATTAGGCGCTAATGAAATAGTTATAAGTATTAACTAGGATTGATGGATTTTAGTTGCGCTGTAGACTTATCAGCTGATATAAATGTATTTATTTTGCATCTTTGGTAAATTAATATATGCGCAAACCTTTTTTTTAACCAGCTCGTTTAAATCTCCATACATTTCAAAAATAGCAGTTTCATTACGATTCCAATCGAATTTAATCGATATTTTTTCGATTTTGATCGAAGAGTAAAATAAAATTGTTCCAGCTCGAAATAACGTTCAATTTCATTCTCTTACTTGTTCGCACCGCTCACCAACCAGTACCACCCTTTTCTCGTCTTTTCGAACCTAATAGCTAGCTAGCTCTTTAGTTACATTTTCACTTTCTCATGCTTCAGGCCTCGTCATTTGAAAACACCATAGTCGTCACGCCGTACAAGGGCAGGCATCAAAAACCAAAAAACTAGATTATACCCCAACGATCATAACGCTAGCGAATCGAACCCTGAACCTAAACCTGGCTAAGGACCATATAATTAACCGGTATTTTTCGAACTGAGTCTATAGCCAAGATGCGTTCGCTAACTAGAGTTTCGATTCGTTTTGTTTTTAACCAATCGCGTTACTGGTAGATCACGTCATACGAAAAGTCACGTGATCTACCAGTGACGCGAATCGTTTAAAAACCAAACGGATAGAAAAAGAAAAGTCATGGCGTATACCTAACGCGTCATCATCTTTCAGCTTAACGACTGGAAAGAAGCATTTGCTAACGTCAATGTTTCAAAATAACTAGGTACAAGGAAATGAGGATGAGGAAGTCATGGTCACACGTGAGGGTTGGTCTCTGCTTAGTATTAAATACTTAAGTTGCGTTCTATAATTTAATCTTATTAATGCACTAGGCGGTAAAAGTAAAGTGCTTGTAGTGTAGGCACTAAATAAAACTGGTGTAAGCCGGATTTTCACTAGTGAGCTGTTGCTATAACTGTTGCACGTAACATAAAAAATCAAATCATCATCATCATATCATAAATCACGCCTGTTTCCCAGAGGGGTAGGCAGAGACCACTTCTTTCCACCTGCTACGATCCTGACAAAGCTCTTTCGCTTCTTCCACAAATCATCTAATCTAGATATTAGATAATAACCGATTGATCTACAGACTGTAGGTATAGGCACATACGAAACGCTGCAACGGCGCAGCAACATGAGAGGGTCAACTATTTAAATGTCATTATTCTAAACTAGCGACCCGCCCTCGCTTCGCTCCGGGTTAAATATAAAAATAAACCTTCCTCTTGGATCACTCCATCTATTAAAAAAACCGATGCGTAGTTTTAAAGATCTAAAAATACATAGGGATAGACAGGCAGCGGGAAGCGACTTTTGTTTTTTTTTTTTTTTTTTTTATGTTAAGGAGAAGGCATACGAGCACTCAGGCCACCTGATGGTAAGTGGAATCTGAGACCCATATACATTTGAATTCTCAAGACTATAATCCTAAGACCTCAAATGCGATGCCAACCCTGAGGACTAAGATGGAATGCCTGTATGCTAGTAATTTCACCGGTTGTCTTATCCCCACACCGGAACACAACACAACACTATGTAGTGATTATATTGAATATTGCACATGAACGCAATATTGGCACGAATCAATAATATTTATGCGGTATTCCAGTTCTTGCAGTATTAATTAAAGTTATATTCCACTGATTCTTAATCTATCTAGGGTCATCAAGGTACCCGTCATTAAAAGTAGCTCACATAAAGAGTTTAATCATATTTGTCACGGCTAGACGGATTTGGATGGAATTTGGCGTTGAGATAGCTAAATTGACACGTATGCAACTTTTAAGTTCCCGAGGGAATAACGATAAACGAAATGTACATGAAAGAAATCGCGGGCAGAATATAGTAGTTGAATAAATATATTTGGCCTATCTAGGTCTAGGTCTTTAATGATATTGGCGAGGTGATTGTATATTATAATCATAATAGTGATGTGTACGCGGCTCGCGAGCCTGTTCTCCATTTGAAGCTCGTTACTGTAACTATTACGGTTACAGATACAGCTTGATAGTGAGTACCTGGGTTTAGGTGGGAAAAAATTACTAACAACAAATCGGTTCATTCGTTTAGAAGCAGACACACAGAAACTCAGATACACAAGTAAAACTTAAATAACTCTAGAAAATTACATAATAATAAAGGATCGATGAATATATTCGAAAAGTACTTTAAAGATTATTTGATACACTACTAACTCACTCACAAAAACTGTAAACCTGTCTCTCTCTTACCTATTTGCTGTGCCCAACAGGGTTTCATACATTTAGCTTGCCTAGTATCTAAATAGTTTGTACGTATCATGTGATTTATCCATAAATCTGTATGTCTGTATGTCTGTCTGCTTGTTACGCTTTCAAGGATAAACCGCTGAAGCGATTTAGATGCAATTTGGTACGAAGATAGTTCGAGTCCCGAGGAAGGACATAGGGCACTTTTTATCTCGAAAACTTGGACGGTTCCTGAGGGAATAGCGCTAAACAACTTCTATGTGGAAGGAGACGTGGCAAACAGCTATGCTATAAAATATATGAAGATGAATAGGAACACACCTCAGTTTGCGACTGGGGTTATAACACGCTAACTTCGTGGCCCAGCCAGCCAGTATAACCCCTGGCAGTCCTGCCACGGAGCCACCAGCGTTTTCCTAATGTAGGATTTATGCCGCGTTTTTATTGCCTCGCCGATATGGAACCGTTCGGAATGAATGCGTAACTAACGGCAGAGTGAGATGAATGGGTTTAGCCCAAATTATGCCGAGGGCAATAGCCATTTAGTTTGCAGAATGATTTGTAGAATACAACTACAGAAAAACTGTGTGGTTACCGGGTTAGAATAGTGCCTCTACATATCTTCCCGTAGATGTCGTAAGTGGCGACTAAGGGAATAAGGGCTTGTAATACTGTTAGGCGAAGGGCTTGCAACCTGTCACTAATACACTTGTAAACCTTCACCTGATTGTGCAAAATGTGGTTACAGAATTATATCAAGTCTCTTTTTAGAGTTGTTGGTATTTCGATAGCTCTGCCTACCAAAATCCGGGAATGAAGGCGTGATGTTATGTATCTATGTACCTGTGTAAGTACAGAAGAACCAGGGTATTAAGATGCCACATATGCTACCACGCCCACAAAAGAAAAGGGATGGCTTTTTGTGCTTCCGCGCGAGGAGCGTGAGATGGAGCTAGTAAATTGTTGATTTCTTTAAAACCACAACACTTATTGAAAAAATGGTATACCAGGATTAAGAGGTTTTGAAAACTTAACTATTGAATCGGAAGTCATCGTTTAACATCGTGGAGTTTCGAAGATTCAACCAAAAACATGCGAAAAACGTGTGACGTTGGGAAAATAAAACGAACGAGATTTTTGTTTTTAATCGTGTTTTCAGGTTTGGGTAAGTAATACGAGATATAAGAACTTATCATATAACAGTCACAATATATACGCTCACTTTGTATAAATATGTTTAATATAACGTTCACTAAAGATATAATGTCAAAATAACTATTTCCATAAAGTATAACGTTATTAATATATAATATCAATTGATATAACAATTAAAGTGTATAATGTACATGACACCTAACATATAAAACATATATAACTCAAAAAATCTATCATCAAAAAATATAATGCACATATAATATAAACGCCTATCACTATTTTAATACAATCAAGTTGTATTTCGCATATTTTTTTCAAGGGATGTAAAAAAAATAACCTCGAAGGCTAAGGCGGGAGCTCGCTACGCTTCGCTCCCGCCTTAGCCTTCTAACCTAACCTATCCGAGTCGGTTCTGCCCAGAGAGGTCTTGCTCGCTCGCTTCGCTCGCTCACATTTATATCATACGATATTATATCTTGTAACACTTATACTAAAAGATAATATGTATTATGATCGCTATATGTCATGTATGTTATACGAACTGAAATTAGTCATTAAAAAATATTATATAAAATGAATATTATATGACTTGACCGTTATTCCTTATAAAAATATTGATTTTGTTATTATAGCTAACGTTCATTATATCTCGTAAACGTTAGTAACATGAAAATAGTTATTATGTAGTTATATCTCGTGGGACGCACCCTTCAGGTTTAACAGTCGCGTGGAAATCTGTTCAAGTTCAATATATCTAAAGATCAGGCCCATAGGCGTTATGGTTGTTGACAACAACGAAGGAATGATCGCGGTACACTACGGACTTTATGATATGTACGCGAAATAATTGTCATGTAATTTTTTCATAAGATATGAAGCTTTAAAAAGTCATAGTTCAGACCCCTGCAAAAACACTATACAAAATCGACGACAGGAATGACGTCACCGCTGTTGTTCCATGTTTAAAATATAAGGACCTTATAAATATATTTTGTAATATGTTTAAGCCAATAACTTAAAAAAAATAGGATGCCGAAAAAGCAATCTAAACTTACAAAGAAGTTTTAAAATTTTAATAAGTTTTGATTCTATATAATCTTAATAAACGGGTCAAAACTTAGTGTGTTGCGTTTTATATGTTTTATTTACATTTTCTCCTAAATCGTATTAATGAAACTCAATTCTGATTTTCATGCATGTTCTCTATTCTACCCAATTTATGCAATCGAGTACAAACGTTACAATCGTTTTTAATCAAGATATCTTAATTGGTCCGCGCTATTACCTAGTTTAGGTAGGTTGATAAGTTAAATAACAAGTAAAGTTTAAACACTGGTATAGTTGGATTCATCTAGATTTAGAATTTTAGTGGTGGTAGGACCCTGTGCAGGGTCCGTCCGGAACGCTACCACTATCTTATCCATTAACCACCCGCCAAGCAACAGTGTTCGCATTGTTGTGTTCCGGTGTGGGGATAAGACAACCGTTGAAATTACTAGCATAGAGGCATTCCATCTTAGTCCTCAGGGTTGGCAACGCTTTTGAGGTCTTCGGATTATAGTCTTGAGAATTCAAATGTCTATGGGTCTCAGATTCTACTTACCATCAGGTGGCCTGAGTGCTCGTGTGCCTTCTCCTTAACATAAAAAAAAGAATGATCCTCATTCATCGTAAACACGATCTCACCTTTTATAATTTTAATTACTGGCTTTCACTCCTGTGAAGGTGTATTTCGCCAATGTCATGTTATTTACGGACCCTCCGACGGGCTTATTAGAGAAAAAAGTCTGTGGAAATCACACCCGACGACAAATTGTTCTGTAAAAGGTTAGTTTATGACGACACGCTAGCCTAGTTGGGAGTGACCCTGCCTTCGAAGCTAGGGGTTCTGGGTTCAAATCCCGGTAAGGGCAGATATTTGTGTGATGAGCACGAGTATTTGTTCCTGAGTCTTGGATGTTTTCTATGTATTTAAGTATATATTTCCATATATAAGTTAGTTTATCGTTGTCTAGTACCCATAGTACAAGCCTAGAGCTTAGTTTGGGACTAGGTCAATTTGTGTGACAATGTCCTGTGATTTATTTATTTATTTATTTATTTATATCTTGTGGACTAAACAGAAGCACAAGGGGTTAGTTCCACACGCTTTAGTCAAATCCCACACCTGTTTCCTTGCCTTTCAAAATACTAAATTACATTGACACTAACCTTTTAGCGACGTTTCTTAATTTAAATGATTAATCTCCTTTTTAATATGCCTTGACTTCAAGTAGTAAGTGTTTGAAATTATGAAATACGGCTGTTCACAAAGACCATAATTACTCGCACATGACTGAATTATACAGCTTTTTAGAAGAAAGAAGAAAGAAAGAAAAATACATTTATTCACTGAACACAACGAGACATAAATAATAAAACAGTAAACAGAGAAAGAAAAACATAGTGGTTGGTGTGTCTTCGTGGCAGTGAACCGGACACTGGCTCAGCATAATGCTGAGGTGCTAGGCACCTGCAGCGCTGATTTTCAGCCAGCACCGAGTGTGACAAACGGACGGAACGTTGTACAAACTAGTAAATAAATGAAATGTAATTACTTATTATTAAACAAATAATACTCATGAAAAGATATTCAAGGGAATTAAATAAAACCTTTACATAAACATACTTTAAAAAGAAAAGGTACCTACTTAGCTAGTATACAGCATTGGCAATTCAAGAAATAAAACTCAAATTTAGAGAAAAAGAAAAAGCCTTTTTTAAACAAAAATACATCCGCTAAACGTCAACAATCCAAGAATTTAATTCATAAAAACGCATTTCAAAGACGCCAATCACATTAGCGTGTCCCGCATTCCTTTTTCAAAACGTAACCGAGTGAATTAAAGTTGCTTTCACAAAAGCCTAGCGTTTTTACTTAATTTACGACCGGGCAAACATTTCTAAGGTTAATATTTAATTAAAAATGAAAAAACTCCTTTGTTTCGCTTGGTAATAATAATATAATGTAATTTACCGTTTAGTGAGCGACGAAGGGGTCTATATTGCAAATGGCGCCATAATTACCGTTGAGAGCTCTGCTGTCGACTATTCTTTCGAAATTCATTAAAATAACTACAGTTCTTGGGCAGGGTTGGCAAGGATCATATTTTAAATTAACATTTTTTTAATAAGTGCGAGGTACCTAGACGATTTTTTAAATCATTACACGGTGAATAATTGCAAGCAGAAAGTAGAGACCATTTCTATGAACGAAAGAAACTGGTGTCGTTAAGAGGACTGTGAAGCAAAAAAAAACATACAAAATGCGATAACGTTTTTCTCCCCTTAAACGTTGTCCGATTTTTACGATTTTTGAATATGTTATAGATATTATGAAAAACTATGTCTGTACGTTTTCCTTTCCAAGAAAATAGTTATTGGAATGAAAATAAAACAAAAAAAATAAAGCGGAAACGTACAGACCTAGTTTTCCATAATATCTACAATATATAAAAAAAATCGTGGAAATCGGAATAGATTTAGAGGGTTTGTATGGATTATTTTTGACAGCTACGCGATTTAGGCATCGCTTCACAATCCTCTTAACAATTGACGCCAAACCTTATTTCAACCCGAATGCGGCGAAGCGAAAGGGTTATGTGTTTGACCGGCACGTATGTATGTCCGTTCCTATATTCGCTAGTAACTACTCAACGGCTCAATCGATTTGGATAAATGATGTCATTAGATTAAAATGGCGGATTTCATACGCTTCTATTTTATAAAATTTATTTCGGATTACAGTAGAGTATCTAGGAGGATCCGTGTGACAGCTCATATACTAAACACTTTTCATATACGGGTTGTAACAAAATCCCCGTTCAAAGTTATTAATGAGTTAAACTATTTGCAAGGTTTGTTAGTACACAGGGTGTGTAACTCACTAATTACACGGTTTAAAAAAACATCGTTGAAAATAGAAAAAAAAGGTTTTGATCCAGGTTTTAAGACAACTTTTCCCTACAAAAAAAACAAAACGACTTTCATAGTACCCCTTACCAGTGACCCTAAAAACGGTTTTTGATTGATCAGAGTTTCGTTATCACATTGGGCAGTCGGGTATTCAGTGACAGCCCTACATTACTGTCCTTTAATTGACGAAGCAAAGGCTTGACGCCTCTGCGTGCCAATTAACTTGCATAAATTGAAATTATATCTTGCAGCGTACAACTTAAGTGTCCATTTCGTTGGCTACTATTATTTAAGGTGATAATGGAATTTGTGTCTCGTAGGCAGTTTAATTAAAGGGAATGATTTGGTTTTAATTGCCAAGAATTGGGCGGGAAATGAAACGACAATACCATGAAAAGGAACGTAGTCGTTGGTCTGTGGTAAAGAGAGAAAGTATTTAAATTGCTCAAAAATACTACCATATTGACCTTCGATAACGGGGTCTAGTTATAAGCTTGTACTTTAGTTACTTATAACTTGACAACGATTAACCTAATAATATAGAGAATTACATTATGGTGACCGTACTATAAGGTTCATAGTGCCCTCAAACTGCAATAGAGACATCTCTTTAAACGCCTACGGTTCTTCACCTAAATACGGTCGGTCTTGAATTTTAAGAAAAATATATCCTCGTAAGATCCGGTGTGCTATAGAAAGTACATAATCTAGGCAATTCAATTTAAACTTTATTTCAAGTGTCATAAAGTTCATTTTTATTTGTTTCAAAATAGAAAATGTCATTTAAGTGCAAAGGTAATTGAGCTTTATTTCCTTGATAGTAGATTCAAATTCCTACCTAGTATGGTGGGCCTCAAGAAGATATCACGTGGAGCATAATCAAGATTAAATTTAAAGTCTTTTTTCACACTTTTAAGATTCAAAGAACTCGTTTATCGTTTTTCTCTCGGGAACTACAAAAATTATCCGACACAAGCTACATATTTACCGAATTTCAATCACATTTATTCAACCGTGAGTTTGATATTGTAAGACGAACACCCAAACATCCATACAAACTTTCATCTTTCTAGGAGTACCACCTTTTGAAAGGAGTTGTAATCCCAGCGTCACCACCACAAGTGTGGGGCAATAACAATGACGTCATACCCAGTATAGCCACAGCATGTGACGTCACAGTCTAAGCCCCTTAAGCTCTCATTACGACGTCGGCGCCGTTCGTTAAAATACATGCTAACTTTCGCTTCTATTATATTAGTGTAATAATAGGATCACATTTTTAAATCGCTGCAATCTTAGCATTACCGCAAGTGTGGCAATAACAGTGACGTCATACCCAGTAGAGACAGCGTGTGACGTCGCAGTCTGAGCTCCTTAAGCCCTCATTACGACGCCGGCGCCACTCGTCACTGCTATTCACCATGGGACTAGACTAATGCCATTATGTCACTTCTTTTACACCAAGGATACTCATACATACATGTAAATTCGTGCTAGTGTTTTGAAACTTGTGATAAAGTTTACTTTTGAGGTACCTACGGTTGGCCTTAGCTTTACACTGTAGTGCTTTGTCACTTTAACGTCATCGCAGAATAGATAATAGTACAAGTACAGAAGGCACACTCCTTCGATCTTTACAAAAGCCGCTTTTTTCTTAGCCAAAACATTATGATTCATTGCCCTCTGAAGTCGTCGACTCCACCGCAAGCCAAACGGAACGTTTAGGCTATGTACGAACGGTGAAAATGAATTGGCTCACTCGCCGCGTCGCCGATAGTGAGGGCTGTCAACGACTAAAAATAAAGTAAAAAAATGTATTATTATAGGTGTGTTTTTATTATATTTCAACAGAAACAATGCAACACACAAACAGACGAATGCGGCACGTTCATTTGCGATATGTTTACGATTTACGTAAGCGTATGCGCGCGAAGTAGCGTGCGCGTGCGATCCGATGCGCAGCGTGGCAGCCACAGAATAGTACCCGTCAGATGGGTAACCGGCATGTACTTGTAGCGATGAACGTAAATCGCGGAGTGAGCCGCGCCTGACGTCACGTTTAAAATGCTTCACTAATCGTTCAAAGGTGTTAAAGCGACAAGGTACACATGCATGCAGCTACTTAATTAATAAGGCCGACTGTTCATACATATCTCGTACATCTTTTAACCAGGATGTCATAACTCATAACTATAACTTTTTTGTCTGTTTTCGCCAGCTCCGAAGCGAATTAGGACGCGGTTTTTACTCGGTAGAAAGCTAGTAAAACTGGAGTGGTGTAGGCATTTAGTTTATAGTTCAGGCCAGACTCTTAGTCCTTGAAAAAAACCGCACAATAACGACTGAAAACCTCACAAACGTGACACCCCCTGTTTAATAATTTTTTTTTTTTTTTTAATTTATTTAGAACACATACAGTCATATACGAATGCGATATAGAAGTACTTTGTACTAAACAATATAAGTATCAAAAAGACCTGGAGGTTCATTAATGAATACACATAATAAAAAATGCGCATGTTTTTAAATTTACAATAGAAGTGAAATGAAGTGAAGAAACACTAAAGATGACAATATAAGATACTGGTGAACAAAAAATATATTAGGATACTAACACAACTTACATTTTAATAACCTTTTAAGGCTAGTAAGAGAAACATGGAAAGGATCAATGTAACACAGATGTTTATTATAATATCTAGGAACTCGTCTGAAAAAGGTATGTCGAGAGTAATTTGTGCGGGCAAAGCGCACATGAAATAAAGGTCTAGGACGCAAAGGGTGGTGCGGAACACTGAAGTTAACTTTTTCCAAAAGATTTGGACGCTGAATAACACCTTTGAAAAGCTTAAACATAAACATAACGTCTAAATAAATACGGCGATCATTAAGGGAAGAAATATCAAAATGCTTTGCAGCTAACGCGCAGTTTTCGGAATAAATACCTGTTCTATAACCAAGTGATTTTAAGAAAATATTTTGGATTCTCTCTAATCGGTCAACGTGGACTTGGTACTGCGGCGTCCATATTACAGAACCAAACTCAAGGACACTTCTAACAAAAGATGTAAATAGCAACTTATAGGTTTCAGGTCGCTTAAAAGGCTGACCCACCCGAAGCAGCATTCCTAATTTTTTATAAGCACGCTTACAAATATTATCTATATGAGTATTAAAGTTTAATTGTGAGTCCAAGGTGACGCCTAAATCCCTAATGGAAGAAACACGTTCTAAATTATTACTTGATATGGTATAATTAAAAAGAATTGGATCATGTTTACGAGTGAAGCTAATAACAAAACATTTGTCAGTATTTAGGAAAAGATGGTTATTAGAACAGTATTGGTAGAAATTATCCAAGTCTTGTTGCAATAATTGGCAGTCTGCTTGCGAAGCTATAGATTTATAAATTTTTGTGTCATCTGCGTAAATGAGGTGCTCTGAGGATCGGAAGCAAGTTGCCATGTCGTTCACATACAAGATAAAAAGAAGTGGGCCAAGGTGTGACCCTTGTGGTACTCCAGATGGAACGGGAAGAAAACGGGAAGTATAACCCTTCAGAGCAACAGCCTGGCTTCGGTTGGTTAGATACGATTTTATCCATCTGAGGAGGTCACCGTGTATACCGAGTTTAAGAAGTTTCATTATTAAGGTATTGTGGTTAATTTTATCAAAACATTTCGAGAAATCGGTATACACGGCATCCACCTGGCAACCAGAAGCAATCCTATTGATGACAAAATCAGTAAAGGTGAGGAGATTTGTGTCAACACTCCGACCCCGACAGAAACCATGTTGATTCGGCGATATATGCTGGTGAATAGAAGCAAAAATCTTATTACAGACAATCTTCTCAAATATCTTACCAAAAATGTTAAGCTTACTAATAGGTCTATAATTAGTCACTGAGTGGGCATCACCAGTTTTGTAGATAGGTGTTATGAGAGCTTTTTTCCACGTATCGGGGAAATAACCAGAGCACAGTGACTTTTTAAAAATTAGAGTTAAGGGAACTGTCAACTCACGAGCACAAGTTTTAATAAAAAGTGGATGAATCAGATCAGTACCACTGCCCTTCTTAATATCCAGTTTCTGCAAAAACTGGTAAACACAGTCTTCCTGAATATCAATGGAATGTAGATCAAGAAACGCTTCAATTGAAACGGGCAAACAATCCGGTGTAGAGGATGCGTCTGAAATAAAAACGGAGTTGAAATAATCGTTAAATAAATTGCTTATTGTGTGACCATCATTAGAAGCAACATCAAGATATGACATTTGATCAGGTATTCTGTTGGTGGGAAATTTTGATTTTATAAATGTCCAGAAATAAGATGGGCACTTGTGAATTTTATCTTCTGCTATAGAAATATAATTATTGTAGCACTCTGTCACCATTTTATGTTCTCTAGATCTCAAAAGAATAAATTCTGCCTTGTCCAATGGATTGCCATAAATTTTCCAACGCTTATGGATAGACAACTTCTGCTTACGAAGCCTCACCAGTCCACGAGAGAACCAGGGCGGGTAGCCATTATTTAAATTGACACTTTTGTGTGGAATGTATTTTAAAATAAGTTCCCTTATAACTGAATAAAGATAAGAAACAGACTCCTCAACGTTCATGTTTTCCAAACTTGACCAATCACTCTCCAACAATTCCTTACGAATGACTATTGGTGAGGTTAAGATGAGCCTTGTGCGCCGCTTCGACCAAAGCTGATCTATTGTTCTTAGTTTACTCACCGCAAAGGCCCGTTGCGTCCAGGAATTCCCAGAAGCTTTGGGCAGTGAGGAGTTGTATCTTGTAGGTGTATGATGGTAATTCGTCTCTTCATCGCTACAAAGCTATTTCCTGCTGAAATTATAACGTTCTCAGGGTAAGTATCTTAAACATGAATTATGTAAGTTAGGTTAGATGTTTAAGATACCCTGAAAACGATATGGTTTCAGCAGAATATAGCGTTCGATGAAATTATACATTCGATGAAAGGTGTTTCGATGAAGTGATAGACACCCGTCCATGATTTATCGCCCGAGGGAGATACTTCTGTTGCGGATTATTGGTCCGCATGAGCAAAGAATGTGCATCGCCTTCTCTGTCTCCTGACAGATTTCTACAATACTTTAACCCCATAGTAAAAGGTAGAGGTTATATTTTTTTACAAATGGGCTCTTACCTCGGTTTCTATCAATTTTATCAGTATTCTGATATTGAACTACTGAAGTCTACTGGTACACCAACAGCCCAACCTTGTTGTTGGTACACTCTTTGCCCCACAGTGCGCTGTTCGGGTATAGTAACACCCCTTATACTACTAATGTTTGCACAGCACCCTAGCTTCCCCCTCACCTAATTAACGTTTACAAAGGTTCACTCCTAAACGTCAAAAATGGAAAGGTCACCCAGGCGAAGTTATTTTACAAATACTTTGTGAACAAAGGGCTAAACAAAACCACCTTTTTTGAACATCCTATATATCACTGACAATTCTTTCTGAGTAAACATTTCTTTATGAAAGTAAAGTCATGGATCATGATTTAGTGAGTGAGTGAGTTCAGGGTCACATTGTCATGTTATTATTATATAGGCGGTCGATGAATGTACGTCAAAAGCAGACACCTACACTTGATACTATCGATTTAATCGTTATTAGTTGACTACCTAACATGACAAAATGCAAAAACGACTACGTAATAAATGCAGACATCGGAATTTTGGGAGTGGAATCGAATGACAACAAACTTTTTTTTTTTTGGGACCTACGTAGTTAGCCTTTGATGGCTTTGACTACTTCGCCGGAGAGAGGGCGGACTCCTGATGGGAGTCCACGCGGTAAAGGGTTTTTACACTAGCATGCCTAAGGGCGCCCCTATTGGGCCGACCTCGGACTTAGGACGCTAGGGGAGAATTTCAATCGAATTGGCTAGGGAGTTCCTGTATCGATAAACTCACATATCGGTCCTTTTCCTCTATACAAGTGATCCCTCCTACATTCGTTTGTAAGTGTGTACTTTATTGCAAGTTTTATTTTCGGAGACGACGATAAAGTTACACAGCGCACGAACAGTAATTCTGAAATACACACTGAGGAAGAACACGATGATTATTTAAGTTTCAAAAATACTTTTAAAATAAAGAAGAGAAGAATTAAGTTATAAGAATTAAGTAATGTTTTTAAATAATTTTCATAAATTAAAAAAAATACAAACTTGGAGCTATCACTAGTAAAGGGGAAAAGCATCGATACGAGAGTTTATCGATATAGGAACTCCCTGTCATTTAATTTCGCTCCCAAAATTCCGATGTCTGTAAATGAAACTTGCAAGAGTTGAATGTATCATTGATTTATATTTATATTTTTTGTTTTTCGGCAAAGGAGAAGTCACAAGAGCACACAGGCCACCAGTACGGTGTATGGAGACAGTAATACCAGTGTAAAAACAAATTATCAGAACAAAAACAGTTTATTTTTTTTTAATAATGTAACAAGGTGTAAATGTGCAAATGAAGATTGCCATCAACAAATTGAATAGTTTTATCCTGCTTAAAATATACAAGTTTTTTACAGCAAGTTTATTTTTTTAAGCGTGGAAATTATAAATATCTCGAATGCTGCTAAGTAATGTTTTTGGAATTGGAACATTTTTGTTTATCTTATTTCCGTGGGCAATAAAAATCTGACTTTACGTCATTCACCTAATAAGGAGGCTAAACTGCATAGTATAAGCATTTTAAATTTAATGTGGTGGCTAGTAGAGTATAGAATGCTTCGGCTACTACGAGGGGTGATCCATAAGTTTTGATAATGGGTATTAACCGTCCCCATAATGATATTCTTTTAATGAGAAAAATACCATGTCACTAATCAACCGTAAATTAGAGAAAAATATATGTACATTATTCATTTGTTTTTCTGTGATAACTAATCAACAAAAGATATATATGAACAATTTTACAAGTCAGCAATATAAGAGTGAGTTTTGTAATTATTTGGAGCGGCGTGGAGGAAGTATTGGTGCATTATTAAAAAATGTTGTTACTGAAAAGGAAACCTTGGTTTATCTTTATGATTAAGGATAAATCAGTTAACTTATTAGTAGTTTTTTTTGCATATATTGAACTTTTGCAAGTGTCATTTACAGACATCGGAATTTTGGGAGCGAAATTGATCCCCAGATCTGTCACCAAAATTTTGAGTAGGTTTTTCCGTGACATTAGCTTTTACTAATGGAGCTCAAATAATCTACGAGAGTTATTTAACCTTTCTTCGGTATTACGGCAGAACCGTCGTCTTTCCGCTGTTGGGGTAGCCGCATGTCGCATGCGGTGGGCTCCTCAATATTGTAGGTACAGTCGAGATCATAAATATGTGTACACTTTAGTACCTTGTCACTTTAATCGTTGTGACAATTCATATATGACAGTTCAAGCATGACATTAATTAGACAAGGTACTAAAGTGTACACATATTTATAAACTCGACTGTACCCTTCTGAGAGCGAGTGAGAGAAAAGTATAAACCCGAAGGTTGATGTGTGCACTGTACTAATAATTACGATATCGAAGCTATATGGGCTGAACTAAAGTAAAATAAATCTCATAAGCCTCTATTTATAGTTCCGCTTATTGACGCTGGGCTGGAATTCTACAAGGTAATAACGTTATCGTTTTTGACCTGTTTTCGTATTGTCAACGTTTTGATAACTCTTATGTCATTTACAATAATGGCGACTGTGACATAAACGATTCTTAAACGTGTCAAACAAGATATCGTTTAAGAATCGTTTATGTCACAGTCGCCATTATTGTAAATGACATAAGAGTTATCAAAACGTTGACAATACGGAAACAGGTCAAAAACGATATCGTTATAACGCAGTTGAATAGAGGCCCTGTAGTAGTTACCATAACGTCAATTTTATAACGATACAGAAACAAGAAAAGAGGCCTTGATGATGTAGTTTTTATATAATTTCCTTTACTTTTTCTACATTTTTTTTTCTCTGTCTTGTTTTTTTCGTGTGTTTCCTTTTTTGTCTGTTTTTGAGGATGTATATATTATATAGATGTATAATTATATGTATTTAGTATGTATTTATTAAGTTATTTACTTTATGTTTTTACGTTTAGTTCATATAAATAGATTTTATTTCAAATTTAAAATACTTTAATTGTTTCTTGTAGTTTTTTGGTTTGAATTCTAAAGTTAGTTTTTTTCTCCATCCAAGGTTGTTTGGAAGAGATCGCTATTTAGCGGCAAGACCGCCTGTTGTATACCTATGATTGAAATGTACTGTTCCGTGTTCTGTTGTGTTCAATAAAGAGTATTTGTATTGCATTGCAACTGGCCTAAGGCCTAATAAGAATATTTGCAATTTTTAGATCGAGCGACTCTATGGTGCTAATTTTGCCAGGAGTCTTATACCCACATCTGAACAGAACGTAGCGAGCACTGCTGCTTGAGATCAGTGGCCGTAGCCAAGATGCGTTCGCTAACTGGCTTTCCTATTCGTTTTGTTTTTAAACCAATCGCGTCACTGGTAGATCACGTGATACGAAAAGTCACGTGATCTACCAGTGACGCGATTGGTTTAAAAACCAAACGAATAGAAACCCTACTTAGCGAACACATCTTGGCTACGGCCTCAGAAATGCTCCTAGGCTTGATACTATTCAGTATATATAATATTTATTTACTTTAATTTTCCTTGTGTATTTCTCTACCTAAAAGCAAAGAGCTTACTCGTACTTTAGGACTAGGTCCATTTGTGTGACACTGTCCCCAGATATTATTACTAAGTACCACACATCCTGGGCTGGGATTCTACACGGTAATAACGATATCGTCTTTGACATGTTTCCGTATTGTCCCCTGAGGACTAAGATGGAATGCCTCTATGCTAGTAATTTCACCGGTTGTCTTATCCCCACGCCGGAACACAACAATGCGAACACTGTTGCTTGGCGGGTGGTTAATGGATAAGATGGTGGTAGCGACCTGGAGGGACCTACCACGACTAAAACTCATAGTCCTAGTTATTACCCATTCAGTAAATGGAACAGTGGAACAGAATTATCTTTATCAATTTATCAGCTTTAATCTAATTAATGTTTGGGTCATTCTACTTTTAAGCGCAGGTCGATTTTTTGACAAGTGCTCTTCAAATAATATTTTTATAAAAACGTTAAAGTGCTCGGTTTTGTAATTTAATATTGAAATATTTACACAACTTGGCTTACATTTAAAATTATCACTACATTTAAAAAGTCACTATAATTAACTTTAAAGTAGGTAATATAGTGGTCACGCATGTCCCCGCCATTTGTATGAAAAAAGTGTATTTACCGCTGTGTTACCAACTTTTCCTGATAAAATATCAATAAATTTAAAGTGTTTTGTTTTGAACTATTAAATTTAGTTGTTCCAGTTTCAATCTTAAGTCAAATTTACGTGAAAAAAATTTCTAAAAATGCCTTTAATTTCACCAATGATTATTATGCGCTAAAAAGTAGAATGACCCGTTTGATCTAAGATATAAAATATCGTGAATACCTGATTATAAATTTATAATTCTGTAAAACACCATAGACTAGATTACCTTGTTAATTAACACCGTTCCATTTACTCCCCAAACTACCCTATTGTGACGTCATTGCGACAAAAATCCGGGGTCTAGACATAAACGATTCTGAAACACGTAAAACGCAATATCGTCAGAACGCAGAAGAATAGAGGCCCTGAAATATTAATCTTCTCGTAATTTATACAAGGGCATACAGAAACTCTGAGCACAAACATTTATTGTATAAATTCAAGAAACTTTTCTGAGTACAATTTATTTCTAAAACGTGTACTAATTAAGACAAAAGACATAAAACTTGCTTTAGCAAAGTTGTTCTTTGTAACTAAACAATGAGATTTAGAGAAGAAACAGCACAAAAAGTAGCAAGAAGTTGCTACGGATAATAAAATTGTAAAAAGATATAAATTAAATGGAATTTATTTACAGTTTCCACTTTCCTAAATTACTCACTCACAATTAGGACTCCGCAATACGTTACACACGTATGAAAATATCTCCATCTCATTCCAACTCACTGCACTCATTGCTGCGTCCCTCTTGTTAGTGACTAAGAAGGTGTAATAAGATCTTTATTTTCACGAAAGCGGGTGGGTTATGCTTGTTGTTGTAACGCGTATAGACACGCACACTACGGCGACGATAGCTACGCACTCGGATACAATGGGCACGTGCATCTACACGAGTGCACGCTCTAATATGTTTATTTGAACGCTCTGACGCAACAATTTAAACTCGCCGGTTAATAATACATCCTTCGAGTGGAAAACCGAGTTTTATGAAAGCCATTATAGATAGGGCCGCCATTATATTGGAAGTTATTAATAGTTATTTGTATACTAGATGGAAAATATAGATACGTAACGCAAGTAATTTTAAGATTTAATCTACGGTGTTAATTTCACTGGATGTCTTATCCCCACATCTAACACATCAATGAAAGCACTTCTGCTTGGGGCTTACACGCACATACGTAACATGACGCCTTCATTCCCAGAGTGGGGTAGGCAGAACTAGAGAAATACCAACAACTCTAAAAAGACTTGTTGATAATTCTGTAACCAGTGACAGGTTGCAAGCCAATCACCTAACAGTACTACAAGCCCTTTTTCCGACATCCACGGGAAGACATGGAGTGGCACTATTCTAACCCGGCAACCAAGCGGGCGCTTGGGGCTTAAACCTAAATAACTCGGTTAACTGTAGCTTTGATTGACGATGCAATGTTTTTGTGTAGATCAACTTACCTTTGTTTAACATTCCTTCTGCGTTACACCTGAAACGATAAAAGGTTCTCATTAATATACAAGCATCATGATTTACGTTAACATAAATGTCAGTTAGGTACTCGTAGAATTTAAACAGTGAAAAATTCAAAATAATAGCTTATAAATAATCTATACTACTATTAGAAATGTGAAAAGAACTCTGTCTGTCTCTATGTCTGTATGTTTGTTTGTTACGCTTTCACGGATAAACTGCTGTTTATTTAGATGTAATTTAATATGAAGATAGTTTGGGTCCCAGAGAAGGAAATAGGGTACTTTTTATTCCGAAAAATTGGACGGTTTCCGAGGGAATAGCGATAAACCACTACGCAGACGGTGTCGCGGCAAAAGATAGTTCTCTATGATGGTTTCCAATATGGTCTATATCGACATGTCCTAATCTAATGGCTGTACCTAAACTTGTAAGGTGAATAGGATCTCACCTTACAATAATGTGACGCTGATTTTCAGTAGGGCCAGGCGAAGTGTGTGTGTGTGTGTGTGTGTGTGTACAAGTACAATTTCATTTAATGCGATGGGACATCATAATCATCATTATAACCGACATAATTACGATCTTCACTATTACTATCATATTGACGACACTAGTTGGTAGTGACCCTGCCTTCGAAGCTTGTGTGATGAACACGTGTATTTTTTTCTGTCTTGGATGTTCTCTATGTATTTGAGAATAAATTTCTCTAATAAAGTTTATCGTTGTCTAGTACCCATAGTACAGTCGAAGTCATAAATATGTTTACACTTTAGTACCTTGTCACTTTCATCCACGGAGACAATTTCATATACAATACATGAAATTGTCTCAGCGAATGAAAGTGACAAGGTGTAAACATATTTATGACTTCGACTGTACAAGCCTAGAGCTTAGTTTGGGACTAGGTCAATTTCTGTGACATTGTCCGGTGATATTTATTTATTTATATCGGAGTAGTACCTAGTAACCAGTACGGAACACCGTTATGGTAAGGTTTCAGTATCCGAAGTCTTCGACTATCAATCCTATAAAATATATAGGATTGATGTTTTATTTTTTATGACAGTTTTATATTTGTTAAGTTTTCAAAATTTGAAATCTTTAGCATTATGCACATTGTTTATCCCGTTCGGTGGCTATCATCGTTGCGTACTGGTTAGAAAGAGAGATTGTTTTTACGCTAGGATGAAACTTCTTATACTTTCCATTTATTAATTCGTTGACGAAGAGGCGATTGGTTTAAGATAATAATGTAACAGTTAATGGCTGCTTTGTCCAAGTAACCCAACTTAAAAAAAAAATGTAAATATTTAATCTATATTTTTTTGCGACAACCTAAAGTAATGTTCGAGTGCTAACCCAACACTTACAAAGAAAAAATAATTTAAAAATACATACAACGTTTGCATTATCACATTTCTGTCTGTACCCATTGAATCGCAAATCACAAAAACATAACAATCACTACCAAAGTACGCGTATGGATTCTCTCACGTTGAAAATAACAGGTAAAACACTGAGTACTCGTTATTCTGTTTATTCAGTCTTTAAATCCTTATTCCTTCTCGTGCTATGCGATACATTGAGGAGATTTTGGCGGATTTTACTTACCACTTAAGGTAACAACACCAATGTTCGACACTTTTAGCTGACATGCACCAATAATCGACAGAAGCTTTTAATTCTAAGATCATGGGGTTATAAATTGATTGTTGCAAAACAAATGAATAACTCTTATCTTCTTTGAGTAAGAATCAGTGTCGAGCATTGGTCCTTTGTCGAGTACTGGTGTCTTTACCTTAATGCTGAATTATAAATATTAAAGGAGACGTATGTTAATAACAACAGGTTACGTAAATAAGATGTTCTTTAACATTATCTTAACAACCATAGATTAGATAGCTAATTAATTAAATAATTGATTAATTAACTAAGGACATCGTCGGAGAATATCGTCAAAAAGGAACCAGAGGCAGACGAGATTCCTTAAAGGGATAAGTTAGTCTTTGTACGTACTTTTTGTGTTTCAGTTTCTTTTTGATGTTGTTTCTGGGTGTATAATTATGAAGTTGAGTGTTTAACATACATACATAATAGTTTTTCTTGTGGCGTTATTTATAAAATATCGTTGCCCAAAGCTGCTTGAGATGTTAGAAATCGCTATAGGTATATGTTATATTGTCCATATCCAAATTAGAAAACACAGTTGCAGTTATGATCTGGAGACTTAGTGAACCACCTATAACTAAATAAAAAAAAACATCAAGTCGTAGAGGTATCTAACAGTAAAAAACAGATTATCTACGTATCATTTCGAAAAATGTAGCTTATTTGATTCGTCAGTCAATTCCCCCTTTGACGTTCGCGTGTCATTGCCATCTCGCGTGACAATGTTACACGCGTGTCATATAAACTAAATGAACAACGGGAATTGAGCGACATCTGTTGTTGCAACCAAACAACTCAACTTTGATAACTGTCATCTGGATAGGCGCTAATTTTGTCGTACGTCAGTGTGACAAGAGTATAAAATTATTTGGGGGCCACTGTCCATGTCAACACGGTTTACGTGTGACAACTCACAAATGCTTTTTAATGGAATGAAAATTAAATGTTGCTAGTTCAAATAATTGTCTACTTATATAAATTTTACTGAAGCACCTTGTACTTTTTGGCAACCGACATCTTTGTTTACCACTGAAAATATATTCATTGGGAAAATACTTTCCTTGTTTTAAACACAGTATATTTTCCGAGCTTGTTTCTTTACGATAAAATTGAAGATAAAGGGGTAATGAAGTTCTGTAAACACCCCTTGGGCAGCCGGGGCCGAGTAAATAAGAAGTTTGTCTTTGAGAAGGATGGAGCGTTTGTTTTCAATTTTTTATAGTATTGTATTATTATGCTGAACATAATGTGTAATTAGTAAAATTATGAATGCACGCTAGAATCGTGTTTTTACTAGAATAATGGCCGCACTCCACACAAGTTTGAAAAATGAACGAGTTAAGAGGCCACATGATGCTGCCTGCCATATAAGAATGAAAAGGGATGGCTTTATGTGCTTCTGCGTGAGGAACATGAGATGGAGATAGTTTGCGTGCGCCTTGATGGCAGCGTCAAATTCAAATAATTGCCGTTTACTTTAAAATTAAAGCATTTATAAAAAGGGTTTACTAGGATTAAGAAGTTATAAATACTCAACTATTGAATCCATCCAATATCTTATCCATTAACCACCCGCCAAGCAGCAGTGTTCGCATTGCTGCGTTCCGGTGTGGGGATAAGACAACCGGTTATTAGTTACTAGCATAGAGGCATTCCATCTTAGTCCTTAAGGTTGGCAATGCATTTGAGGTCTTAGGATTGTAGTCTTGAGAATTCAAATGTCTATGGGTCTCAGATTCCACTTACCACCAGGTGGCCTGAGTGCTCGTGTGCCTTCTCCTTAACATAAAAAAAACGAATATTATCGTGGAAGGGTTTCGAAGATTTAACCAAAAACATGCTATGTATGAAAAAATAAACGATTAAGGATTTTGTTTTTAATAGTGTTTTCACGATAAACAGTCTCAAGGAAATATGATCAAGTTTAATATATCTAAAGAACAGACACATAGGCGTTGGTTATTGAGATCCAGATGGCAGATTACTACCGACTTTATAATAATATGTAGCGACTTAATTATCTACAGGGCGTCCCACGGCTATGCCACATGGAAGGAAAGTACCTTGAATATTGTAGATGGAACATTTTACTGAAAGAAGACATTATTTTAATTTAAAAAAACGAGCCGAGTTAAATTGCTACTAAAAAAAACATCAATTGTCAAAACTGGCTTTGGAAAAAAAAAACAAAATGTTAGTTACTAATTACCGTCTCCGATCACATCAGATCCGTGTACGTATCACTTTTCTTTCTAAAACGGTTCAACAAATGGTAGAGTTTATAACATTGAGCAGTAAATCAAGCAGCCTTTTACTAAGCACGAATTAAATCATATTGCGATTAAGACGTAACATAAACGTCAAAATTCAGCACTAAAAGGGTGATGGCCCTAAACAAACGGAACTGCGTGTACACACGCCCTAATAAGGCTCAGGGTGAAAGCACTTAACTGCTTTTAACTGTTAAAACCTTCGAATGAAGCAGTTAACGGAGATCGCTCATGTTTAGCTCCAGGGAGGACAGACCTTTGAATATAAACGCTCATGTTTGTTTCTTGTTTTACACCAAAAATGATGTTCAGTTTATATGATCACTTACTGATATGATTGATATTACTCAAAATATGGCTATTGGTTTACAGTTAAACGAAAAACTTCGAGATGTCTAAACAGTTTGGAATCATGGTGGAATTACAATAAGGGAGTAATGTGTTAAAGATTTACTATGTTTCTTTATAACTTCTTTTCTTTGTAAGGTTGTCTGGAAGAGATCGTTACTTTGCGATAAGACCGCCTATTGACTTACTTAGTAACTTTTTATTTGTATTTTACTTTTCATGCTGTATTTGTATGTGGTGTTCAATTAAGAATATTTGTATTGTATATCAGGCTTCTGACCGCGTTCTTTTATGCCTAAGCAACATGAGCTGTTTTCTGCGACTGTTCAGTACATTAATAACAAGATAAATGAAACGACAACAGTAACGTAACGCACTACTAGCAGCACTAGTTAATAGACACCATTGATATCCTTTTCATTTTGGTACACTTAAAAAAAAGTGGATATCTGGCGTTCGAGAGTTTTATCTCTCCGTCCAATCAGATTCTTCGAAATAGATGTAACCTTGTCTAATTGGTTGTATTTCCGCTCCAATTTGAGTAGAAACCACACTGAAACCGCGATTTCCCGTACAATAAACGTGTTGCCCCGGCGGCACACACTCACGAATGTTTATTTACGACGTGTTTATTCCAAGCACCTCGGTGTTAGCGACGGTAATTTAAAAATTCGCTCGCAATTTACATAACCGTCCACACCAACCGCCTTAGATAGCCTCGGGCACAATTCGGTTGTTGGAGTAACTAACATAAAATCGTACCGGTTCTTTCTGTAAGTTTATTTACCTTTTTTTTTTTTACTTCCTTGCGTCACCTTGCCTTTTAAATAAAACTGTAACTTCATCAGTTTTTAACGACTAATTATATGTTTTTTGTCTTTCATTTAAACCGGACATAAGTTGGGCCCTAAGCTGTGTTCAAAAATCTATATAAATAAAAATCAATTACTACATTTGAGAACGGCTCGAACGAAAAGACCGTTCTTTTTTCATTATTTTCGTAATAAAACTATCTTCTGCGGGCCCATAACTGCCCGTTCGTGTTTATCATCATAGATAAACGTGGATAATTACATCTGTCTCTTTCTGACCAGTATGTAATTGCAAGAATGACGGATGCTCTAGACCATAAAACGGGCCCTAGTGCTATATTTCATGCCCATGCCATATATTCGGGATTCACTGAATATTTTTATTATTTCGTTATAGAAAGAGACGCCCCAGCATCGAACGCTTCCTTTAATTTAATTGGCCAATAGTGTCTATTGGTCAATTAGCGACAGTAATTCCCTGTCGGGTGTCATAACCTGTCCGATTAGTGTGGACGCGGCTACACGAGATGCCTCTGTGGAGACGGCTTAATTTGTCAACGAACATTAATTTTTAAAAGGATTTTGATTGTTTTGTGGTTTTATGATGCTTCCGAATGTGTTTGGGCGCACACAAGCAATTATGACCACGTTAAATTGCCGCAAAAAGAGCGTTTAACAAAATAATCAGGTCGAAATTGAATCCATTAAAATTTAACGACTGCATTTTTACCTAAAGCTTGGTTAATTTCGGGATTTTAAGGCGTACTTTGTTCCTACTACATTAGGTTTTTTTAACCGTAGAGTAATGCCATTGATGCACCAGGGGACGAATGTTCAGCGACACGTTTCGGCAGCGCCGCCGACGAATTGACGCAACGTTGCCAAATTTCGCTCGACATAATCTGACAACATTGTGCGATATTCATCGGCGGCGACGTCGTCTGTCAACATCGTCTGATTCAGTTGCGCGAAGTAGACGGACTTATCGAGTAGTCTTGGAGACTTTGGCCTGACATCGCTGCCGACAAGTGTCCCTATACCCCCTTGTTAAGATATAGCTACACCGTGCAATGTGTGAATGCAACTAAAATCATACATGCTATTATACCAGCCTTGTGCCAGTGTGTGCGTTTATTATGTTTTGAACAAGAGATAGGCTGAGTGGAGTTGCAATAGGTAAGGCCTATTCAATAGAAAAATTACGCGAGCTGATGATGATGTGTAACTAACTTGAGCCCTGGAAATGTCAAGAAAGATTTGCTTGTTTATGGTAACCATAAACGAGTTTTACACGGATAAAATCGCGGGCTAAATCTAGTGCGCTATATTTCACTATAACAAAATAACAGTATGCACTAAATTCTGCGAAGGGCTGCGTGTGAGCAGGCATCTGGGTCAGCAAACATTAAGGAAATAGAACAATACGCGCGGAAACAAAGAAATTGGGAACAGCGCCATCTTTGATTTGGTAGACAAAGTAATGTGCACTGCTCTAGTTACTGTCAAAAACCATTGCCAACAGCGTCACACGTTAGTTTTTAGTTTGAGAAGGAACTTTCATCCAATTCTTCACGACTTCAATACACGAAAATAGATACAAAATGTTACCGTACTGTTTGTTATATAATGTTAGTTATATAATTTCAACACAATAATATTGAATGTATTTTTTTATAAATATATTTATGCCTGCCCGAAATAGATAATATCGAAAACTTGACTGACTGGCTGAGTGCTCAACTCGCAGCCGAAACCGCTGGACCTAAGGACTTGAAATTTGGAGGAAATATAGAAGGGATTTTCGTTAAAATAGGGAGAGTAGACGGTAACTAATTCTACTCAAACGAAGTCTTGGGCGTCCTCTAGTCTACACTATTTAATATTAAAAAGAGGAAAGATTAGTATTTTTGTAACAAATAACTCAAAAACCAATGTCCCGATTTCAATATAATGCTTTTAGCTTTACCAGTATAATGCTTTATTCTTATGTATACTTACTTACGAAGTAACATAGGCTATAATATCATATATTTCTAAGCGGACGGAGTCGCGGCCAACAGCTTTTGTCTATTAATACAAACGCTTATCGAATATTTTGGGCTTGTAATGTCATCATCAAAAGGTAGGAAACCGCAAAAACTATTTTCTAACCTCAAAATACGCTTAAACCTAACTAAAGCTTAGAGATAAGTATACCTTTTCCCGCCCTTTATCCGATCCAGGTGCCGGTGCCCTCAGTTTGCCCTTTGCCTGTTAGATATTATCGGAAATTTGTTAAGCTTCCGCCAATGAGGCCACTCTATTTTACGCATATTACGTTTTAAGTATACCTATTTGGTTTAGTGGTTTTTACTCTTGGGATGAGATAGGGTAATGTTCTAAAATTTATAGAAATAATAATGGCGTTTCAAATATTATTTTGAGGCTTCAATCGTACTTAATTCATTAAGGCATTAATAAACTGATCTCGGTTTAAATGCCCGTCTCAAGATACGTCAAAAATAAGTTTTCTATGGTTTGACATATCTTGAGATGGGCATTTAAATTAAACTGAGACGAGTTTATAATACGGCAATAAGTAACTAGGTTTAAGAAAGGTGTAATATGGTACATAACTGAAAGACAGACACTAGGTTTAGTAGGGTAAACAATATTATTCCTTGCGTTCAATAATCGCGGCCTACTTACTGCATTTAAACCTCTTTATCTTTATAATTAAAATCAAGTTCTGATTCGCCACCTAAATATATTTAAAATAAAAAAGGGCTAGTCATTTAAAATATGAAGGGAAAACAAAGCAGCATCGCATCAAACGCCGTCTAATACCTATTAGATTGTGTTTCCTTACAATTATTTTTATTCTATTTCCTTACGTTCTTTTTACAAGACACAACTCCAGCTTAGTTTGTTACTGCTAGTTGTCACTGTCATCGTACACGGAGCACAAACAAATTATTATTTCTCTTATGTTAGAACAAACCCGCTTTAGATAGTCTGGACTGATTAAATGCCGAGGGCCGCTCAAATTTGGTTGTGGAAATTTGAAATGCTCTTTAGGCTCTTGGCTTGTTTGTGTTGAACAAACATTATCCTTCTATGAAGCCATAACCAGCTCCTTCATTACCGTGCAGTAATGGGGGATTCGTGCCAACGAGCCCTGGCAACACTGTTAATATTCGGATGGGTACCGTTTAATTCGTTATTTAATGTAGAGATGGCGTTGATGAGTTTAGTTCGCGGATTAAGTTACAGATGGCGTTTTTTAAACAGGCCGTGGTTTTGATACGAAATCGTAGTTATGACATGATATCGATATAAAAATATAAGAATTAAATTCGTAACGGCGGCGGCTATCAAGGACCCGTTCGACAACCGTTCGACAACTCTTCCTGTACAAAATGTGCTTGCTTACACATAAACTCAGGGATCGTTACCGGTATTCTGAGTACCGGTTTAAAATGAGGTATAACCGGTTATAATGGCATTTCACTATTTTTACCGCTAAAGCTCTGATTAGCGGTATAATCAATACCGGTATTCGAGTACATGATCGGTTTAGGCAACTGACAACAATACCTCTATTTGATACTTTACCCATAAAAAGCATTACCGGTAATACCTGTCAGTGTCAATATACTTGTTTATTTGTTTTCGTAAAAGTTTTTAAATCTATTATGTAAATCAAAATACACACAATCCATTTACTTATCCAGGTTCTAGTAGACACTAGTTAACCAGCCATGCACAATAATGTCATCGCGTGACGTACCCTGTTACACTTGGTATGCTTTAGTAATAATGTCAAATTGACGTCTTTTTTATCAGGTGCATTGAATAGCGGTATTGAATACCGGTATTTAATATTGTAAATAGTGTATACATAGCGATAAAAACAAAAGCGGAATGACAACAATACCTCTAATTCGAATATAGGTATTATTTTTTTAGCGGTTATAATTTGACAATTTAAATACAGGTATTCAATAAAACCGGTTTTGCAATCCCTGCATAAACTTGCCCCATCCATCCCCAACCACAACACCCTAATAAAAAAACGCGTTTTTAAGCTACCAGTGGCCAGAGTTTATTCAACTTTTGGTAAACGTTTCGGAGATCACTTAAGCATTTCTATATACAACGCTGTTTTAGTTAATTGTAGCTTGAAAGGCCAAAATCTACTCAAGACAAAAAACTCCCTCCTTAATTTCCTCCATCGTTTGAATTATGAGGAAACAGAAGAGTTTTAACTTAGGTGGTCTTGTTCGAAGGCCCCTATTACTTCTATTTTCTTTAGTTTTGTAGTTCTCTAAGTTTTATATAGTTTTTAATAATGTGATCTTAAGTGATATTATTGTAATTGGTACCCCGCGATACAGGCCAAGCCTAGTGCGGGTAATTACGCTACAACTTGTGTGTTAAATAAAGAAGTTATTATTATTATTATTATTAATAGCAACTTTATTTACATTCAACCTTCTCTCCAAAATTTTCTTAAGTACTCTCCTACATTACGCGACATAATGTATTAAGAAATACAAAATGTCGCGACGTTCAGAAAGTACACTTTTCTTTATTAATCGATGATTGATGAAGATCCTCTCAGAGCGGGTTCCAGTAATAATTTATCTCGATTTGCGAAAACGTGTCGATAGTGATAAATTTATAAAGAGAACTTGCCCATTTCTGTATTGGAAAACGTTTTGAAATATTAAGAAGTGTCTTCGAAATTAACGTTTCAACCACAGATTATGAGCATGGGTACGTTGATGATACTCTTAAAAAAACATTTAATCATCACTAACGGCCGAACCCTATATTCAATCCGCGGATAGATAAGGCTTACTTCGGGTTGAAATTTGACGTTTGCGCCCATACAAAATGTGTCAAATTTTAATCCAAAGTAAACTATCTGTCCGCGGTTTGAATATAGGGTTCGGCCGTAAGACGACCAACTACAGTTATCTTAAAGTTTGTGCGGCGTTAGGGGATGTTTAATATAACATCAGCTGCAGAAGTAGGGTCGTAGGTCAATGAAACCATAGGTTATAATAAAATTACTATAATGTCTGTTCCAAATAACACCAGGTAGTACGCGCACTGATAAGGAGATCACTGGCCTGACAGGGGGACTGGCTGCAGTAGAGTAAGTAGGTCTTGGGGCTGGATTAACTTCGCAGCTCGTCTTCAGTAGCGGCCAGTGTGCACAGCGGCCTTCCCTTCTCAAGGCCGGTGTAAAGGGTAGACTGATCCTGGAAGCCCAGGAGTAGGCATTAGCGGTGCAGTATAGCTTCCTTACGGCCCTCGGTCAAAGCCAAGCGATCTGCTTTGCAATAAGTGCGAAAAGTGCTCAACTAATAACAAATAACTATTCTACTAAAACATTAAGCACATAACCTACTTTAATTAAAAGCTAAAAAAGCGATGAGAACTCACCCCAGCGGGATCAACACTTCACTAATATTTTAATGATTTTACAAAGCAGCGATATTTAAACCTTAACGGCTAATACTCGTATCAAAACGGAAAGCGACGTAGGTCCAAGTCGATAGCTCAAAGTGGTGTGACGCTAGAGAAAACCGAACGCGAGCCGATAGACACTCGGGCATCTTCGGGATCATACGAGTTCTCAGCGTATAGGAGTCCGCGCCGCAGCGCTAATACCAAAAAACGAATAAGAAAACCTTATCCGATTACAGTAATAATTGCGGTTCCGTACAGAATAACTATAATATTAACGGTGCACTGATATGCAGTGTTACAGTACCCCGCTTCAAATAGAAGGATTTAGCGTCCTAAACGAAAATCCGTCTACTATTCTTTGTAATTAATATGTTTAAAGTCTTTTATATGCCAACTACCTAAAGAATGACCAGAATCGTCAGACAGTTCGTATACAAGAGCTGATTTTTTACCAATAATTCTGCACTTTATAAACTTAGGTGCTAACTTTTTGGAAAATCGTTTATCTTTATCACTTTGGTAGAAAGTCCTCTTCCAGACCACGTCTCCGACTTTAAACTCGGCAGGTTTACGACGTAGATTATAATGTTGTGAATTTCTAGAGTGTGCCTGCAACAATGCTACCTGCACTTTATTAAATATTGTAGACAGCGCACCAAGGTTTTCTGCATAACCATCGCGGGGTTGATGAATTTCGTCCTCACACTCAGTGTCGACATAATGCGAACCACACACAACCAATTCACGGCCATACACGAGAAATGAAGGGGTATATCCGGTTACCTCGTTTACCGAGCTGTTGATCGCAAATTGAATCTGTGTTATCGACTGATCCCATGTTCGATGATCATGCTCAATAAATGTAGACACTGCAGTCATAATTGTTTTATTATAACGTTCGACTGTATTAATGTGTGGGGAATATTTTGGAGTATAGTGCACATTTGGAACCTTATATTTAGCAAGCATTTTTTTTAGTTTGACGCTTATGAATTGTTTCCCGTTATCTAGAATTATAGTAGAAGGAACACCATGGATCAGGAATACATTATCTTCTAGTAATTTAGTTACAATATCAGCAGTAGCTCGTCTAATTGGAAATAGCAAGCAGTATTTGCTGAAACAGCAAGTGACGACAAATAAGAAGGAGTTTTGTTTCCTAGACACTGGTAGTGGTCCTACGAGATCGATACTTATTGTCTGAAATGGCCTCGAACATACTTTAGGGCGACCCATTTCTCCTAGAGGAGCATGGTTGATATGTTTATGCGCGATACAAGCATCGCAGGAGGCAATAAATCTCACAACATCTGAATGCATTCCCGGCCAATAGTAACGGAGTGCCAGTCGCTTATATGTTTTAAATACGCCTAAATGTCCAGCAGTCGGTTCCGAATGGTTTTCCTCGATTACCGAGTGTCTACTTTCAGTAGGTATCACCTCTTTCCAGTCAAACTCTTCACGCAAGGTGCATCTACTTTTCATTAATCTATAAAGTTTTTGGTTTTTAATAATATAGTTAGGGAATGATGTAGGAGAAGTCTGGCAACCATTAAATATATTGAGATACCACTGGTCATTAGACTGGCTTGAGTCGATGGTATCGTCAATGGCAGACACAGGGCATATGCGAGACAATGCGTCAGGAATAATATTATCGGAGCCACGGCGATGCTTAACTTCAAAGTTAAACACAGACAGGCGTACACCCCAGCGAGCAAGACGTCCAGTTGGGTTACTTAAATTCAGAAATCATTTTAATGCAGAATGATCAGTATATACTGTGAACTTCATGCCATTGTCAAGGTAACACCTCCAATGCTCAATAGCCACGAGAACGGCTAGGGCCTCTCGTTCCGTAATACTATAATTTTTTTCAGCACTAGAAAGGGCCTTGCTCATGTAGGCTATAGGACACTCCACACCATCGAAAGTTTGAGTAAGTAAGGCTCCGACGCCGTAATCACTAGCATCAGTGTGGACCTCGAACGGTTTGTCATAATCTGGGCAAGATAGAATAGGAGCAGATATGAGGCATTCCTTTAATGTGTTAAAAGCGTCTTCCGCTTCCTTTGACCAAACAAAGGGTATGCTTTTTTTACTAGTAGACGTTAATTTGTTGAGTGGACCAGCTACTGAACTGAATTTAGGAATGAATCTCCGGTACCACGAAGCGGTACCTAGAAACCTCTTGACTTCTTTTTTATTTGTTGGGGTAGGAAAATTAAGTATAGCCTCAACTTTACCAGGGTCTACGTGTAGGCCTTTAGAGTTAACAACGTAACCCAGGTATTTAAGCTCGTTCCGAAAAAATGATGATTTTTCCAAATTAATAGTCAATTTTGCTGATCGAAGTTTGCAATGAACCTTGTGAAGCAAGGCAATATGACTTTGGAAATCTGATGACACTAGAATAATGTCGTCTAAAAATACAAACACTGAGTTTTCAAATTCTGGTCCGTAAAATAGTTGATCCACCAACCTCTGTTGTGTCGCCGGTGCATTCGTAAGCCCAAAAGGCATAGTGACAAACCGAAATGTACCGCGGGTAGGAACATAAAATGCAGTTTTGTCACGGTCCAGTTCAGCAATCGGTATTTGCCAAAAAGCTTTAGACAAGTCTATACTACTTAAATATTTTGCGTTCTTGAGGTTGTCGAGGATTTCAGATACATATGGTAGTTTATATGCATCTTTGCGAGTGATTGAGTTAAGTTTACGACTATCGAGGCAGAACCGCAGCTTCCCATCTTTCTTAGGAGTCAGTAGGATAGGTGACGACCAAGGGCTCTCACACGGTTCAACCACGCCCAGTTGAACCATTTCATCAAGTTCCTTGCATATAATCCGCAACTTTTCAGGTGGCAATCTGTAGTACCGCTGTCGTATAGGCGGGGAGTCTCCTGTATCGATATTGTGCTCAGCCAAATGAGTACGGCCTAAACCTGCCACCCCAGTGGAAATAGATTCGAACTCTTTAATAATGTCCTTGGCGGTAGCCTGTTCAGTATCGCTAAGCTCGTCGAAGGAATGAAGCATAACTGATTCTTCATCTACAGTTGAGATCTGATTGTCAGTAGTTGATAATGAAATGGTATCGCAATATTTAGGAAAAAGGTTAAATTTCTGCCAAAAGTCTACTCCTAAGATCAGAGGTGAAGTCACAGTAGGTATAATATAGGCTTTTAGGATATGAAATTGCTCTTGAAAGGTCACAGGTAGGTTTATATAGCCAAGACTTGCCATCTTGTGGCCGCCTGCAGTTATAAATGACTTAGAATAGTCACCGTCGCAAAGCTTTAGACCAGTGGATGCTACCAGGTTATGATGCGCATTATTTCCGAGTATCGTTACAGCTGATCCGGAGTCCAATAATCCGCTCATAGAAAGACTTCCCACGTTGACAGTTACATAGGGCCGTAGATCCCCAGTCGGTTTTTTATCGAAGATTGTTGCAATAGAGTACGTAGAAAAGTACACTTTAATAGTATTTAACCAACTTTGCCACTCGTTTTGGTTGAAATTACTGCTATTATTATTTTTTGATCTAGTGCAACAACCTTCTGTAACTAGTTTTTTTGTTCCTTGACAGAATGGCACGTAGGGCAATTAAGAAAGGTAAAGTCCTTTAGACCACATTTAAAACATATCGGATAGCGGTCTTGTGTACACTGACGTAACGAGTGATCACTACTACGGCAGCGCGGACAAAATGCGGCTTTCCTAGTCGAGTCATTTGGTCCTTGTTCTATACCTGCCACGTCGGAAACTGCGGCCACGGGTGCGTTCGCGTTACTCGTGCTCAGTGTAGAATCGCGATTAAATGAATTGTAATAATTCTTACGGAAGTTAGGCCGGTAATTGTTTTTATAAAAATTTGGTTTTGGTTCCGATCTTACATATGCTAAGTCTGGAGCTAAGGTGCTATAAGTTGGCCTAGGCGGTTCCCGAAACTGTGAAGAAAGACATTGAATTTTTTCATAATTTAAGCAGAGTTTACGAAGTGTCGCAATAGTATCGATATCTGAAATACAAGATGCCAAAACCGTCGAATAGCATGGGCGTATATTGTGTAACAGAATTTCTAGTTTATCTCTTTCGGAAAATGGTTCTGTCAACCTTGCGAATAATTCGGACATAATTGATAGATAAATTGTAATGTTTTCCTGTTCTCCCTGCGTTCTATTACGGATCTCTGACTTTAGTTTGTAGTCGTAATCAAAAGGGCTAAAGTCTAAAACCAGTTGCGTAATGAAGTCATCCCAGTCTTTAGCTGCACCGCGCACACCCCGGTACCAATGCAGTGCGTTACCCGTAAATATTTCCGAAGCATACATTAATAATTTATTTGAGGGTAGATTCCTAGCGGTTTGGTACTCCTTAATTCTCTGTACGAACGCGTGGACGCAGCTGTTGCCGTCAAATTTTATTTTTATGTCGTTAGATTGTGTGTGGTCGCAGTGCACCGACACAATAGCCTGGCCGTCGAGTGTTGAAGACGATTGCGCATAGTCCGTGTGCTCGGATGCGGCATTTTGAGCACAGTTGTCTTTACTTATAGTGTTAAATTGTTTTGAAAGAGAACTGAATTCGTTTTTTAGAGTTTTAACAGTCGTAGTTGTTGACGAATCTGTAGTATCGATTCTGTTCAATCGGTGGTAGATATGATTATGCAATGCATTTGTACGTTGAAATAAGTTATAATCGTATTTCCCTTGTAAGGCACTGACCTTTGTAGACAGCTCATTTATGGAACTACGTACACCTATGCAGTCTTCTTTAGAATCAACACCGGAATCAAGAATTTCATCAGTAGGAATTAAAAGAGCAAGTTTAGTTATTTGTTTGCGTAGCCCTAACACAGTAGACGCAGGTTCTTCTCCCCTGATAAGTACCTCATAGGTTAACTCGTTCTTATTTAGCATTATATATTTTACAGGGTGAGTTCCCATTATGTAATAATTATTTATTCCAATTTGATTTACAACACCACCTCCAAAGGTACAATATTAATGATTGCAACGCTAGTCGCTAGGCAAGCAAAATCAGCAAAGCGTGTAAGTATATAATGAATAATCTGAAATTAATCGTTTAAATTAGTGAATTACCTACAGTGAATAGTGAACGATTAAAATGAGATGGTTTGGTTTTTTTTTTTTTTTTGGTTTGGATGGATGGGTGGATGTTGTGCTAGTTATTATGTGGCTAGCTATAAGTATAATGATAACCTAATATTTACGATTCGGTTACAATTACTACGGATGTGAAAATATACAATGATTTTAATGATTAATGTATGAGTTTTTTAAAAATCAATCAAATGAATTTTATTGCAAACTGTTACGTAGTTATCTCACTTACAATTATTACTTAGAATGAGAGTACGTTCTCAAGTATAAAATAAAATTTAAAAAATCTTATAATAGAATAGTATATTTTTTTCCCGCAACAGTAAACAACAAGAAGGTAGATATACAATGTACAATAAAAGGTGAGACGTACCAGTTTGCTGCCGTAGACACCTCCTCGTTCACAATTGTCCGGAATCGAGTGACCAAGTTGAGCACTATAAGCTAAATACGTAAACCCCGTGCTATTGGAACAAGACAACCACGGAAAGGGCGCCACTGCGGCGTTAGGGGATGTTTAATATAACATCAGCTGCAGAAGTAGGGTCGTAGGTCAATGAAACCATAGGTTATAATAAAATTACTATAATGTCTGTTCCAAATAACACCAGGTAGTACGCGCACTGATAAGGAGATCACTGGCCTGACAGGGGGACTGGCTGCAGTAGAGTAAGTAGGTCTTGGGGCTGGATTAACTTCGCAGCTCGTCTTCAGTAGCGGCCAGTGTGCACAGCGGCCTTCCCTTCTCAAGGCCGGTGTAAAGGGTAGACTGATCCTGGAAGCCCAGGAGTAGGCATTAGCGGTGCAGTATAGCTTCCTTACGGCCCTCGGTCAAAGCCAAGCGATCTGCTTTGCAATAAGTGCGAAAAGTGCTCAACTAATAACAAATAACTATTCTACTAAAACATTAAGCACATAACCTACTTTAATTAAAAGCTAAAAAAGCGATGAGAACTCACCCCAGCGGGATCAACACTTCACTAATATTTTAATGATTTTACAAAGCAGCGATATTTAAACCTTAACGGCTAATACTCGTATCAAAACGGAAAGCGACGTAGGTCCAAGTCGATAGCTCAAAGTGGTGTGACGCTAGAGAAAACCGAACGCGAGCCGATAGACACTCGGGCATCTTCGGGATCATACGAGTTCTCAGCGTATAGGAGTCCGCGCCGCAGCGCTAATACCAAAAAACGAATAAGAAAACCTTATCCGATTACAGTAATAATTGCGGTTCCGTACAGAATAACTATAATATTAACGGTGCACTGATATGCAGTGTTACATTTGTTTTAAGAAGATAAACAGGCAGAGACATATTCCTAGAAACACACAACCTCAACTTGCCGGTTAATATTTGAGCGTCGTGTTCAAGAACGCGGGGTGATTAGAAATGCAGTCTCCCATAAAGCATATTCTACCAATTAGAAGACTAAGATTTAAACTAAAGTTTCCAATAGACTTGTCAATTTAATAATTGTTTTTATTAGTAACCAGTTATGACTTATTTTAGATTGTATTTCTCTCGACCTGCTAACCGCCTGGTAAACTTTCTTCAAATTCCCTATTTTCTACAAAAATTTAGCAAATGTTGCAAATGTCCATAGTCGGCGGTGACCACTTCCCATCAGGTGCGCCCTCGGCCTGTAGGTCCGTCGATGGCAAAAAATACCTACTATTTTAATTCTTATGTTGACAAAGGCTTCGAATGGGAACGAAGTGCCCTAGCATCGATTTTTCAGACTTACGCAACTCAAGGGCAGAGATCTAAATACCGTCGCTCCATGCAATGTGCCAAGAGCACACTACTGTACCTACGCGGCTGTGTGCGTGGTTGTAGGTATATACGTATACGGTGATAGCGATCTTAGACTGAATAAAAAAATAGGGTTGTCACATTATAGTAATTTATAATTATTGTTAATTTAGTGCGCGACTCCGTTCGCGTAGAAGTCGCTTATCGCTTTTCCCTCGGGAACTGTCCAGTTTTACAAGGTAAAAGAAGCCTATGTGCTATTTCAGACTATAATATAATATATCTCTGGGCCAAATTTCACCTAGATCCGTTCAGCCGTGATTGAGTAACAAACGTCCATCCATCCATCCAAACTTTCACATTTATAAGTAAGATTGTCAAAATTAATAAATAATAATTTCAGCGCAATCATCATGCATCGTTTTTTTGAAATTTGAGTTAAGTAATGGTTTAATCTTTGGCATGGTACGTCCGGATTGCTAGCTGTTGCATCCGCATTGTTGTGTTTCTGTGTAAAAGGCAAGATGGTTGTCAGTATTGTTTTATCCTCTCAGTGCTTACCTACTAAAAGTTCTAACGCCCATATGCTATAAAAAGTTGTTTCGGATAAAAAAAATGCGGTCCATATTAGCTCACATAAAACTGTTTTCCCGAAATTTTCTCCTTCTACCGATTTGTAAGCCGATTCATCTCTTTCAAATTTTTCAACGAGAACAACGGCGCAACAAAAAAAATAGTTGTGCCAACAATAATTGAACCAAATGATATTTCATGGTTACCTATAACGTCGAAATCATCGTCATAATGTCGAATTTCAGTTACCAACTGGGTAAGGACCAAATAGTTGGACCATAGTTAAGCGTAGTTAACCATACAAACAACAAAAGTGAAAAAAGTTCCGTTGTGACACGAAAATTATCCCTACAAATGTATGGCTAATTTTTGTGTCAAAACGGAAAAGTTTCATAGAAAATTTAATTGAGTGAGTTAGCGTGGCCAACGTTTTGGTCCTTACCCAACTGCTTTGTTTATTCGAATTACGGACTGGCGATAGGATAGGGTAGTTCACACACAATTTTAAAGCCAACGATGTCTTAATTAAAATGAAACAAGTGCTTTTGTCCGAATGTATACATTAATTATTCCTACTAAAATGAGTTGGCCTGTGTAACAAGCGATTTTAATATTAAAATATATGGATATTGGGCATAAGCCATTTCCTTCACAGAAAATTTAATAGTTCGGAGGGGATTACAATAAAGAGTTCTTAATGGAGAAAATCGCAGGCAAAAGCTTTTAAGTACCCCTCTCCTTGGTCTTCCCTAGATTAAGCACTAAGCCAGCTAAGTTACTTGTAATGTAAGTGACAACCCTGAAGAAATATATTTTAACGATCCCCTTCCTCGTAAAATTTCTAAAAACAATCACAAATAGGTTCTTGTTAATGGCAGATTTATTCAAAAGCAAAGGCCCAAATATCGGCTCGCCCATTTACATAATTGAGTAGCTTAAACTGTTACAGAGAACGAGACAACGCCATTTTCGTCTAGATATGCACATCTCTTTCCAACCCATGAAAGATTGTAATTGGTGGGATGGGATGGTTTAGACAGCGGTATTTGATTCCAATAAAAATAAAACAACCTGAGGCTTTATTATACACGGTAAAACCTAATTGCTTTAGAAATGTTAAGAAGTAAGGGGTCGCCATCTTGACGAGATTTTATCGATTCCTGTTCACTTCAATCAATTTTTTTTTTTTTACACAAGTTGTTCGTGTGGTTATTGCTGGTTTAGAATAGTCCCACTCCATGTCTTCCCGTGGATGTCGTGAGAGGCGACTAAGGGAATAAGGGCTTGAAGTACTGTTAGGCGATGGGCTCCCAACCGGTCACTAATACATGTTAAATATCTTAACCTGATTGTGCAAAATGTGGTTACAGAATTAGCAAAAAGTATTTTTAGTTGTTGGCATTTCCGTTGCTCTGCCTACCCCACTCTGGGAATCAAGTGGTGATGTTATGTATGTATGTATGTACAGTAAACACTCATAAACCGAAGCGAAGCGAGGGCGGGTCGCTAGTATTCAATAAGTAGCCCTTTACCTATTAAGGGAAGTGATACATTTAACTTAAAACTTGTTACATTCCTTAAATCACTAAGCTATCTAGCCCTCTATTCTAGTTAGTACAACCATATTACTTTTGACATGTTACTTATGGTATTGATTATTTATGCGATGACTCGTGTATTTGTTGTTGAGACTTGCATGTTTCCTATGTTTTTAAGTATATATTTCTTTATATAAATAAGTTTATCTTTGCCTAGTATCTATAGTACACACCTAGAGCTTAGTTTGGGATTTGGTCAATTTGTGTTACAATTATCCTGTAATATTTTATTTATTTACATACTGCCGTAATACCAAAGTATGCGGCTAATTTCATAGATTGTATTAGATTACACCTAATTTAGTTACTAATAGAGTATTGAATCGCCTTCTTCGGTTTTACGGCAGCATGGACAGATCCAGACGTTAAACTTAAAACACCCCTCTCCATTATCAAGGGGTTAACAAACAAATCACTTAACCCCTTTGTACTCTAAAAATGTTATTCTACTGAATAAAGTTGCCCATGTGTATCTTGTGTAAGTTGTGGCAGTAAAGCCGCCCACTAACTGGCCGTGTGATCGCATCATCGCCGCATAAACGACCAATGCATCAGCCGAGGGAGTGGGATGACCTAGGTTAAGGCACAAGCGGTAGCGGGAAGACATAAATTCAATAACTATTATGCCTTAGCGGATTAAATATGTGTATACGGTTATGTAATTATCAGTATTATCACGGTCTCTATACACCGTCGGCTTGAGGAAACCGACAGATTTTAACGGCGTATTCCTGACGATAATACGAGTAAATAATATTATATCAACATAAGTCCAATCATGTAATGTGATTGGGCGTTTTCCAAAAAAAGTGTACATTGTTCAAGACAAAAATAAGAAAATTTAACTTTTTCCATTTTGTCACGAAAAGTAACGTATCTAAATGTATGGCTAATTTTCGTGACGAAATAGAAAAAGTTATTTTTTGTTAACTTTGTCCTTAACGATGTACACCTTTTTTGGAAAACGCCCGATTATTTAAATGATTTTCTAGAACAAAATAAATGAATTAGCTCCGGTAATTCCTTGTGAACAATACCTTAGCCGAGGGAGTGAATAAGGAGACTATACTTCATGAACCTCTCTGATAAGATACGACAGTTACTTACCCCCACTTGCGTATTGAATATCGTTAATTAGCGGTGAAAATAAATGGTAACTTATATTCCCGTTTTTTATCATTGTAGATATATTTTAATATTTTTTTATAATTATTTGTCTAGTTAACTAAGTAGTTTTATTGAGTGCATTTATTATTTATTTATTTATTTCATAAAGTAAGTTCACTTAAATTCAAAAAGTAATAGGTGATGTAAACCACCATTTTAGAGTGAACACATTTTTTTGCCAGAAAATTCATAGTGTTTCTAGACATGTGGTATACCGTTAGAGTGGTCATAAATTGGAAAAGAATTTGTGAAATTGGAAGATTCGAGAAGAGCTCCTAGGTATTTTTTTTATTGTGCCGTAAAGTTGAGCTTGACGACTTTTATTTTCTAATTTTCACACTTTGTCGGGTCATATCTTTCTTTTTGTTTACTATGAGAATGCAAATAAGATGTTAATAGAATAAGCAAACATTAGAGATAAAAAATACAAATATCTTTTTACTACGACATATAAAAAAAGATATATAAAGAAAACTGTGAACTTTAGGGAAATATAAAAATAAAATTAAAAAAAAAACCGTGGGCAGGTTGAGTGTCAATTAGCCTAAAGTGTGTTGCAAGTGACCCTACCTACCCGCCATATTCTTTTGGCACACGATCTGCCTAACACCCTGTATATCTGCCATTTCGTGTCACTGGAGCTTTAAAAACGTCTTAAGTTCATAATGATTCTATCGACGTAAGAAACCAATGAAAAAATATTGAAATAATACATGAACTTAAGGGTTTATGGTAATATGAATCAATTCAATAAACTGTTAGATCTCGTTCTATCTAATGATGTTGTCAGTGTCTGTGAATGTCCCGATGCCTTAGTACCTATTGATCCATATCATAAACCTTTAATTATCTTTATGAAATATATTGTCATTGACTCGTTGCCATTAGCTCCTCAAGTAAAACATCTTTATAATAAAGGTGACTATGAGTCTATTAATTCTCAATTATTAAATATAGAGTGGGAGGAAGAGTTTTCTCGGCGTAGCTTGGACCAATCGCTTGATTTTTTCTATGATACGTTTACTAGGCTAAGAGATAAATTTGTGCCTTGCAGAATGGTTAAGACCGACTCGTACCCTGCATGGTACTCGTTTCCACTTAAAAGGGCACAAAAAGAGAAATATAAGTATTTAAAGAAGTATAAAACTTATAACAATAAATACGATTTAATTTCTTATAATGTATTGAGAGATAGAGTGCGTAAATTGGAGAGGGAATGTTTTGATAGGTATATGGGTCACATTGAAAGCAGCATCGCAAAGAATCCAAAGCAATTCTGGTCTTTTATTAAATCGCGTTCCACCTCCCATGGTATACCTAGCAGTCTCAAATATGACAATAGATTAGTCAATACTGGCTCAGATATTTGTAATGCTTTTTCTGACTATTTTGCTTCTACTTTTTCAACTTCGATTGTTGCTAGAAATACTACGTCGTTTAATACTATTCCTGATTCAACGGCTAATTTGAATAATATTGAAGTAAATCATGAAATGGTTATTAATATTTTAAGGAAACTGGACCCATCAAAGTCGGCCGGTCCCGACAAGCTGCCAGCCCTGTTCCTAATCCGCTGTGCTGAGACCTTGGCGGCACCGATCGTCCTGTTATTCAAGCGATCTTTCTCCGAGTGTTTCGTACCGCCAATTTGGAAATCTGCGTTTATTACCCCAGTTTTTAAAAAGGGACCTAAAACCGATATAGTTAATTACAGACCCATCTCCAAGTTGTGTATTTTGTCCAAAGTACTTGAAAAAATTGTGTATAACCAAGTCTATGAAGTTCTAAAAAATTCCTTCATATTTAATCAGCACGGTTTTTTGCGGCATAGGTCCACAGTATCCAATCTTGTGCTATTGAATGAGTATGTTACCGAGGCAATGGATAGTGGCTATCAGGTAGATGTCATATATACTGATTACAGCAAGGCATTCGATAGAATAGATCACAGATTGTTGGAGTCAAAATTGTATGGTGTAGGAATTAATGGCGATTTGTTGAGATGGTTTTCATTCTACATTGACAATAGATCCCAGGCAGTTGTTGTCAACAATTACATGTCAGGGTGGGTAACGGTTCCAAGTGGTGTCCCTCAAGGGTCCCTTCTTGGGCCATTGCTATTTAATATTTTTGTTAATGACATTGATAAATGTTTCATCCACTCCAAACTTCTTTGCTTTGCAGATGACATGAAAATTTTTACTATAATACGATCTAATCATGATTCAGTACTATTGCAGTCAGATCTCAAGCGTCTTGATGAGTATTGTCTAACTAATGGGTTAGATTTGAACCCGTCTAAGTGCTTTTCAATGACTTTTTCGCGTCAACATAAATTGATTCCTACTTGCTATACCCTTAAAGGCCAGCATTTACTTAAGGTGCCGTTTATGAAAGATCTCGGTGTTGTCCATGACTCAAAACTTCTTTTTGATAAGCATGTCGATAATATCGTAGGTGGTGCATGTAGAGCACTAGGTTTCATAATGCGTAGTTCCACCCATTTCACTCAAGCTAAGACATTAAAGGTGCTATTTTGCTCTTACGTTAGGAGTAAACTTGAGTATGCTTCTCAAATATGGAATCCTTGTTATGCTACTTATGTCGACCGAATAGAGCGTGTGCAGCAAAAATTTATAAGGTTTCTTTGTTTCAAGCTTAAATGTCCATATATTTCTTCTAATTATTTCAACATGTGTAAAAAACACCATCTTCTCCCATTGGCCAAGCGTCGCGAAATAGCCGATATCACTTTTATTTTAAGTATTACCAGCGGCATCGTAGATTCTCCTGAGTTGCTGTCCAAGCTCGCATTTAATGCCCCCTCTCGGAACAAGAGACATTACCCCCCCATATCTCTTAATTTTGCATCCTCTAAATATAGAAAAAATAGTTTTTTAACCCGTGCGAGCAGAGACTTGAATGTTTTGGTAAAAGAAATTGATTTAGATATATTTAATTGTAAGATCCCTTCTGTGAGGCGAAGTCTGACAGCGAAATGTTTTAATTGAGTGTGCTTTATTTATTTAGGTGTAGTGTTATTGTGCTTTTTATCTTGCTACCGTTACAGGATGCTATACTGCAGAAATAAATCCTTTTTCACTATTTTTCACTCCTGGTGCATTTGCTTCTGTGTCGGTGTGTGGCACTCGGTAGTTTTAAGTTCAACTTTAATAAGTGTTCAATTACTATATGTGAGATCCTTTAATTGGTTCTGTATTTCTTAATCCTTTGCTCTATTCTGTAACTGCAACTGTTGGATTTCCTTTAATAAATAAATAAATAAATAAACATGGACATAAGGAAAAACTACAATCATTCCGATTAAATGATCAATATCTCCGAAAGTACTAAAAATCGCTGAACATACATGGGGGTTAAATCGATAGCTTATGTTATGAGCTGCCCTATCACCTATTTCCGGCTTAACCTCGATTTTTGGGGCACCCTGTACAAACTTGATGCATGCTACTTCTTTATAGCTATTCGCAGAACATGGATTCCTTTCGTCGCAGCATCTCACCTTCCTTCTGTTAAAGTTACAAGTCTAATCTAGATTAGTAACGTGATCACTAAAAGACAAGACATTTTCAGCAAAATATCATGTATTTTGTGACTTGCACCGCGTCATAATGAATTCAGGCATCTGTTATTACTAGAGCCTGCAAGCCTGCCTGCTGGCAGTGCCGCGCTGGATCGATTTAATGAACTCTTTGTAGACAATGAATGGCCAGCCTTGCGTAAAGGTTTAACATACATTTATGGGAAACATATGCAAGTGCTAAAATGATTCAGGATTATTATTCAGCTATTCTATTGCTCTTGTTGAAAATGTATATTGCCACGAAATAAGAGCAAAGCTTTAGGATATAATTGCTCATTATTTTATTATAACATTCCCGTAATTTCCATTAATGTCTTCAACAGTATTCATACATACATAAATAACATCACGCCTTTATTCCCAGAGTGGGGTAGGCAGAGCTACAGAAATACCAACAACTCTAAAAAGACTTGTTGATAATTCTGTAAACACATTTTGCACAATCAGGCCAAGAAGTTTAAGAAGTTTACTAATGTATTAGTGACAGGTTGCAAGCCCATCGCCTAACAGTACTACAAGCCCTTATTCCCTTAGTCGCCTCTTACGACATCCACGGGAAGACATGGAGTGGCACTATTCTAACCCGGCAACCACACAGGATTCAACAGTATTCGTATTCGTGAAATATGACAACGTTATCCAATTTAAAACAAAACGGTGTAACAATTATTATAACTGGCAACTATTTCATTACTTGTTTTTTTTTTATAGAAGACATGAGACATTTCAATGACAGTTGATTTTGCCGCTAGCTCGTGGTTAGCATGAGCAGGGGGGTTATCATGAGCTAGCTTTGCAGTTCTGTTTACGGTCAGCGTAAAGGACAGAGCTATGGCGGTTATATAGCTCTGTCCTTTTCTCTGAGCGTAAACAGAACTGCAAAGCTAGCTCATGATAACCCCCCAGAGGGGGGTTATCATGACATAACAATGAAGTTCTTGTTTACGCTCAGAGAAAAGGACAGAGCTATGACAGTTATAGCTGCCCAGGTGACAAAATTAAGTAGTACCCATTGCTGGTTTGGCGGGTTCTTGTTTAGAAAAAAAGATGGCTGCATGCCTTACGGTAAACTAACAGTTTAGCGAGTTTGAGGTATCAGACGATATGATAAGTTGAATTGAATAGGTACAATATGATTTTAACAAAACCTGATTGTGTTAACCGGTGAAATAACTAGCATAGAGGCATTCCATCTTAGTCCTCAGGGTTGGCAACGCATTTGAGGTCTTAGAATTATAGTCTTGAGAATTCAAATGTGTATGGGTCTCAGATTCTACTTACCAACAGGTGGCCTGAGTGCTCGTGTGTTATTTTTTTAAGATCTACTAAACCGAACTTTTACAAAAATGTATTTTAATAAATGTTTCTCGTTACGTGACCCTCTCCAGTTACGTCTCATAAACGAGTCACTTTTCAATTTATCGACGAAATTTTAAATTTGGTCGTATGATTCGTTATCGTTTAACCAACATGCGTTACGTGGGTACCTTGCCCTGCCTTAAGTACTCTTCGAGAGAGCGGGGCAAATTCACTTTACCCGTTCATACCTCGTTTACGAGCTGTTTAGGAGAAACACCAAATCCTTTTTAATTATGGAATCCACATCAAATGATTACAAATTAATTGCTGCAATTAAAATAACACTTTACCTTTAAATCCACTTTGAGAATCGCTGCCCTAAAACGTCAGTCTATCTAGTGTGAGGCGTGCCACATTGCCACTACAGAACCTTTCCGCCCCAACAACCATCGGTTCTACGTCCATACCCAACATAATTCTTAAATAAAAATGAACCTTTCGACAATTCTTTGCACAAAGGGAGGTAAATTTGCTAAAGCACTTTATGTTATAAATGTCTGAAAATAAACAGGGTTAACAAATTGCCTTTTTTATTAGAGTTTCTTCTGGAACTGTGGATTTTTTAATAACGGCCTAAGATATGGGCCGTTTAAAAGACTAAGTTTTGGTGCTTATTTAAAAATGAATATACTTTTGTTACGGGCAATTATTTTGCTTTTCGTTTTACCCTTGTTATATTATAACTCTTAACGAAGTAACGAAGTAACGTAAAGAAAAATCTTTAAAAAAGTATTTACTTAAATAAACGTTTCTAGCCCTTTATTTTGATACATCACACAATAGGGTTAATGTTTTCTATCGAACGAGCAATATTTGTGCACTCGTATATATTTGTATTCTGTCAAATTTCGATTTCAAAATTCGAGTTCCGCCAAAAAACCGGGTTCCAAGGACATTAAGATATATAGACGACACTATTTAATTGTGATTTAATTGTGTCGTCTACATAGCTTGGTCGCCCACTCACCCAGGTACTAAAGTTTTAAATTCGCCATTTTACCCAATGACTCTCGCGACGTAAGGCGAATCTATCGACAGCGTTACCCTCATCTGGTATAACATCGCGCATCTTTGAATCCCCCGCTGCACTCAGGATTCTAACCTAGAATCTTTCGCTTGCTCAGCATTCAAAATCAACACTCGCAGCAAAAACCAACTTTGCTCTCTTGTTGCACTAATAACTATCACCATAGCAATCCTGCAGCATACTTTTATTACGGCATAGTGGGAGTGACATCGGCTACATAAAATTTTAATCAAAGTTATGAAGGGGTGATTTTTCTAAACATAACATATGCGGGGTTATAAAAATTACTTTTTATTACACATGTGCCTTTATTGCACCGGTTTTATTTTCTAATGTATCCTAATTTCTTCTATGTTTCTAGTTATATGAGTGAACGTGTCACTGCAGAAAACCGGAGTCGCTGGCAACCTTCCCGGCACCGAACCGGAACCCGGTCAAGAGCCGGCCGGGTCAAGGACCGCTGGTGATCTGCATTAGCCGCGTTTAGTCCATAACCTTAGAGTTTATAGTTGTTTGCACTTGTGAAACATTTATACAGTCGACTAAATAGAGATTTGAACTTTAATACAATGCAATAAGGTGAAGAATTGGATACATCTCTCTCTTTGTAGTCAATTATGCCTATACTCTGTTCAATATAAACACGTATTACACTTTTACTTTTCATAAATATTATATTGATACAAACCTAGCCACGCCATTCAGGAATTTAAATAATTAATAGCTTATTTTTAAATATCTCGCTTGTCAAATAAAATGATGGAAATACAGGTATCACAGGGATCATCCTAGATTAAACAGATACTCGTACAATGATGATATTTTTATAAGAAATAATTCGGTACAATCATGAGTTGAACAGTTCTAGTTAGTGGCGATCTATCTACGAAGCTAGCTGTCCTGTACTGACTAGTAATCGATTCAATAATAAGGAGTGATCGGAATAGGTAGTGCAATTTCGCGAGACTTCGGTGCGTAAGTTTAGTATGGATATAGCTTGTAACCCCGGGATTACATTTGCAGTGTTAAAGTTTGTGTGTTAATTCAGAAATGTTATTAAAATATGATTTTAACAATTATTTTGCTAGCATAGAATATCGCATTGACGAAATATGTAGACACTTGCAATGACAAAAAGTAAATAAGTATTTACAATTACCTTTTTTTTTTGATTTTTTGCATTTTCCCATTTAACTTCAATTAAGGTCATGTCAAGAAAATATTCTGAAAAATAATACGAGTCCCGGAATCTGGGGTCTTATCCATATTAAAAACAATGTTTAAGGTCATTCACCCGAAATTGCACTACCTATTCCGATCACTGATAATAAGATACTTTAATTAATGGTGTGGAGAAGTAATCTTAAGACTCCATACTTAAGGGTCTTCTTCTGATCTTAAGATGCCTGTCTGAAGGCACGTCAAATAAAATTTCAAGTCATATAAAGTTACCATTCCAGGATAGCCAGATGGTTCTTCACGCTTGTCAGTCATGCGTCTCTATAGTTATAGACTAGTTAGAAATGGAGATGCGAGCGACAAACAAGTCGCAGACCACTTCTGCGAGCCCTTCTGACGTATCTTGAGACGAGCAGCTCAACCAAGATGAAGTATTAATACTAAGACCGCAAATCCTTTGCCAATCCTGAGGATTAAGACAAAATGCATGATGCAGTTATTAATTACTTCAAACTTGGAGTCTAGCCAAGTAGTACTCTATGTTTGCCTGAACGCACGGCAGCTAAATCTATCCTATACAGACTGATTTATACATGCGACGTCCAGGAAATGCTATAAGGCTAGGCCTGCTGTTTGTGCAGCCAGCCCTAGTCGTATTATCTCACTTGTCGCTCTGTGAGTCTCTTTCGTTAGAGACTAGTCTCTACCTAGGTAGAGAGGGCTTACCGAGCGATAAAACAGTCGCGAGGCGGGAGTAAATTGCAATAGCTGCCGATTTTTTTTTGGAAAAGATGCCAATGATTTTAGCATTCTGAAGACTACAATCTCAAAACTAAAATCCTAAGACTCCAAGTTGCTAACGCTAAAGACTGAGATTGAAATCTATGCTTGTAATTTCATCGGTGTCTTATCCCCACACAATGCGAACACTGCTGCTTGTCGGGAGAGTTATGGATAAGATGGTGATAGCAATGCTTAGACCCGTGCACCTGGTGTTCCATAGTCTCTGCCTACCCCATTGGGAGACAGGCGTGAAGGTATGTATGTATGTCTATTATATTCTGTTCTATTCTATATATATTTTTATAACCGCTGAGTATGAGCGCCATTAAGTATTACTAAGAACAAGAATTTGTCAAAACCTGAAAATATTCTACCACTGAAAGGGATATATAAGTTCCTATAGCTCTATCTCTTCCGATTTACGGCACATTTTATACACCAGCCACTCCAAACTTGAAACTCGGAGCGAAGCCTGGCATGTTGACGAATCACCAATATTTGGAGCCAAGCTTACTCACCTGCATGTAGAAACTGCACCTTATCGCCTAGACTTAAAACGCATAGTAAAATGCATCTGAGACTAAGTGCACTTATGCAGGTTGCGATCGAGTTATTAGTTTGTTCTGAGCTTTCGCGCGGATGTTTAGTTGCTAAATAAATAGCATTAGTTAGTTAACTACATTACATATGAAATTAGTAACATTTAACTGAACCAACTATGGGATGAAACTTTTATTAAAAGTTGTTGTTCATTGTATTACACAGAATTACAGTTGAAGTTTTGAAGAGAAGTTATATACGATATGCACTGTTTGCATACATATGGAACGCCAGGTGCACCAGACTAAACATACGACAAAAGCTTCCTCTATATTCATCAACAGACATAGAAGTTTTCGTAGCACGAATAAAGTGGTCCTAGGGACTTCCGAACGATGTTAATTTATCGATAAATTGTACTTTCTTATGACAGTTATGACTATGACAACGTATAATATGAACATGCAATTTCGATAAACCGTAACTCAAAACTTAAAAGTAGCATGAATATAACTATAAAAATAAATGATTATCTACCTATAATATTTTTTTAAGATTGAGCCCTTTTAATACATTTTCCAAAAACTGAGTAGGTAAGGATTATATCACAATGTCATACAATGTACCTTAATATGCCTCTTTGTTTGGTTTCAGTTCATTTTGTTTGGAAATCGACTGAGTAGCATTGAAATAAGTTATTGTGTAAGAAACCCATCGATGGGTAGTGATCAGCATTTAAGTTATCTACTATGAAATGTCACATTGAAATAAGTATGTGAAGTGAAACAATTATCGATAATTTTAATATCGGAAGGAAGTCCCTAGTAAATTGACGTTCCTGCGACAAAAACTTCTGTCTGTTCATCAATCTCTTCATCTTTGGCCTTTATCCAGTACATCGCGGATCTTATCACTGTATGTATGTGTGTCTAGGGCGTCCCCTACCAACATCTCGATTCACTCTAGCTTACCATACCTCTTTCGCAACTCTTTTTTCATACATCCTTTTGTTTCAGTGTTCGTACAACATATACATGGGTAGAATGGGTAGAAATGACGACACGTTGGCCTAGTTGGTAGAGACCCTGCCTTCGAAGCTAGAGGTCCCGGGCTCAGATCCCGGTAAGGGCAAATATTTGTGTGATGGGCGCGAGTATTTGTTCCTGAGTCTTGGATGTTTTCTATGTATTTACATACATACATAACATCACGCCTTCATTTCCAGAGTGGGGCAGGCAGAGCTAAAGAAATACCAACAACTATAAAAAGGCTTGCTGATAATTCTGTTACCACATTTTGCACAATTAGGCCAAGAAGTTTACTAGTATTAGTGATCGGTGGCAAGCCCATCGCCTAACAGTACTACAAGCCCTTATTCCCTTTGTCGCCTCTCACGACATCCGCGGGAAGACATGGAGTGGCACTATTCTAATGCGGCAACCACTCGAGGAAAATATGTATTTAAGTATGTATTTAACTATATAAGTAAGTTTATGCAACAAAAAAGGTAAGGTAAGTAAGGTTGTGCAAAATGTGCTTACAGAATTATCAACAAGTTTTTTAGAGTTGTTGGTGTTTCTGTAGCTCTGCCTACCCCATTCTGGGAATGAAGGCGTGACTTTATGTATGTATGTAAGTAAGTTTATCGTTGTCTAGTACCTATAGTAGGGGAGACCGAGGTGAGTTGTGACAAAACCGATTTCTCGACCTTTCTTTATTTCGACCTATGACAGTTAGCAAGCTGACAACTTCACGCAAACTGTGGAGTATCGAAAGAGCAACGAATTTGCGAAGTTTTCAGCGAAATACACTGTCATAGGTTCAGAGAAATTGGCTTTGTCGCAACTCACCTCTGTTACAACTCTCCTCGGTCTCCCCTACAAGCCTAGAGCTTAGTAAGATTTTCCCACGATATTTAATTAATAAAAAGTATAAAAGGGGGACAGTAGGAAATCGAAGGGGGAAAACTGGGGTCCTGTAAAAAATGGTATAAGTCCACTTGACTCATAATGAAACGACACATACACATAAACGAAGTATACTAGACTTGTAGTCTACTGAAGATCAAGTGAAAAACGGTTTAAGTCCTTAACCGTTTATGGTGTATTTGCCTTTTTCATTATGAATGATTCAAGTCGACTTATACCCTTTTTCACTAGGACTTTAGAAATACAGGAAGGAGTACAAATGTTTGGAAAATTTTGACACTTTCATGACAGTCTGGCTATAGGTACTTTAAAGCTATCCAAACGTCTGCGATTCTAAATCACTTCACAAGTTCCGGCGTATTTTTTTGTAAACATACATGTGGTTAATCCATGTATATTGGGCTATTAATAACTTGACGGTAAAGGCACCCTAAAAAGCCATATGGTTTCGAAATCCAGATATGTTTAAATTACATTCCGATCTTAGAGTATTAATAAAATTTGTGCCGTTTATAACGTCACTCAAATTAAAATGCGAAACGTATCGGCACGGAGTATGTCACATCGCATTACGTACCAATTTCATGTAAAACAAGATTAACGGCTATTTCGTCGGCCATTTTGTGACGTCAACAAATAAGCTCGTTACGAGTTGATCTCGCAAAACTTTACGTTATTCTCATTATAATAATGAACTGATTGAATTAAACAATTCATTAAAATACAAAGGATTTTGCCGTTCTTTGTGCTGTGTTAGTAAAATATTATGTATATTATATGCTGTGAGTTTGATATGAAATAGATAGAAGCTATATCGTAAAATTCGGTAATTTAAGAGTATCTACCGATATTAAGTAAATATACGAAACTATTTAACATGAATAATTTCTTACCTTCTTTTAATTGGAATTGGATAACCTGTTGGATCAATCATCGAAGTAACGCTTCGCCACTTAATTATATTGCAGGATTGCATGTTCATACGAATAATTACACGATTATAGTGTTAATATTTGTATTTACATCGACTTCGCAAAGTAAAATCGGAACAAAATTTATTTGTGTTCGTATTCTCATACATTTTGTTGTAAAATCTGAATTTTAATGTCAAAAGAAATTTAAAATCATATTATTTTCCTAATATGCGTAATAAAGGATTAATCAATTTTCTATTGATACTAAACCTCAATAGCTCCACATGATCAAAACGAGTAAGTAATTAAGATATCATCTAAAATGTTAAAAAATAAATCTATTACTTGTCTAGAATTATGAAAAAAATACAGATTTAATATCCCTACAGCTCTTCCACTTTGTAATCAATTAAATAAATGTTTTCTGTTAAAGAACAAAAATAAAAAGAACCCGGGACTGAACAGTTTTCCTTGAACGCGAAATCGCTCTCGAAAGTAAGCAGCGAAATAAGAAACTTTACCTTTCCCGTGGAAATGAGAAAACGTTATCAATTGATTTACAACAAGACGCTAACGGGAAAACTATTGGTGTTTATTTGTTAAGGGGCTTCATATTGAAAACTCAGATTGGAGTACTTTTAACCAGGGTTACAATACCAAGAGTTTTAAGGTGTTTACACAAATATGATGGGGACAATTATTTTTTTCATCTTTCTAAAACGATGTAAGAAAGGGTTGACCCAAATTAGAGCCGCTGGAAGCAGAGGAATTAGAATTGATAGGTGATTGTTTTAAAATATAGTATTTTTAGACGATATTCCAACTTATGTAATTGCTGATTTGGTGAAGTGGTTCACAACTGGCTAATGCACTAACGGACAGATTTTATTTGTGGGGTATAATATGATACGTACAAAACGTGTAAGGGTAAGTTTAACATCAGTACTAAGTCTGTCACCATAAAGAAATGTTTAAAACCTAAAGAACCTGTCTTTCTGTGTTTAAATATACGATGAACGCATCGGCCAATATACCTAGAGAAAAGTTGAAAGTATCAGTTTTTTAGTACATTTTTAATATAAGCCAGGAATAAATATAAACGTCTATACCAGTATTCACGTTCCTCGAATCGTTAGCAGTACGTGGATGATTACATTCTCAAATCACGTACCACGCGACTACATTAAGGTAGGGCCATAAAATGTCCAACTTATAGCTCGAAGAGGAGCACATAACCTACATTTCACCTCCATTTATTATACCAAAACAGATCTTATCCCCTTTAAATAAGATAGTCATAAACATCCCATGTCTTTGATGGTTTTCTCGTCACATCACAGGATTTGTAGGACCAAGTTACTGTTGCTGTAGGGGAAAAGTGTCGTTGCCATAGAAACGGTGTGAATTGATGCTAGTTTGAGATTTGTCTGACTGTGTTGATAAGTTTGTTGGGTTGTAACATATTGTGCAAAGGCTTTGGATTCGTCTTTATCGCTTATACGTTCATGAGGAAGTAATCTAAACTCGTTATTTGACATGTTGTAGAGTTATGTTTCAGAAATTTCAAAAAGAGTATCGCAAGTCCGTCCCGGCTACTAAGTATATATGTATATGCCAGATTTCACAGCAATCACTTACGGCGTAGAACGGTTAAAGAGGAACAAACGAACAAACAATAGCATTTATAATAAAAAAAGTATATTATGTATAGTATAGTACTCATAGGACAATCCTAAAGCTTAGTTCGGGACTAATTCCATTCGTGAAAGCTAGTGTCCAGATATATTTTTTGTTTACATTGATACGTACGCATAATTATATTAATACTAGGTATTGAGGTACACCATTTTTACATTGGTATGGTTGTACATAAACCATTTCAATGAATAGTAGACTATCTAGCCAACATTGAATTGTTTTTCTTTTTAACAGGTATGGTGGTTTAGACAATTTATTTCTCTTGAGTCGTTTTATTTCGTGATGAGTCAGCAACTTTTTACATAAACATGACTTTACTTGTAGCTTCCACCTTTGACAATAGCAGAATTATCCCACTGGCCATATATCTGTCATCTTTCTTTGAACATTGACTAAAATTACAAAAACCTCACTGAACCAAATCACAATATGGCATCAGCAAAAGCCACACAGTCCTAAACCAGCGGAGCATTCACAAATTGCCCTATATCGAATGATTACTGCGACCCCACTTACGACTGATGGAAGAGACTTTATCAGGCAGCAATTTGGTGAACAGCTTAACTTGGAGAGAGGAAGGAGGATAACATTTTTACCTACTCTTGTACTTTTATCTGTCATTTATATTTATAATCACGAACAGTAATAATAGTCTGCAGAAAATGTACCCTATTTCCCATAACAGCAGGGCACAACCGTGCTTTTATGTCGCCAAAACGATACGCCTGTCTGCTTTGTTTTTAAAGGGCTACCGCGCAACACTTTATTTCACTAGATGGCGCCTCTGTCTTTAGATTACTTCCTCATGAACGTATAAGCGATAAAGACGAATACACTGGTAAACATCTTTTTCTACTCCTGTACTTTTATCTGTCATTTATATAGTCACGAATGCTAATATAAGAATATAGATAATATGTCCGCAGAACATTCCGTAGAAAACTCTATCTAGTCTATTCCCCTTAACAGCACTTGTGCTTTTTTGAGCCAAAACGACATGCCTAGCTGCCAAAGCTTACACCCAGGTTAATTTGACCAATCAAAATACTTCACCTAATTAATCCACCAATCACAATACACATTGACTGTCAATCGGAACGTTAGGTTCTTTTTAGTATACAAACTCTTTTCCTAATTTAACTCTTTAAAAACATGGTATCAACCAACCAGAATGCAGCTATATTAAAATCGACCAATCAGGTAAAAGAACTCATTTCTCAAATCATTAGGTGTTTTTTAGTCCCTATTTCAAAAGTTAAATCGATTGTGCAACTTTTTTTTAAAATATAAAACCTGGCAAGTGCACATCAATTTAAAAATAAAGTTAACCATAGACACATATTTTGTCGTTTTCGAATGTTTCCCGCTCGTTTGTTGTTCTGTGCTTCGTTCGTTCGTATTCTAACCTAGGTATAAATTTTGTTAATTTAATTTTGCATTTTATTTAAAACCTAGTCGTAGAAAAAGTATTGTATGCAACGGTGTACTTGTAAAAAATACTCGTGGCGTCTTGCTTTACGATGTTCGCCTGCGGCTCACATAGTAACCACACCACTCGTCTTTTTTGACCTCTTTTATACAACTGTTGCATAAACTAAGTACTATAGCCTGATTGTGTAAAAAGTGGTTACAGAATTATTTGTTGGTATTCTGTAGCTCTGCCTACCCCACTCTGGGAATAAAGGCGTGACGTTATGTATGTATGGCGCCTCTGTAGCACGAGAAGACTAAAGTATGTTAATCGTTGTCTGGTACCCATAGTACAAGCCTAGAGCTTAGTTTGGGACTAGCTCAATTTGTGTGACACTGCCCGTGATATTTATTTATTATTATTACTGTGGATATTTATTTAAAATCTGTAAGTTAAGTTTTTTACAATAAATGTTGAGATATAAAAGTAAAATAACAATACTCAGATATATTATTCACTTTATTATTATTATTATTAATAACTCTGGCCCTTACTTGGCGTAAATATTTTTTTTGTATTAATTTTATTGGTGTAAATCAACAGCCGATCGGTTGACTTGCATAAGTGTTGACATACAGTTATGTAGTTGAATGTTCCTTGTCTAAGGGTGTATTTTTTTTTAATTATTGTTAGTGTTTGTTTAAATGTCTATTGTTTTTTTTGGTTGCGTGTTTTGTTTTACACTAGTGTTCGTGATTTCATTCAAGAAGGGGCAACTGAAAACGAGAAGTTATACTGGCAAAATGAAGGACGAGATGAGTTAAAATAATCCGACATTATTTTGGGTGATATTTAAGACTGAAGAATAAGTATACTTATATCACAATTTCACGCCATTACAGCTTACAGCTCATGTTTTTTGGGCCGTCTACTTTATTAAAGCTTTCAACGGCGAAGTAATAAACGGACTTTTATGACACATAAAATTAAACTTTAAACCGTATCTTTATCGCGATTTTAACTCTTATTAGCTTGTCAGTAAAGGCGGCGTAAAAAAGCAATATAGTTTCGAAAGCAAGATGAGTCACAAAACCGGTCAAGTGCGAGTCGGACTCGCGCACCGAGGGTTTCGTACCTATTCTATTCCAATTAGTATTCGATTTCGAGTCTGATTTGACTCTACTCGACTTTAGCTATTGATAGGGACATTTCGTCGGTGAAATTGCAATACCGCGTAACTAACAAATTGAATGAAGTTGCAAAATGCACCTTAACAGGTAGTTCAGTAAGGTACACTTTGCAACATATTGAGTTAGTTACGCGGTATTGCAGTTTCACTGACGATTTCTAACAACGCCATTGTTATTCATGTGTGTAAACTCGTAGCTGTATTGGTCCCAATTTTCTCTTCAGAAATAATTCCCAAAATACAATTTTCTTTGATCTCTAACACTCCTTACATTCGACAAAGTTTGAGCGAGCGTAACATTTATAATGTAAGATAATGCTCTTCTTCGTAGGGCCTTTCTGAAATTCTGTTTCCCCTAAAATGCTGCACACACCGGGGAATCGAACTCAGGACCCGCTATATTAGCACCTCTCCCCTGTTTATTTTCTTATGTGGGGGAAAGTAATGAAATTTCGGGCGGTTTTTATGACTATGCGGAAATTTTAGAAATAAGTAATGTCGACTATACGATCAAGATGAGGTTTTATTTTACTTTTACCGGGTTTACCGAAGGAGGGTAGTGTTAAATATGTATTTCAACATTATAGTAAAGTAAAAATAAAATGGCGCGCTCAATGCCCAAAGGCAATTTTTACCAGTCAGGTGGTGAGAGCGTCGGCGGCCTAGTGGTTAAGGTGTCTTGTTATCAACTAAAAAAATGGTAGTTAGCTTAGGACAACATCAAATACTATGATATATCCCTTTAATTACCAACACTTTAATATGTAGTTCCATATTAGAGAATGGCCAAATACATTTCTTCATAAATATCGCACCTACGGTGCGACACTGTCACTTTTGCAAAATTTTGAAAATTGAGTTAAGTATGCCATAACGTCGTCGCTTTAAGTACCCTGTCCTTGAAGCAACATAATAAGCTAAAAGTAGCAGTAATCATATCAAACAATCGCCTTTTCTAGATCAGAAAGTATATTAATATTATACCACACTAAATCTTTAAATGCTTCTCCTGGAAAAATGTTTTTTTGCATAAGTGACAGTGTTGCACCGTAGGTACGAATATGTATACTTACTATGAACATAAGCTTGTTTTAGTGGTGGTAGAACCCTGTGCAGGCTCCGTCCGGATCACTACCACCATCTTATCCATTAACCACCCGCCAAGCAACAGTATTCGCATTGTTGTGTTCCGGTGAGGGGATAAGATAAGGTGAAATTACTACGTAGCATAGAGGCATTCCATCTTAGTCCTCAGGGTTGGCAACGCATTTGAGGTCTTAGGATTATAGTCTTGAGAATTCAAATGTCTATGAGTCTCAGATTCCACTTACCATAAGGTGGCCTTAGTGCTCGTGTCCTTAACATAAAAAAAAGCTTTCTATTCCCATGTTGCCGAAGCTATGGAGATCCAGTCAATATGTAAACGATCTCACACCGATCAAACTAGTCCCAAACTAAGCTCTAGGTTGGTATAAACGTCGGACAACCATTATCTTACTGGTTTATTATATAGTTCTTTATTTTTATCTTCCAAGTAAGGCTACGAGCCATGTAGCCATTACTTGTTTATGTAAACCAGTCCTGCATCTTATGTATTAAAGCGATATGTGATATTAATGACAATAAAAAAAATATAGAAATCGTCCAAGATACAAGAACAATAAGGATTTTTACATCTATAGCTCATTTACAGCACCCACAAATAATGTCCTCGTTCTTCCCTACTTATCAAAATATTATCAAGCTATAATAAAACAATTTCAAGCCCTTGTACTACGGAAAGAACAAACCTGGGGAGTGCCCTCGAGTTTGTGAAGGACTCTCCAATCTGTGCAACCCTGCTGAGTCCGCTCTCTAGATATTAATAAGTTTATTGGACCTAGTAAATGTACACCTTGATGGGATTATTCAGAAAGACAAAAAAAAACCGGGCTAGAGCATGTCGGACCATGCTCAGTGTAGGGTTCCGAAGCCGCTAAGTACTACAAACATAAAAATCAACAAGTAATAACTAATTTTCTATTTTAAGTCATTTAGGGCCGTCTTAGATGATTTTAGTAGCTATAAACATTTTAATGCCTGTATCTCAAGAACCAATGGTGTTACTTAGTTGTGATAGATTTCCTTTAAAATTCGTTATATGCTCTTTTATTCAGATTTGGCTGTGGGGGGGGGGGGGGGGACGGACATGAGTCTAACAAAAATTTGCGCTTTAAAGCTTAATATTTCATAAACGGATTACTTAATCGAATAACCATTTTCACAAACCCGTCACGAGAAGTTCACGTCACTGATGCTCGATGGTGACATTTAGTTGACGACAGTGGATTTACATAAAAATGCAAAATATCTTCCCGGTGAGGCCAATTCATAACATGACGTTATTTCAAGTTTTATTAATATATACTTTAAGCTAGATACAAGTGGAGCTGTAGTACTAGGCAAAAAAGAAGTCAATTCTAACACCTGTCGTTGCAGAACAAATTGTAACCAGAAACCAAATAGAATTAGTTATAAATTGTACTGCGATGACAGGTGTCAGAATTGCTTCTTACCTGCCTTAATAATGTTATACGCATTACAATGTTACAAAGACAAAGTCTTTGGAGCCACATATTAATCAAATGAACCACCCTCTATTATTCCGCGTTACGTTTTTCTTAACTTTCCATTTTCTCTCTCACAACATCGCAAAAAAACAAAGACAAAATATAATCCCGTTCATTTTTCCTGGATTTATTTAATTTTTTAAATCTGGCGTCGGAGTTTCGGGGAAATCTCATCTTTTTTGATAAACCGCGGGTCTGTTTCAAAAGAGAATTAAGTTTCGACCGACTCGTTAATATGGTCACCTTTTTAGATGAGATTATTCTGTGTAATGAGACCAAGAAAATAACTAAATCAGAGTTTATACTTACGAGTAATGTTATTAAGAACGTAGGATGATATTATCAGGAACGATTATGTTGATGATGATGATGATCTGCCGTGATACCAAAGAAGGCGGCTAGCTAATAGTATAACGCTAAGTTAGCGATTTTAGAAAATCGACAAAATGTATAGGATTTACGTAAACTGATGAGTCATGAAAGATTGCATCAACCGCTTATGTCATTACATTTCGAATCGATAGATTATAGAAACGTTAGCAGCGTTCGCATCTTGCCTAGGGCGCCTGGTGTCTATACACTATTGTTCACCATATACAAGACCCCTGTCCCCCAGTTATAAAAGGTCTCCATTACGTACACATCGCACGACTGTCGCGGTCTTTATTGTAGGAATCTACGAAGGACGTTTTGTTGCGTAAGGGACAGTAAGCAAGGGGCAGCGTATTGTAGACTTATCTTCTTTTCGTGACGTTAAAGTGATACTTTTGTAAGTAACTGCTTTATGTCCAGCTGTAAAGTCGTAGTGTCCATGAAAATCTTGTCCCCCTATCCACTATAACCGTTAAAAGCGGCACTTTTCGCATTTCGCAGAACGAAACCCACTGTGTTTTCATTTGGTAAAAGACTAAAGCTGTTATTTATAAATGCGAATAGCTAGTGTGCTTAAAATATCCTTTGTCCTTATCTGTCATTTTTGAAGTTGAATTTGACAGGAAAGAACAAAGTATATTTTAAATAGTTTTATTGTACGTATATGGATAACATTACAAAAGTTGCCATAATTAGGCTCTATCAAAGTCGCTTGTTATTTTTCTCGTAGTTAAAATAGTCCGCAACAAATATGACGTATTAAAGACAAGACTGGATGATCCAAGCTATGCTAGCTGGAGGGGTGTCGAGGGCTTTCACTGATGTCGGTTCCCTAACTAAGGCTCCTTCTGCAGTTTACATGGATGAAGAAATAGAGCCACGGGTCACGATGAAGAAGCGGTCTCTCGTAACAGCTTTTGGGAAACTAGGTAATGTAGACAGACACTAAAGGGATCCTTACCACTCAAATAGATCAGTTGCAGACAAGATGCATTCGGAAAACGTTATTTAAAATGACGCAATAACGGATTGACGCAAGATAACGGACGGCCGCGTCGAGCAACTATATCAATTCCGTAAATTTTGACAGTTTTTTAAATTGTTTACTTAAGCATAAAAGCACCTTGTCTTAGGCGTAACGAAAACGTTTTTAGTTTGCATCTTGGCTAGGGGCACAGATCGAAATAGAGATTAAATGACTAAATAGATGGTAGTTGTGATAGCAAGAGAATTTTCACCTCAACACCTCAAAAAGGCAGCCTTTGCTGTTTAAAGACAGTGAGCAAAATTTGATTTTTCAGTTCACAATAACATAAAGGCGGTCGTGGTGTGGCACCACTCGGGCGGCTGGGTGATGTCGTTTAAGTCTCACCATGCTGTATTTTTTACCTTAAGATAATAAGTTCTCGTTGCTGAGGTGAAACGTTATAAGTATGTGCAACACGAGACCAAAGTTATTTGGATTTCGTGTCTTTGAATTCCTCGCTGCACTCAGGATTCTAACCTAGAATCACTCGGCTCGGTTGTGATTCAATTCTAGATTCCTTCGCTTGCTCGGGTTCGGGTTCGCTTGCAGCAAAAATCTACTTCGCTCACTTGTTGCACAAATAACCATTTAGAAATTTTCAAATTATTGTTTTGTCCGCTCTTTGCTTGATAGAAAACACAGATTTTAAGATCTTTAGGGACGGCAAAGTAAAACAGAAACTAAAATGTGCAAATTAAACCGTTCTTAATTCATTCGCAACCCCTCAAAACATAACCCATCAAAAGTTTGAATTTGAACTAAATTGCGGTCGACAACCGCATTTCACGGATACTCTTGTTGGGGCATGACTCACGGCTACATACATAAATTTCTATAGATGTATCTCAAGTTCTTACTAATACAAATCTATAGGCTGTCCGAGGATTACCACTGAAACCCCGGCACTCATTCATAGAATAGTTTGCTTCAGGCAATTTCCACGTGCAGGATTTATCATTCTTTGGTGGTCACAGGTCTAACCTAACCTACGTAACCTATGCTTAAGATAACCTAAAAACAATAAGGTTTCAGCAATTCAGCCGAAATTATCTGTCGATGAAATCAAATTGGTTAGACGAGACATTCGATGAAATGAGTATCGGTGATTCAAAGGGATCCCCTGTCTGAGTTCGGTTTCGTTCAGGGGACGGGGACGAAGTTCGTTTTTCGGGTAGAGGTTAATAAAGAATTTTCACGCATCAACGAGTTAAACAGAATGAAAAAGCCTACTCTTTTATTTCTATTTTATGGGAACCTGAACCTACACGGAGTTAGTTTCCCTTGTTTAGGTTCCGTACCCGAAGGGTAAAAACGGGACCATTACTAACACTCCCAGGCCTGACTAAGACCAGGCTATATCTCATGAACCGTGATAGCTGAGCAAGTGAAATTTTCACAGATGATGGATTTCTGTTGCCGCTGTAACGACATATACTAAACACAGAATAAAATAAATATTTAAGGGGTCCCACACAACAAACGTCATTTTCATGGCCGTTTTTGCTCGCTATAAATAACGGCAACAGGCAGACGCTTGAAACATAAACAGAACATTTCGTGGTACATATATTCACTTTAAAAATAAATAATTGAATTAAAATAAAATAAATATTTCCGGGGGGGCTCCCATACAACAAACGTGATTATATGCCGTTTTTTTCTCGATCTTAATATAGACACCGTGGTTATATATAGTCCATTCGCTTGAATAGTGTCGCTACACCCACATGCGCTTGTGGTTACTGTAGTAAAATACGAATTAAATTCGATGTAAACTGCCAAAATCACTTGCGGGTACACCGCTCGTATTCTTTATTGATGCGGCGGCATCCTTTGAGAAAAGGCGTCACGTGCCAAGGCGGCGCGATACAAAGGCGACGCACGACACTATTTAAAAACTTTGTGGCTGAATGAGTCGTGAAGTCAGGTTCCTATAATGATTAGAGTTGTTATTTATATATTTGTATATGTATGTATATATGTATATATGTGTGTATTATACATGTACGTTTATATTAGTTTGTGTACTTGCTAATTTGTTAAAAAATTATTTATTTATTTATAAGTATTATCATTTCTTTTTACTTTTTGTGCAAACTTGTATGTGTCCAACCCCATGCATTGTCCTTACTCATTTGCTTCAGGGTTACCTGGAAGAGATCCCATTTAGGGATAAGTTCGCCTTTGTACATTCATTTAGTATTATAATTGTAATATTTATATTTTTGTGCAATAAAGAGTTTACATATATACATACATACACTATCAAAGCGAACGAGCTATAGATAATGGTACGGAACCCTTCGTGCGCGAGTACGACTCGCAATTGGCCCGGTTTTTTATTTAACTGTCTTTTTTTTTTGATGCACTTGTAAATTACAAACAGGAACGCATTATTTGTGCGTAAAACTGGATTGACTTGCCCCTGCGTTTGGCGTTAGCCATTGTTTAGAAAGGCCCATGTTGGCAAGCGATGCAGGATACCCAACAGCCTTTTTTCAACTCAGTTGAGTCAATTTAGTTGGGGTTAGTCAGTCCCGATGACGTCATCGGGGCATCTGCGACTTGCAGGCGGGGTTCAATTGCATACCCTCTAGAATTAATAAGAGCCGGGTACCATTGGATGTTCAATGGATCAAAAGCGTTCGTTAATGCTTTCACACGTATCATTCCACAAGTTATTCATGTGTGTGTGTTATGTATGTATTAAAGTGGTATGACGTCATTCAGCTACTATTTAGAGTAAAAGCTATAGAGACACGATGATGTTTCATTAAGACTGTAATTTGCAACTGCCATTATTCATTTTATCACTATTGGACATTTAACAGCATTGTCAAAGAGTTCTTTTTCATTCAGCGACAAGAAAGTTGCGGTTGGTGTAATATTACATTATTGCCGAAGGTAGGCAGTATGCGATTTATGGATGATTCGAGTCATATACGAGTCCATAAATTGCACTTTCTGCCAAGGCAGACAGTGCTTTTCTCAATTGTTGCAAGGAAATAAAACGATAGCCCAAATATTTTTATTTTGTATAAAAAAGGGCCTGTCATCAAACTGATGTTTTATGACCCCAAACCAGATCAAAAATGTTAATATTTCCGAGCGGTTTTGAGAAAATGTATATACGAAATACAAAATTTTACATAAAACTTTTCCATTATTACGACTGCTGCCAAAGAACCTTTAACCAAGGTTAGACTAAGTCGGCTGGCACTCAAATTAATGAGTTACTAGCCGATTTATCAATAATATGAAGATCAATCAACTGTATAAGTGCATAAAAGGATATTCTGTATGATTGATTGATATGTGGGGTTGCAGTGACGTCATCCGGGTTAGAGGGGTCAAATGCGCCCACTTGAATAGATGAGAATTCATTATACATTCAGGGACAAATTTAAAGGGATGCGGAGTAACAATTTCACGTGTTTTATTTTATTACCTAATTTAAAAGATTATTTGGTTTTATCTACTTGTCAAAAAAATTGTACTTGTTATACATGCGGTAATTTTGTTGGATTATTTATTAGCGTCGATGTCTGTGATAAGGATAAGTATTCTTTAAAATGTATTTTTAACGGGAACACCTTAACATTCCAAACTACTTTTTCCGAAAATATTTTTTCCGAGATCTATGTTAAGCAGAACCTATTTTAGTTTAAATGCATAATTTAATTACTGTACGTATGTTTAGGTTAGGTTTGATTTATGAGCGACATCAAAAAATAAAGTCTTCTATCGAAAAACTGCATTTGAAATAATGAATATTCGGAATATTCGGAGTTATGACTCTTCGGAATTATATAGTACCCATTTTTAACGGATATAGCAGCTATTATTTTATAAACCATAAGTTTATGTTGCACAAGCTCCAAAAATCATGTTAAAGATAATAAACCCTTCTGTTTCAATTGCACCAGCCGTCTCAGCTTTTATTAATATCTAATTAACATCGTATATAATATCATAATACAATCAACAGTTTTTTTTGTGTTCTCTTAATTTGTCCCTAAGTGTATAACAAGATTATCAAACAGGGTACCTAATAGAGTGAACGGTATAAGGAATGAATATGTCTGATTGGAAGAGGTTTAATTAGATTCACAGGGGACTTAAAAGGGTCATATCATGAATTGAATGCATTTATTTCATTTTATGGCAGCACGTAAGTTAATTAAATTTGAACTGAATACATCACAGGGGAATAGGAAAGACGATTAACTTTAATGTTCCTAACAAAATAAAGATTCTTAATTCAACCAACTAAAGCTGTAAGTATAAGAATACAATAGAATAGTTTATTTAACACACAAAAAAATAATACAAAATAACACACACATAATAGTTGTTTAGTGGTGGTAGGACCCTGTGCAGGGTCAGTCCGGATGGCTACCACCATCTTATCCATTAACCACCCGCCAAGCAACAGTGTTCGCATTGTTGTGTTCCGGTGTGGGGATAAGACAACCGGTGAAATTACTATAGAGGCATTCCATCGTAGTCCTCCGGATTGGCAACGCATTTGAGGTCTTAGGATTATAGTTTTGAGAATTCAAATGTCTTTGGGTCTCAGATTCCACTTACCATCAGGTGGCCTGATTGCTCGTGTGCCATCACCTTAACATAAAAAGCTTATTTCTGCTTCAAAATGCGGAAAACTAATTCTACGCGTACGAATTCGCGGTCTATAGTCACATAACATCATACATAACATTAACATCACGCCTCCATTCCCAGAGTGGGGTAGGCAGAGCTACAGATATACCAACAACTCTAAAAATACTTGTTGATAATTCTGTAAACACATTTTGCACAATCAGGCCAAGAAGTTTACTAGTGTATTAGTGACACGTTGCAAGCCCATCGCCTAACAGTACTACAAGCCCTTATTCCCTTAGTCGCCTCTTACGACATCCACGGGAAGACCTGGAGTGGCGCTATTCTAACCCGGCAACCACACGGGCGGTCTATAGTATCTTTGTGAAATCTATTACCTACGTTTTACAACAACATAGGTACATAATTGGGGTTTTATCTGATCAACTATAATACTTTACTTTTTTTTTATTTTCTTTCGACTGGAGTACCAACAATTCGAGTAGTAAAAACTTGAAACCAATTTCAACAACTCACAAAAAAATAATGAGCTACAAACGAAAACTTTTATCCGCGCGACCTTTGACATTTTCAGCAAGACAACGTTTCTTGTTAAGACTTTATGTAACGAGAACATATTACATGTTTGTAACAATATTTCATTTATTACTTCAAAATTATATGATGTTTATTCCGTAACTTTTGCTTCTAAATTACTTTAGAAAATAATCTTGTATATAAGCAGGTACTGTCGGCTTTATAAGTATTTGCACACTTTTATGCTTTTTCACATTAAGATCATGTTTGAACCACTGCACTAATCCGTCGAACGTGTTAAAGCGACAAGGTCTAATAGTGTGCAGCTAACTTATAAGGCTCTGTACATATAAAACTCTTCCATGACTGGCTGACTGACGAACAACGCACACCCTTAATTGCTGAACCTACGGACTGGCTGAAATTTGGAGGGAATATTCCTAATTAGCAGTTTTCGAAAATCGAGCACTAAAAGATATTTTTTCCAAAATCGACACCCAACGGAAGGAAATAGCTGAGACTAATTCTACGCGTGCGAGTGACCTCAAGTGTATAGTTAAAAAATACTGCTTTACGCTTCTCAATTAAAGTCCATCACTATACCGAGGTAACAACAATACAGCTCTTTATTCAACGTAATATCGTAATATAACTGCATCTAATTTTGGATAATTTACTTGACAACGTTCTGTTGAAACGCATATACAAATAAGAACTAGCTTTAAACCAATACGTTCATGATTATGAGCATGACTCAACATTGATGGAAACTTGTCACAAAAGACTAGGAGGCCCGAAGAAGTAACCTTGCGGAACTCCAAAACTATTACTATATAATTTTACCTATATAATTTGATATTGAAAGTATATCATACACCATATTCAAAATAACAGTAATGTGTTATTCAACCTTGATTTTAAGCCACTGTGTCTCACCAATTAACGTTAAAACCATCTCCAGAACTGAAAGCTTACTAAAACGATGCTTCAAATTCCTGTGCTTTTTCGTTATTTCACAACAGTTACAACAAAGTCAAAACGGTAATGTATAACGTAGGTACAACGTTACAAGCGCCGAGTGACGGCACCTACGTCACTGTAACAGGAACATTAGTTCCCCTGTCATATTAGACTTGGGTACGGACGGGGAATTCACCCTCAAATTGGTGAAAAGAAAGCAGTACAAAAAGAGTTTGTGTTCTTGATACTTCCACTTTCAAGGTTACGAATATTTATGTGATATTTAAATTTATATTAACACTTTGCAGAAATGCGACTTGATCGCTTTGTGCGTTGATTTTTTAAATACATTAATAAGGCCGGAGGGTTTTCAAGGCCATTATTAGACAATATTGGCTTGTCATAGAAAAACTAGCGAAACCTCAATCATTACACTTCATCAAACCGTTTGGATAACAATATATAATAAATAATCTCACAATCCCGCTCTTGAAGATGAGTAGAAAAACGTTGAATAATCTGATCGGATCTTTAAACCGTTTACTAAAATGAGAAATTATCTAAAATGAATGTAAATCAAATTCGTAACACAGAGAACTAGTTAAACCAACGACACACAGACCGACGCACCCTCGTTAATGTGGACAAACAGACGGCGTTTACTGACGCCCGCAACATGGAAGACAACGCCAACTACACGCTAGGGAATGGGCAAACACATCTCATATCTTCATGCAAAGGCGAGTGGGCAAATATACAGAAACTCAAAATTACAAGACGAAGGGCAAATGAGCAAATATGGGGAGGAACGAAGATCTTTTGTTTCAACAAGATTACACTACACAGTGAACTTAATATTATAAATGCGTTTCGAGGAGGATGTTAAGCAGTCAATTATTTGGGCAGCGTATCCTATCAGATATGATGATATCCGCAGTAGAACTAAGGTTACCGACATAGCCCGAAGAATAGCGAAACTTAAGTGGCAGTGGGCGGGTCACATTGCTCGCAGAACTGATGGCCGATGGGGTCAGAAAGTTCTCGAATGGCGTCCACGGACCGGGAGACGAGCTGTTGGTAGGCCTCCAACAAGATGGAGCGACGACCTCGTAAGGATGGCGGGATCGCGATGGATGCGGAAGGCACAAGACCGGTCTAAGTGGAGAGCCTTGGGGGAGGCCTATGTCCAGCAGTGGACGTCTTTCGGCTGATATGATGATGATGATGATGATCCTATCCTTTGTTAAATAACGTTTCTCAAAGTGATTCATTTCAATATTTCAGTATTTATTTCAAGACCATCATGTAGAAACAATACAATACAAATCCTCTTTATTGAACACCAAAAATTAAAAAATTAAAACAGAACACCGAACAGTACATTTAAATCATAGGTATACAAGAGGCGGTCTTACCGCTGAATAGCGATCTCTTCCAGACAACCTTAACCTAGGTGATGTAAGGCTAGTTTTATAAAAATCCTGGAATGTTTACAGTTTCGGGAAAAAGCGCGTTGCCAAATGATATGTTTGTGAAATGAATCTGTTTGTGAAACGCTTTTTTTATCAAAAATGGTAAACCTTTTGGCAGTCGTCATCACTGAAACCTGCTCGGCATTTTTGCAAAAAGAGTTGGTAAAATCAACAGCTGAATTAGTGAAGATGCTAACACACTTCTTAAAACTATCGCGGTTATTACTCATGATACTAAAGATAGTAAAACTGGCTTTAAATATTTAGCCAGTTCCCGATATTTAGATGAAACAAGCAGACTTCAGTTATCCCGTGATCATGGCGATTGTTGTAACATCGTCGATATATCAGAAGGCCTAGTCAAAGCGAATAAACGCTCCTAACGTTTTTCTTTTCTATCGCTCAAAATGCATGGGATGACATTCTCGTGCGTTTCGATAAAGCGCGTGGTCGACTGTCATCCCATACATTTTGAGCGATAGAAAGGAAAAACGTTAGGAGCGTTTGCATCTTGGCTAGGGCCCAAGGTTAAGTCAGCGAATTTCGACAATCGACAAAATATAGGATTGACTCAAGTTGATGACAGAAAGCTCTACCGCTTATGTCAACTCCATACATTTCAAGTCGATAGAAAACAGAAACGTTTGCACCTTCGCTAGGCCGTCAGGAACTCGCCAAATATTCTAACCGCGGTAGGAACTCGGTTCACTATCTATTGATGGGACAGTGTCTTTAATGAACCCAAACATTTACCGCCGTATTAATAAAATCATCTCGGCTGAGACGCTCGTCACAAAATATTTCAAAGTAAACGTCAAACTATAGAACACTGTCATTTTTGATGCATCTTGAGACGAGAGTTATACTCGAGAGCAGTCTATTAATACGGCCCTTACGGCCGCACTCAGAGATGTGAATTAAACTTAATCCTTGTTAAATGACGTGTTGTCTTATTCTATTTCTATGGTAAAGAGAGTGAAAGCAGCAATTTTAATCACACTTTAAAATTAATCGACGTCTCTGATTACGGCAGTTAGAGATCCGAAGGGACTACGAGTACAATCATTCGACCAATTACTAATTCATCCGTCCAGACTTTCTGGACTCTAAATCATACACATGGAAAATGCCAAATCATAACACTGACGGAGGAAGCAATTAATCCATCGATAATATTTCATTCGGAAGTGTTACGTAAACGTGTTTCAGAATCGTCGGCGAAAGGGTACGTATGGATCGGGTGCCTAATCGATTGTTTGTTTTGCCGGAATAAGAATGACTTTTATTTTCGATACGTGTGAAATGTGGTGTTATATTCAGACTGACAGTACGCCACGTTATAGATTTTAGCTGTTACCTAACTTCACGTTTGCTATCTGTTACTACTACTACTGTAGTACTAAAAACATATTGCTTGACATATTATCGTACTAGTTTCCGCCCGTAACTTCGTACTTGTATAAATCAGTTCCAGAGGGAATAGCGATATGAAAGCCCTATGTGTGAATCCAAGGTATAAGCTGTTTGCATTCCAAATTTCACCAAAATCCGTCCAGTAGTTTTTGCGTGAAAGAGTAACAAACATCCATACTTACAAAATTTCGCGTTTATGATATTAGTAGGATTGTCAACGTCATGATAGCTTTTCTTTACATGACAGTAATACATTTCAATTCTTAGATATATGGCTACTTTCCAGAGGGATAATCCTGCTAATGTTAATGTGTGATCTTATAAAACGTTTTTCCAAAGCAAATGGTGATCCATCAGTTGAGGGATCTAAAAATAAAAAGATTATTTTAATTAACTTCAACTACAAGTACTAAATCTAAAATAGTAATTTACAACATAATGTTAAAGTCCTTCATTAATATGTATAAGTTTAGCTAAAATATATACAAAGGAAGATTTACAAACGTGGGGACTTAACTCAAGCTTGATGGACGAGAGATAAAATCAGGAAGAAAGTTGAAATGAGATTATGGAGGAATTAAACAGTTAAAGTATCACACAGAGTATGATCCGTTGGTCAAATTAAAAAACGATACAATAACAAGTCAAAAGTAACAAGATTTTACAAAGTAGATAAAAAAACAAAATTCATCGTATTTGGGTGAAAAGCTCATATTTATCTTACTATCTCAATCGACTTCTGTATCCTGTGATAAGCTAATTGAGAAAACGAAGATGAAGACGACCTGATCCGGAGAAAAACGACGTCTTTATGTTTATACCCTACAACATTATTAATTGTTAAAAATTAAAAAACTTTCAAATACTTATTCTACTCTAACTTGCAAACTTGCGCTAAGTAACTTCGTTAGTTATATTATTACCAGCCATGTTTTAATTTTAAATGGCGTCCATAGTTCAAAGCACGTGGAACATGAAGAGACCTCGCCTCGTTTGTCACCGTAATATGTGCTCATTAGGAGGGAGAGGAAACGGATGAACACCTCATACTCTATGCACATGAGATATATATCTACAGCGTCACTGCGCGTACAAAAATCTGGTTGCTTTTACATAAATGATTTCATTCTTTATTTAAACTGTATACGGTTTAAAATGCTTAACTCAAATGAATGTAGGAGTGAGCGGATTAGATGAAAGACCGATGATTGGTATGATTGAATGAAAGGGTTGGAAGAGTGATAGGACGTGTGCGCCAGGCTACTTTCTTTATAATTTAGTTTTTTTTACCATTTTGCAGAAATAAACTTAGTGTTCACTTCTTCGGTGTTTATTTTAAAACCCAGAAGCTACATGTATAACTATGCCAAAAGTACAGCTTTGTACTACCAATAGTCCATGAGATTATCCGCGGACAGACGGAAATGGCGAAACTATAACGACACGTTGGCCTAGTTGGGAGTGACCCTGCCTCCGAAGCCAGCGGTCCTGGGTTCAAATCCCGGTAAGGGCAGATATTTGTGTGATGAGCTCGAATATCTGTTCCTGAGTCTTGGATGTTTTATATGTATTAAGTATGTATTTCTCAATAAAAGTAAGTTTATCGTAGTCTAGTACCCATAGTACAAGCCTAGAGCTTAGTTTGGGACTAGTCAGTTTGTGTGAGATTGTCCTAGTCCTTGTCCTTGTTGTTGGTTCCTTGTTGACTAAGGAACCCTAAAAACAGTACCTTTTCCTCTTATTACATAATTTCAAAGGTTCATTTTAAACCGGACGGTAAAGCAGCAAGTTACAAATATAATTACTTACGACGACTACACTTCAGCAAATAAGTTACTCGTGCGAACTTAGAAACGGATGCTAACAATAGAGGTCACTGGAATCAATTAGTGAACCGAAAACCAAATATAATCACAGCAAATGTTGAGGAAACAAACCACGCGAACCAATTATAGATTGTAGAGGTAAGATTGGCCCACAAAGATCCTGACCAAGAGGTGAACCATTAAGAAATGGTTAGGCCACGACTTTGTGCGGCCGCGATAAGGGATGAACGACGAGCGGTGGAAACAAATGCAAACAAGTCCAGCAAAAGACAAAATTTTAAATAAAAAAAAAATCATTTAAAATATTTATTTAGTAAATTAGCCATATTCATAGAAATGGAGTGAATGTACTAGCGCCTCTGACAAGACCATTCCGTAGAAGAAGCGCCGCAAGAAACTTCCAGCTGGTATTTAATCAATCATAAACGACAGTAATAATAAAAAAATAAAACTAGAACAAAATGAAATCATTACAAATTTAAGGTCAATAATAGATAGTAGATAATAGATATTATGAAAATCAAAGTCTGTACGTTTTAAAATATTAAAAAAACAAAAGCGGAAACGTACAGACCTACTTTTTCATAATATCTACAACATATTAAAAAATCGTGAAAATCGGATTAGATTTAGGGGGTGAGAAACGTTATCGCCCGGAGCTAAATCTGTATGGATAATTTTTGACAGCTACGCGATTTAAGCATCGCTTCACAATCCTCTTGAGCCACTAAATATTCAACCCAGAAGCAGAACACCAACAACTGATTTTACACGAACGGAACTGCGGGCGAAAACGTCATAAGTCAAGCTCCCAAACTTTCCACGGGTTATTTATGCGGATGTCCTGTCCGACACTAAAGTAACTATGGTACTAGATGGTCAAAAATATCTACCCATTTCCTTAAGCTCTTAATATTTGACCACTAGGTCTCAATCACTTGCGCCGTTGACTGTACATTTCCTCGTTATCCGGAGTCGCCCTTCCCCATCAATAATTGATTTAGGAAATCTCCCGACCTATTACACACACAACAAAACGCACACAACAGCACGGTCACATGTATTCATGTGTTCACGCACGCTTGCACACAATCACGCCTTAGTACCGCAGATACTGTAAAACTGGATATGGCGCGGGAGTTCGAATCAATTAGGGTGTGTGATTTGATTTGGAATAGCAACAGGTGAAGCTTAGAGATATCGTGTAGAATATAAATGTTATCTTTGTAAGCGTTAGGTAAATGTAGTTAATGTCTTAATAATAATAATATCAGGGGACAATCTCACACAAATGGACCTAGTCCCAAACTAAGCTCTAGGCTTGTACTATGGGTACTAGACAACGATAAACATACTTATATAGAGAAATAAATACTTAAATACATATAAAACATCCAAGAGTAAGGAACAAATATTCGCCCTTACCGGGATTTAAACCCAGGACCTCCAGCTTCAAAGGCAGGGTCACTACCAACGAGGCTAGCGTGTCTTGTCTTTGTCTTTTGAATAAATGATCTAGATGTTCCTCAACCAGAAAATAATATAAATTTCTAGAAGGCTGACTTTATATAGTTATCTTGCAGTAAAATAAAACACGCTGCATTTCGGAGAATTTTAGAATATAGCTAAAATTACATAAGTGAATATTTTGTTAACAACTTATGCCCAATTATTTTAATTGAATGTAGCCTTAAATCGCGTGCTGTAACTGTATTATTTTATCTTAAAGATATTACATTAGGACCTTAAAATGGGTGAAAGTAAGTACTTTAAAACATCTAGTGTTTTTCGAACATTTGCAAAATAAACTTGTCATGCAACGAGTTCTGTTAATCTTAGTGGTGTCCTTTTAACTGTGACTGTGTGTTAATAATAATAACGTTTATTACATTTAAGTAAGCCAAAGAAGTAATCAATTCCATTTTTGAACAACTGAAGATGCATCTTAGCACTTAATTTAACATTGTAAGATTACGTTAATTTACTTAAAATTTGGTAAAAATGTTCGTAGATTTAACACTTTACATATTACCTTATACTTTTGAGATACACATTTTAGTACTCTCGTAATAATAATATTATTTATAGATTTTGTCCATATATTTTTACGAACTCCCGTGCTAACGCAACAAATGATGTATGTATGTGTAAACACTTTATTGTACTAAAAACAGAAATTCAAATATAATTTCCACAGAGTAGAAACGTACAAAGGCGAACTTATCCCTTTAAGGGATCTCTTCCAGCTAACTTGGATCAATGGTCGCTTAGTTATATTAATTGGCATCTATTAGTCATTGACTTAAGCGACGCGAAACTGTCGATTTTTGCTTTAATCTGTCATGTTCAGTGATTGGGGAAAACGATGCAAAAGTTAACAAGACCTACATTACAGCCATGAAAATGTTAATGTCCTTAAACCAAATCCGATATGGAGTTAAATTTAACATTAATCTGCCCATAACATTCTTATTTTTCTTGGTTGTAAGTTCTCCTTTATGTCAGCTTTACAAGTTTTTCTTATAGTTTTGCACCGTTTTCCCCGATCACTGGCATGTTAGTAGAAACGGGAAATTGACCACTACAATGGTATCACTTTGTAAGTTACTATTTAAGCGATAATTATTTTAAAATACCGGACAACTTCGAGTTAAACTTGCGTGGAGAGGGTTCCCTACGTTTTGAGATATTTCCTATGTTACTTTAAATACCACAAACATGCAGCATGTAAGGAATGTAATGTTTTTGACCTGTTTGTACCTCGTAAAGGCTCAACGAATGACCCGATTTCAACGAACCTCGTTAGATATAAATATATTAGCGTGTCGAAACTCACTATAGCGGACCATTAATCTAATAATTTGCATCTGTTATACCAAAATAAAGGGCTTTATGATTCCATAAATACATTTAACAACTTGAACGATTGATATAAAACATCTAGGCAGTATAGTTTTTTACAACTTTTTAATTATTAACGCCATTTTAGGCAACATACAGCAGGCATAGTTACAGAAATACCAACAACTCCAAAAAGACTTGCTTATAATTCTGTAACCACATTTTGCACTCAGGCCAAAAATTTACAAGTGTATTAGTGACAGGTTGCAAGCCCATCGCCTAACAGGACTACAAGACCTTATTCCTTAGTCGCCTCTTAACGACATCCACGGGAAGACATGGAGTGGCACTATTCTAACCCGGCCACCACACGGAGAAGCATTTTAGATAAGTGGCACCATAATCGCATCCAGCAACTCTACGGGGCTGTAAAGCAATTCCACACAAGATAATGCCCCTTGTCAGGGATTATTAAGAATAATTATCAAATCGAGGGGTGATGGATCACGCCAACCGCACCCTCAGGGGGTTCATATTGCACGGGGGTTTTAAATATTTAGCGGTACTGTGATATAATAGGGATTTTATTTTTTGGATAAAATTATAATGGATTTGCTATGATCAAGCATCGAACAGAGAACAGAATAAGAAATCTCATTTTCAGGGTTTCGTACCTCAAAAGGAACCCTTAGGATCACTTTGTTGTCATTCGGTCTGTGCGACTTTAAAAACCCTTTTTCTCAGGAGCGCGTGGAGGTAAAAATAACAGCTGTAAAAAAAACGATGCTTCATTTTCTTACACTTTGCAGGGGAATCAAAACCTATAGGGTACTTCCCATAGACCTAGAATCATGAATTTTGGCAAGAAGGACGGTTACAACACAAGTAAAACGAAAAGTCCGAAAACTGTAAATGCGTAGTTATGTCACAAAAAGAACCATTTTAATCCTACAAGTTTCAGCGCAAGCTTCGATGCACGAGTCTGACTCGCACTTGGCCAGTTTTTTAATAGAATTAGCATGTTTTTGTTTTTACAAATATTATCAACCGTAACTTTCGTTGTTTAATATTTATTTACGCATTTTTCATTTTAATAATAAAAAGTACCTTAACGCACGACGGTACGAAAAGAGTTACGATACATATGAAGTAATACGAAAAAGTATTGTAAAAAAGTGTTTTTTTCCAAACGCAGCTCCCAGTTTAACATCGCGCCAATCAACAACCAATCAAACTACCTCACTTAAAAGGTTGAAAGTCCAACAAGAGCAAACAACCAAGTTACTAAAAATAACGGAAGGTTCGTTTCAGCGAGACATCAATCGAGTGCTTCGTTAGTGTTGTTTTCCCTTTTGCTGCCATGAACTCAAATCGGGGCTATTTTTGTTTGAGAATCATAAAATTGGGCACCGAACTGAACTTACTGAGATTTACGCGGAGTGGCATGGAAAGGAAGGCTGTTCCTGTTTTATTTTTAATAGCGACTGCTGCCGTTTAACGTTATTTCAACTCGAACTGTCTTATTTTGTAGTAAAGAAGAATCCTATTATTTTTACGAGACATGAATTATCAGGTATATTTTTACCTATTTCCGTCCCACCATACATCTGTGATTGAATCACCAGTATGTCGAGAGTTTTTATCTATTCTATAGCTATTTGTCTAGGGTTACTAAATCAAGCTAACGTCTCAGGATAGTGACGGTTCTTAATAACCTTTAGTCGACAGCAAATATGACTTATTGGCTTTCGTTTAACCCTGTCGTTCCAAGAGCTGGGAACCGATTTTTGACTTTCGAGCGTTCGAAAGTTTCAATCGAAAGTAACCAAAAACAATAAAATGGTATTTTTGACTTGCGAGCGATAGAAAATATGAACACGAGTGGTCCGTGGCATTCGTTTTGAATTCTATCAATAGAAAGCATCATTTGACATCTGTCAAACCTGTTATTACTAAAACAATTCATATTGTTATAATACTTATAGCAAAATTAGCGACATAAAATAAAATATTACAATAGGTATGGCAAGTCTGGAGGAGTATTTAATTTTAGTAAATAATAATGAAGAGGAAGAAGATGAATTTGTGCCTGCGCAACCGCCGCGTTTTCGGCTAGCGGAATTAGGAAACTAGCCATTTCTCGAAAGCGAAAATAAATTTAAGATGAATTACTGATTAAGTAAAAGCCTATGCAGATATTTAATTCATAAGTTAAGGCCGTTTGTCTGGGATGCTCAACGACCATGTGATTTAAGTATTAACGCAAAGGTAAGTTAATTAGTTTTGTGTGATTATTATTGATACAACATTAAGTGTTTGCAATTATGTTACAAAACAATTGCATGTTCTAACCAGTTACTATTATCTCGAAAGAAAGAAACCTAGCAATGACATAGACATCCACCGACGAGGAAGCGTTTCAATTAACCTAAATTTATAACCAGAATTTGTAAAATAGCGTAATAAATAAATCTCACTCGCACTTAAATAATAATTAACTTGTTATAATTTCAAACTTTTGATAGTTTCACACAAACAAAATACATATACATTTACATTCAAAATATGAATTACAAAAAACCGGTAAAACATCGACTTACTGCGTATAATGAAACGCGTTCCAACTTAACAGTACTATTTAGTCAATCCCTCAGTTTAGAGTGAGAATCTCAAAAATATGGAATTTGGTACCATTCGAAAATAAAGCGTGAAAGATTGTCGCATTCGAATATTTTCTACTGCTGCGTTTTGAAATCGAACGCTCTAAAGTCAAAAATCGGTTCCCTGCTCAATTTCCGTGAACATCGACACCCGGACAAATTGATACCCGGTACACGGATAACGGGTACGGGTTGACGATGTATTCCAAAATCTGTCTGTATGAGCTCATAAGCCGGTATTGCGTCGAGATTCGAGGGCCTCTTTTCTACTACGTTACAACATAACGATATCGCGATTGACGTGTTTTAGAATAGTTTATAACTCGGCCGTCATTACTGTCAACCATGCCCACCCATTGCCATAGTTCATATTTCTGTACTTTTTAGTCTGTAAGTTTGTTTGTAACTGTCATATTTTTCTTGCTTTTCTTCTCTAATATTATACCTGGGCGTCTATTCAACTGCGTTATAACGTTATCGTTTTTGACCTGTTTCCGTATTGTCAACGTTTTGATAACTATTATGTCATTTACAATAATGGCGACTGTGACATAAACGATTCTTAAACGAGTCAAACACGATATCGTCTTAACGCACCTGAATAGAGGCCCTGTCTGTTATATTGCCTGTTGTATACCTATGATTTAAATGTACTGGGCCTCTATTCAGGTGCGTTAAAACGATATCGTGTTCGACACGTTTAAGAATCGTTTATGTCACAGTCGCCATTATTGTAAATGACATAAGAGTTATCAAAACGTTGACAATACGGAAACAGGTCAAAAACGATATCGTTATAACGCAGTTGAATAGAGGCCCTGTTCCGTGTTCTGTTTGAATTTTTTAATTTTTGGTGTTTAATAAAGAGTATTGTATTGTATTAGTATTTTTTGAACCGGCTATAAACATATTTTTACTTTACTTTACTGAATTGTGTAAATTTCGACGTCACATGACCACCCATAACACCATTATGCTACAAGTGTATCTAATTTTATTCCTTTTCTTCTTTTTTGTATAGTTTGTTACCATTATTTTTACTATAATCCTTGCACCATTTTCTTTGTTTCTTGTGTTCGTGGAATAAATGTTTCTATTTATATTTTACAAAAACAGGACATTACTCGACTGCCGAAGGATTGTATTGATTTGGACATGTGTGGTCTGTACAAGAAAAAAAATACGGGAAATAACAAAGGAACACATGAGAATTAATCCTTTTAAGGGATATTTTACAAACAAATTGAAATTAAAAAAACAGTAAAAGAAGTACCCTAATCTTTTTTAGTTTTTCCCGCGACTTCATCTGCGTCTGTTTAGTTATTTTGCCATCCCATGTCACGGCAATCGGTTTCATTATTCCAATTTCACAATTCCAACAAGTAGCCAATTAGTTAATCCAGGATATCAGCTATCTCCATTCTAAATCTCATGCAAATCCGTCCAGCCGTTGCAGCTTAAAAGAGTAATTAACTAACACAAACACACATAAAAATTCACATTTATATATTAGTGGGATGGGATAGTAAGATGTAATGAAGGCAATTTTTTATTAATGTTCATACGAGTTTACGTAGAGGAATAGGAAAGCTTTAAAGGTAAAGCTTTTAATAAATCTTAGCCCATTTCGGTTATAGTGACTAAAATTGAATAGAACTCTTTATTGTTTATCTCTTCGTGCATTCGCAAGTGGATGATGTAGCCAATCTTTGCAAGGAATGTACGCTCGCACATGGTAGAAGTGAGGACACCACCGCGGTAATTGTATGTAAGAGGCACAGGTGTCTGGCCTTCATCATCACGTTTGGTGTCTAGCCGTCTTCACTTATTCTCAAAAGTATACAGGGTGTTAGGTAATGAGTGGATAATCCTTGAACTACGGATAGAGGGCACTTAGGACGTTATGAAAAAGCTAAAATAGGTCTAGTAAAAGTCGCGCGGTTTTCGAGATATTTGGACTTTTAATCGGATTTTTTGTAATTTTTCCTTATGTCCATGTTACGAAAAACCCTTAATTTCATGTATTAATTCATATTTCTTTCACTATTTTCTTGCATGGTTAGAATCACTATGAACTAAGGAAGTTTTTAAAGCTACATGCCAAGTTTTTTCATGACAACTTTTTGAGTAAACTCACTAAGTTACTTTTTCCATACTAAGAAATCCCCGCGTTTGTTTTTCACGTAGTATGGAAAAACAAACTTTGTGCGTTTACTCAAAAAGTTGTCATGAAAAAAAACTGGGCATGTAGCTTTAAAAACTTCCTTAGTTCATAGTGATTCTAACCATGCAAGAAACAACGACAAAAATATTGAATTAATACATGAACTTAGGGGTTTTTCGTAACACGGACATAAGGATAAATGACAAAAAATCCGATTAAAATTACCAACATCTCGGAAACTATTAACAATTGCTGAACATACATGGGGTTAAATCGATAGCTTATGAGCTGCTCTATCAGCCCTATTCGGGTTATCCACTATTTACCAAACACCCTGTATATGTTCTTAACAGGTGCTTTCACTCTAATGGATTTCCAGTAAGAAACTCCCATTTAGAGGGCACAATTTGACAACTCAAGTCAATTAAAGTTAATCGATTATTAACAGCTATACAAATCCATTATTATTCATCGGAAGAAATAAATAGTAGGTACGCATTATACCTTTGTTGTCAAGGTCGTCTTTGTCCATAACTTTATATAATATCCCAATGACCACCAGGTGGCATGTGTGGTTACTTGGGGCGTGTATAATTTCATCGAAACACCTTTCATCGTATGTTTGATTTCATCGAACGCTATTTGCCGCTGAAACCATTATGTTTTTAGCGTATCTCAAACATCTAACCTAACCTACGTAATTAATGTTTAATATACTCTGAAAACATTATGGTTTCAGTAGAAAAAAGCGTTCGAAGAAATGAAATTCGATGAAATGATACATTCATATTGAAAGAGGCTATACATTTTAGTACCTTGTCCCAGTAACTCATTAAACTGAGTGGTATGATATTAAGTATAAAAAAAATATGGAAATCTAAAATTCAACCGTACATGCGCACGCGGTCGATTCGTCACTTTTTTTTTTTTTTTTTTATTAGTCACAAAAATACAGTATCTAACTTATAAAAAAATGTCCCGCAAAACCGCTTGCATTGCATTGACAAGCGACATCAGTACGTCGATTCGAATCGTGCAAAACTGTCGACAGGCGACTGAATACGTAATTTCTTGCACGGACATCAAAAAGCGTCATCGATACGCAGCTTTATAGACTGCTATAGACAGGCGACATCGGTACGTCGATTTCATGCAAAACTGTCGACAGACGGACATCCATGCGTAATTTCTTCCATGGACGTGAGCAAAGGTCATGATAACCGGCTTTAAAGACCAACATCGACCGGCGACATCTGTAACTCAACTTATACAAAGCTGTCGACAGGCGACATAAATACGTAATTTCTCCCACGGTCATCAATAAGCGTCATCGATACGCCGCTTCATGGACTGCCATCGACAGGTGACATCGGTATGTGAATTCATCAATTGCCAATTGAGAAGCAATACTAAAACGTCAACGTACAAAGAAAAAAGTTACGTAATTATTTAAAAATATGTAAAACAAATCTATCGATGAACATCGGAATAATTACCAGAATGTTCGCTTTACAGTGCAGTAAAAACACAAAAGTATAGGAAAAAAACGTTTTAATGTAGACATAGACGTAATAAAATAATGTTTTTTTTAAACGATTCTCATTCCAATTAAACGAATACCCGAATATATATACAAAAAAAAATTATTATAGTCCAATCGAGCAGTTCCTAAAGTAGTTAATTAGGAAATATAAGATTTCTTCGAAGCAACGATAAACCACAACCACAAAAAACTATATACAACCACAAAAAAAAAAACGACGTACTTAAATAATAAATATGAAACGAAAAAAAATCTTATTCATGCCTTTTTTCTTGCATGTCTAGGTAATAATAGCATATAAATTAAAAGACAGCTCAGACAAGCACTTGACATACGTACGAAACAAAGAACAAAATGACACTTCCAACTTACATTTTCATACACCAGACATGTCACTTAAATCCTTACACACTCACACAAACGCAACGTCACTAACACTGCACATTTAAACGTCACCAGTGTAGAGGCTCTACGTGTCGTAGCGGGTGCTACGCTGCCCGTAGGCTTGCTACGTGCGCGTCGTTCGACTTGCCGGGTTGAACTGCGGCGCGGCGCGGTTCACGCATGCGCCCTGCAACGTTCTTAAAAGCTGAAACTTCTATAGCACTGACCCTTTCACTCTTAGGCAGTGAGAGACTAGTGCGAGTGTTAGGGTTGAGTTCCGAATTATGCGGTTGGGAATAAACCCCCGCGTAAGGATGGATTCGCAGTGTCGAACGTTATTCGGTTTTCAATAGGTTTGTCGTGATACAAGACAGGGTTCCTTTTATAAAGCTACAAGTCGCAATTATACTTGAAATTACAAAGAATATAGGTCACACAAGTCATATGTAATTTGAGGCAAATAAATGTTTTTGCATGAAACGAATTTCATGCGAATTTCTTCTTTTTTCAAGATTTTATTTATTCCTATTGGTTTCAGTCCGCCTTGCTTTTTTATCGTAAGCATATTGTTAACTTCATAGCTTTTACTTTTAAGTAAAAAAAAATCAACCATGACGTCAACAAAGTTATTACGAAGGAATTTTCCAAAAGGATTGGTCCTGGTCGCGGTACCACCTACATACCAAGTTTTTTTTACTATCATTTATATTGCTTCTTGTCATATCTTTCCATAATAAATAGACAAACCTTATTAATGCTGAATGGATTCAAACAATACCTGAAACAATAAATTACATTATTAATTTGTACAAAAGCAAAATTCGAAGCTGAACGTCAAGTTTACGAGTGCATTGACCCTTGATAGAAGACGTCTTTTGTCGCTATCCCTTTAGGAACCATATTTTTTTTCGGGATAAAAAGTAGCCCATGTCTTTTTCAGACTCAAAAAATCTTCTAACAAAATTTCATTAAAATCGGTTCAACGGTTTATCCGTGATAGCGTAACAGACGGACAGACAGAGTAACTTTCACATTTATGATATTAGTATAGTGTATATAGTATAAAGTGTATGGATATAAGTGAGTTAATACGAACCAATTGTCCATCATTGGTCCGTATTAAAAAAAAAAAAAAAAATATGACACGACAATATCCATTACTGCCAAAACCTCAAACGTAACCTATTACCAAGACATAGTTTATCGGTTTCCCAAATGTAGCCTTTAGGTAACCTTTTTACGCAGAACGAGTAATAAATATACCCAGTAAGTAAGTAAGTACCTTCGCATGTTTTCGCATTTAAAGATATGCCCTTTAGAGTCAAAAGGCCGTTTAAGCATATGGACTTTGTACTTTATATTACGTTTTTCTTTGGAGGTCAGTATTGAATTGTGGCCCGAAATATACCTTAATCCCTGGAAGTTTCCATGCATACTATTACGTACTTGTTAATAATAGATTTCTTTCGGCTTACATAAATCACACCAAAATACACGGTTTTCGTCAAACGAAAAAACAATTGGTTCTTTTATTTAGGTTTATTTACAATTTAAAAAAAAATATTGCCATAATTCTAGGAACTTTATTTAACGAGACAAATTTAACAATAAAAACTAACGAACTTACTTAAAACTATACTAAACTTATCTAACAGACCACTACCAGTGGGCATCATTCCCAAGATTCTGGCACGATTCGCATTTTGTCTATAGAAAATAGCTACTTTGTATGAAGATGCGTACGCATCTATTCTCCTTTCGCATGCGTACGCATATTCATAAATAACAGTCATCTTCTATAGACAAAATGCGAATTGGTGCTGATAGATGTGATTCTACCCTTAATGTCAAGTAAAGACCAGCATTCTGGTCACGAGTTGCGTCACTTGCGTCGACCAGGCGCTTAGACAAGTCTTTAATGATACGGTGTGCTCCTGGCCCCCACGGTCCTCCCCAAAAGGTTTCCCGGCTCAAATACATAACTTCGACCAAGTTGACTGCCTTTGCGCTTTTTGAGGGTCTCCGCTGACTCCGCCGCGAAACCAGCCCTAATACTTGTTCCGGGAAGGTGTGACGCCGCAAGGGTGTCTAAGCAAGTGGCATCTCAAACCAACGGCCGGCCCAACTTCCACGGAACCAGAGTCACCACATCGGGTCTTTTACCATCGTCGCGCATGAGACCATTTGGTTCTAAAATAGCGTAAGAATTGGCGCTCGTAAAAGCTCGACGGATGACATAAATAAGGCTAGAGTGACGGGAAAATCTACCAGCATCATCTCGCATACAGCTTAAACCGTGGTGTCCACGCCAATCAACGCTAGCACCTGAAATAAACTACAACTTAAATTTAACTTCTAAAAATTCCAACACTCCGTGAAATCAACAATGACTAAAACTAATAACTAATAATTTCTGAGCACCTTGTACTCTCTAATATGTTCAATAGCAAATAAAATATACTTATCTTATCGTACCTACTGCCTCCTTTATTACCTATTTCTTTTTTTATGAACACTTCAGAATACATAATCACGTAATGCCGTGTATCACAGGGTTTATATAATTCACGGATACGCTAAGCAAGGCCAGACGAAAATAGATTTGGCTCAACCGCAGCTAAATTTTCGTGTTACTTGCAAGAAAACGTAGGAAAAGTAACCTTAGACTCCAGGCTTGCTCTATTCGTGAAAAATGTGGGTAGTTCCATTCGATTGGGCAACACTGTAACATTATCGTTCTGGGAAACTGGTACAATCGAGAGGACCTAAGTGGTACAAACGGTCACGGCCATTTTTAAATGCTAGAAGAATTGTAGTGGTGGTAGGACCCTGTGCAGGGTCCGTCCGGATCGCTACCACCATCTTATCCATTGACCATCCGCCAAGCAACAGTGTTCGCATTGTTGTGTTCCGGTGTGGGGATAAGACAACCGGTGAAATTACTAGCATTCCATCTTAGTCCTCAGGGTTGGCAGCGCATTTGAGGTCTTAGGATTATAATCTTGAGAATTCAAATGTCTATGGGTCTCAGATTTCACTTACCATCAGGTGACCTGAGTGCTCGTGTGCCTCCTCCTTAACATAAAAAAAAAAAAAAAAAAAAAATTGAAGTCCGTATGGTTGCCGGGTTAGAATAGTGCCACTCCATGTCTTCCCGTGGATGTCGTAAGAGGCGACTAAGAGAATAAGGGCTTTTAGTACTGTTAGGCGATGGGCTTGCAACCTGTCACTGATACACTGGTAAACATCTTGGCCTGATTGTTCAAAATGTGGTAACTGAATTATCACCAAGTCTTTTTAGAGTTGGTATTTCTGTAGCTCTGCCTACCCCACTTTGGGAATGGAGGCGTGATGTTATGTATGTATGTAGAAGAAGTGTACTGTTCAAGTGCACAGCGTGTAAATTTCATACGGGCATACATTTTATCCACACATAGTTAACGATCATACAAATCATGTGAAAAAATATTTAAAACAATTTATAATTTTTTAAAAGCTTGTCTTAGGAGCAATCTAACGCGTACAACTTCCTATTACAAAACGAATTTACGAAGTGTGAGAGCGTCCATCAGGCGTCAATGTATTGCCTGTATCCAAGGGCAAGTGGAGAGCCTTGGGGAGGCCTATGTGCAGCAGTGGACGTCTTTCGGCTGATATGATGATGATGATGATGAAGGGCAAGTGACATTAATGATCTTAATTTTTATTGGTGAAGTAAACAAGTGACGGCGTTTAAATAGATGCCTAAATTTAATTGGCGCAATGTGTGATACATTGCTTGCTGGATTTATTATAAAGAAAAAGTAAAGTACAATTAATATTGCTGTTACACAAGTTTTTACGTTAACTAGTGTGTATAATTATTAACTGTTGTTAAAATATATACCCGTATGAAATTTACACGCCGTATACAGGGTGTACTCGTTTAGTTTGACCAGGCGATTACTCCGTAGCTATTACAGATATAAAAAAGTGATATCGAAAGTACCCAATCAGTAAACGACATCAATAACTTTTTAAAAATCAACCCGCGGTAAAGGTTTTGAAATTAGAACAAACACCAAAGAGTATCTTTTTTTTGTTATTTTTATAGTGTGTTGCTTTTCAGTCAGTTCAAATTAATGCGATATTGAAACAAGGTTTATTACTAATTTGAAGTGGTAAGATAATTAATTTACACTTGTATCAACTTGAAAATGATTATTATCATATCATACGTAATCATCATAAAATATGATTAAGGTAAAATTACTAAACCACTTAAAATAGGAAACTAAAACCTTTCTACTAATCTTATACTAAATGTATGGGAGTGTTTAATCTCAAAATTTTGGATACTACACGTGAGATTTTTAAAAAGGGTTTGATGTATTTTTACTGATTAGGAAACGTTATTTCGATATCAGTTTAAAGATTTTTGATATTTCTGTAATTGTTACGGAATAATTGCCCAGTCATTAAACCCGATATATGCACGACTGCCGTAAATACCAGCTAACTAATACACTAATAAATACCGGCTAACTGCAATGTTGTGGTGAAAGCATTCTGTACTCTATTAATAACCACATTAAAATTAAAATGCTTAAAGTGCATTCTTTGGTATTACGGCAGATTATAATCAAATGTTCGCTGATATGTTTCGCTAAGAACGAGTGATGTCATAACCTACGCTTCGCCCGCATAGATATCGTTCGTCGCTATTCCTTCGTAAAAAGTCAAATTCTCAGCAAAACTAAGAAAAAATATTGCGGTAAAAATTGTTGTACGCTTACGGGAATTTGTTTTTTTGCAACGGCATATTTTTAAACGGTCAAATATAATTATATAGCAACAGTGTTGAAATACAGGCCTTAACAGCGTATACAAATTCATCTAAAAATGTTTGCGAGATTTAAGAACCTCCATTTTGAATACTTGCACTATTTTAGTTCGTTTTTTAGGGTTCCGTAGTCAAACTAGGAACCCTTATAGTTTCGCCATATCCGTCCATCCGTCCGCAGCCTTAGCGCAGATACTTTGGCATTTATATGCATATTAGTCACGACAGCAAAGTGGTACAATAATATGTAAGAAAACATTTTTTTTTAGAGTACCTCCCCTACACGCAACGTGGGGATGTATTTTTTTTCGAGTCTACCCTTTTTATGTGGGGTGTCGTTGGATAGGTATTTCAAATTTTTTACGTGTTTGTGAAAACAGTTTGCCGATTAAGTAATCGGTTTATGAAATATTAAGCTTTAAAGCGCTATTTTTGTTAGTCTAGTGTCCCCCCCTCCCCCTATAGCCAAAACTAAAAATTACTAAACATTTTAAAAATCTTAAATGAAAGAACATATAACGAATTTTAAAGGAAAACTATCACGACTAAGTACACATCATTGGTTCTTGAGATACAGGCGATTTAAGTGTTTATACCTGCTAAAATCCTCTAAGACGGCACCGGACTTTTAATAGAAAATTAGTTATTACCTACTTGTTGACTTAGGAACCCTACACTGAGCATGGTCCGACATGCTATTGCCCGGTTTATTTTTTATTTTTATTGGATTATACAGCAAAATGATCAAACGTGTACAAAAACTAAGAAAGTATAATTACATTGTGGCCGTTGTTTGGTTGCTTTGTAACAACACGGCGTTAGGCAGCTATTGCGTTTCTCCCGACGTTCCCCTCTATTTATCACCCCCAGGGGACACTTGGGGACTCTGTCCTCGGCCGTTAGCTAGGCTTTACAATCGAGGTTAGGAACAAGGGGCAAGATCCTAGCAGTAATATTATAACTCCGGGGACTTTAGAAATTATTTGTAGGAATTTTTTAGTAGGAGTCGTCAAAAGTAAAAATAATGCAAGAAATGTAGTGGTGCGTTTTCAGACGATAGATTATAACATATATATATATATATATATATAAGTGGGTAAGTTATATAATACCTATTATAATCCTAAGACCTCAAAAGCGTCGCCCACCCTGAGGAGTAAGATGGAATGCCTCTATGCTAGTAATTTCACCGGATGTCTTATCCCCACACCGGAACACAACAATGCGAGCACTGTTCCTTGGCGGGTGGTTAATGGATAAGATGGTGGTAGCGATCCGGACGGACCCTGCACGGGGTCCTACCACCACTAAAACGAAACGGTGGTGGTGGTGGCGAATAACGGTGGTATAGCTATACAATGTTTTGTCCTTAAAATCAAATCAATCAAAATCAAAATGTTTATTTAGTAAATAGGCCACCATAGGGCTCTTTTACACGTCGGTAATATGAAGTGAATTTACTAGCGCTTCAGATAAGACCATCATTGCGGAGAAGAAGCGCCAAGAAACTCCAGCAGTAGGTCATTTTTTCAATCAAAAAGTACAGTAATACTTAAAAGTAATTACAAGTACTTAATAAAGTAATAAATAATAATAAAATTAAGTATTAAAGCTAGAACAAATAAAACAAAAAATAATGAGTCTAGGAGAACAACACGAGGTCTCTACGTCAAAAGCCGTAACTAGAATAATAAACTGAAGAACCAGTCCTTGCAAACGTGAACAGACCGGACCCCACAAACAGCACCCGTTCACGAGTATGACGCGTATCTCAGCCATCACCTCTCTCAACCATGTGTTGGGGAAAGTGGCGACCCGATCAATCTTATCTGTCCAATTCAAATGTCACAATGACAGTTAGGTGGTAGAAATTTAACGTAGTTTTATTTAGATACACTAATAATATCGTGTAGCTACAATTACATCATTAGTTAAAACAGCAGCCCTGACCCCTCACAAACCCTGTGTGGTTATTTACATAAATACTCGTAAATAAAAAACACTATTAAATAGGTAGATAAAACCCCACATACATTGACGACCCCTTTTTTCACAGGCGATATCTCTTGAACCGCCCAACCAATTTTCATGAAACTTGGCTAAAAACCATCCGTATTAAACTAGCTTTCTTTTAATAAAACCAGCGTCTGAATTAGTCCATCCGTTTGGGAGTTACGATCTCACAGACAGACACATATACGAACGTTAAACTTACAACATCCTGTACGATACCGTACACGCATGTTGAAATAAATACATAAATAATGTAGGTAAACTTTGAATGTGTAAAATTATATGTTAACCGCCACATTTCGTAGCAGACTAGGATTTACAAAAATAGCCTTATTTCCAATTTCGGTTGTTCGATTTCTTAATAACCAAGACCTGGGCCTCTATTCTATTGCCTTATAACGATATCGCGTTTGACGTGTTTTAGAATCGTTTATGACTCGGCCGCCATTATTATCAATGACATAAGAGTTATCAAAACGTTGACAATACGGAAACACTTCAAAAGCGATATCGTTTTTACCGTGTAGAATCTCGGCTCTGTACCCTACACATCCTTCTTTTTTGTCGGTGGTAAAAGAGAATAGCTACGTTTATATTCGCGATGGTATTGGTTGTAATAACAGGCCGTTAGACCCTCGGGGATCAGGCCCTGTAAGAAACGGTAACTGTCTTACAATCGCTACGACAACGCCTTTTACGCTTACAAACCTTATATTACTGGGGCTCAATTCCTATTGATTTAGCCCATCTTGCTTTAAAATGGTAATCATATTATTGACGTAATTGATTTTACTATAACTTCCGCGATATTAACACCATTTAGAAATAAGATGAGCGAAAACCTACAGGCCTTGGCTGTATGAAGGGCGTCTCACATTTCATACACCACATTTTACACATAACACACACACATTTCTACATCATCCCGCATAAGGGCCGATTTTTTTTTCGATTTTTTTCGATATTTGTCTGTCTGTTTGTACGCTTTCACGGTTAAACCGCTGAACAGATTAAGATGAAATTTGGTATAGAGATAGTTTGAGTCCCGGGGAAGGACAGGATACTTTTTATCCCGAAAACTTTGACAGTTCCTGACGGACTAGCGATAAGCGACTTACCGCGGACGGAATCCCACCAACTAATACCTGCTGTAATAGACGTTGCTTTAATACAAAAGCGCCACAAATCAAAATGAATCTTTGTTGCATTTAAATTCAGAACGCTATTTACTTAAAGTTTTAAATCTCTTGTTTTTGATTTGTGGCGCTTTTGTATTAAAGCAGCGAATATTCTAAACTTATGCCATAATCGAATAAAAAATGAAGACTTGATTGTAAAGGTCGAGCAATTGTAGTATAAGCTACCCCTTTTTTGCCTCCTTGCCACCTTACAGTAGGAAGTGGAACCCATAGACATTTGCATTCTTAGACTGTATTCCAAGGGCCGTTTTAATAAACTGATCTCAAGGGATGGCCTTCTCGAGATACGACCGAACTGGCAGTTTTTTTTATGTTTTTACACAAGAAGCTTATGAATGACGTCCCTTATGTTTTTTGTCCCATTCTTTAGGATGAAAAGAAAGGGACGAAAACATAAGCGACGTTTTTTGTCCCTTTCATTAGGATGAAAAGAAAGGGACATAAAACATAAGCGACGTTCTTCAAGGTCACTTTTCTTGGCTTCAGTTCGTTGTTCACCGTGCAATCTCCAGTGTAATATATAAGCTTCTTCATATTACATTTACATTGACGTATCTCAAGACTTCAGCCAAGATCAATTTTTTAATACCCCCTCATACCGCAAAGGCAATCTTAATCCAAGTCTAAAGAAAAAAATGTTTATTTTACCTTAATATAAAAAACGTAACTTATTTCCCCGAACACCCTCAAAGGCGCATCGCACCAATTTATTAGAACAGCTCGTGAATTTTAAATCAGTCCAATTTAGTTCATACTACACTGTCATTAGAGAATAGTAAACAAATTCCCGACTGAATATTTCAATTGCAGTCCACTGCGGGGAAAATGGATTCTCTTGAACAGTTTAAATGCACTTTGAGTTTCGTGTTGACACTGCTTTAAATATATCTTTAGAGCGAAGTCCACGCTATGTAAAGGTAGCTATAGCATGTATTTGAAGCTGTGTGGAGTGAAAAGTGATCGTTGTATTCATAAAATGTCTCAAAACCATAAATTTTTTTCTTAACTTCTTTAAATTATTCACCGAGAAAAAAATGACAGTGTTGGCCACGCCTGCTTTGGAGTAGTGGTCGGAATGACGTCATCTTTTTTGTAACCGTGTTTTGTTTTTATTTCAATTGTAGCACTAGATGTGATGTAGAAAAGACCATGTCGCCTTTAGCTCTTTAGTCATAGGCCAACCTCTTTAAGCACTTTTTTAGAACACCTTTTTAAAAAGTGACTGTGGATCTTACCTTTGCGCTTCTAGTACTAAGATGATAAGAAGTCTATCCTGAAACATTGCACAACCATGAAGTTTCTGAATATTGATAATGCAGTAAAACAAAACTAAGCTTACTGGTTGCGTGTTAAAAAATACAAATAACAGGACATTTGAATGCTGCTTAACTGCCTAGTACATATTGTAATGGAGTGTACAAAAGAAATTGGTACAGTCACCGGCATTACTATATTATCCAATATAACAGGACGCCCGCGACTTGCGTATGCGGAGAATAAGTTTCCCGCAACAATCCCTATTTTAAACTCTTCGGTAATTAATTTTCAAAAATCCCTGCTTGGTGTACCCCTAGTACGTCCAAAGAATATTACCTGCAAATTTCAAGCCTCTAGCGGTATGTACTGTGCGATGATATATCAACAATCAGTTTAGGATTTTATATACCTACACAGATTCAGTTCATAAATATGACACATCTCTATTTATACTTGGATAATATTATAACGGCTGCAGACCACCATCGCTGAGTAATTCTTCAGCCATTAAATTACACTTGGGAGTAAAATGGAATTTTATCATAAAAACGCGTATTTTTTTTCAATAAGGACGTGGTTTTCACTTTAAATATAAACAAATTGATGGTTTCCTTTTTTAAAACCTTTTTTTTGGCATTATGTATGGAATACCGTTGTGGAAAGCCACATCATTTAAATGACTGCCTCGGCGTCGTATCGAAGGGTTAATTTCTTTATCACTTTCTGACATAACGGCACCTCTATCTCATTGATGACGCGTGTTATCTCAATCTTTAGGATATTGACAGTTGGCAACGTGTTAGCATACACCAATAATTTCCACCAAATCCAACGAAAAATAATTAAGGGAGTGTTAATATTTTAGAGGCCTTTTATTGGGACGATAAGTTTCTCGTAATGCACGAAACGTTTGGCGAATTGATCTGCCTTCTTAATAAGAAAGTTTAACCATTTCAACACGCAGCTCAAGTGAATAACGACTCATCTTGATAAATGCTGAACAATTTCCGACTGATCTGTCAAAAAATCGTGCCAATAGACGATCCATCAGCTGCCAAAGAAACCTTCTCCCTATCGAAAAAGCCTATAGGTATTTATGGAATATTAGGCAGAACCCTGTGTCAAACAAATTTAGGACCTATTACGAAGGCAACAGTGTCATTGGCCCTAACCCGAAACTACATTAATTAATCACCAATACGCAACACTGCCGCAAAGTAATCGCTTGGTGTGAATGGCCTCGCTACTCTTCAAAGAATTTAAATAGAAATTTCCCCACGTTTGTTGGTACGTAGAAAAAGTGGAAAGCTTTGTTATATAAGTTATGACTAAGTTAAGTGTTGCCCGCGTCTTTAACCGGGTATAAGTTGTTCACCACAAAAACCTTGGGAACTATCAAGTGCTCCTTCGCCTCTCTAATTTAAAAACAAACAGTACAATTTTGCTCCAAAAAAATAGACACGTTCTTATCACGTGAGAACATATCGTTATAAAACATGATATATTTAAATACGTCCTCCGGTCACTAAACGGATTTAGGCAACATTCTGAAGTTAATCCCGAGTGGCTGTGGACGCAAGATACGGCTAACACAAGCATTTAAAGCTGCTCCACGATATTGTAGGGAAAATTATTAATTTCACCCCTTGAAGTTACAATTTCACATTTTAAAAGGGATTGGTACGTACAGGTGGGTTCTCTACGTCGCCTTTTCTCTATTTCGAAAGTTAGGAAATCATTTTATTCTGAAAACGTTTACTTTCCTGCGCGCCTATTATGGTCGTGTTCATCGATGTGGATACAACAACTGTCACTTTCTGACCAGAATGTAAGTGCGAGAGTGCATGGATGCATTATCTACCAGACCAGACCCTGGGAGCCTATTCAAGAAGCATAACGCTAAGTTATCGATTTTCGAAGATCGACCAAATGGATAGGACTGACTGGTAATAATTGAGTCGATAGAAAAAAGAAACGTTAGCGTTTGCATCTTGGCAGGGCCTGCTGTATTAGTGGTACTGGAGTGGTGGTAGGACCCTTTGCAAGGTCCGCTATCATCATCTTGTCCATTAACCTACCGCCAAGCAACAGTGTTGTGTTCCGGTGTGGGGATAAAACAACCGGTGAAATTACTAGCATAGAGGCATTCCATCTTAGTCCTCAGGGTTGGCAACGCATTAGAGGTCTTAGGATTGCAGTCTCGAGCTTATAGTCCTAAGAACTCTAATGTCTATGAGTCTCAGATTCCACTTATCATCAGGTGGCCTGAGTGTTCGTGTCTTCTCATTGTCATAAAACAATTCTAACCTAAGCTACAGGTTCTGTATGTATTTATATCTCATTAAACATTATTAAAAGTTTACAAAAGTTTAGCTTGTACGAACCAGTTAAGGCTAGTATGTACTCGTTTATCCTATAGTATAAAAGATGAATTGGTTTGACTTAGCAAAAACTAATTTGTCCTAGAATCGGATTTGGCCGGTAACATAAAAACGACTGACTAGTAAAGGTATATTAACCGAATACATTTAATTATTCATGCATGTAATCAATTTTTAATTGAGTATTAGTGTAGATACTTACTCCTTATTAAGTATATAAAATAATATAGGGTGCCTACGTTTAGCAAAATTATTTTGTTTTGAATCTATTGTCTCCCAAAAAACCAATTTGCATGGCAATATTTTATTTTCAGGATACTTAAAACGGCATACAAAACATTCAAAACCGCTTTTCGGCAAATGATAATATTGGGAAGTGACAATTTCGAAAAATATTTCACCCTAACGGTACAAACCCGATATATTAAAATAGATAGGCGGACTTATGCCTAAACTAAAATAATCTCAGACACGTAACGTAACTGATATGCAACTCACACATTGTAACAATCGTGCCCTTCCTTTATCAAATACAAAGAATCTAGTAGTGTCCGAAAGAAACGCTTAAATCGGTCAGCCACGAGGGTGTTTCCTATCCAATCGAGAAAGGTCTCAACTTACATGCACCCACAACAATACTTAAACCCCTTTGAAACGAGACTTCAAAATATTGCAGTGGGGACCAACTTTATGTGGGGAATTCTGTACGCACATGTTTGGTATCACGAAAATGTTAGGGTCGAGGCTATTTGCAAGTAAAAGAGAAATTATAAATAACTATAAGAATGCAAGTGCTGCAGCACCCCTATTGCAGATAAGTCCTTTTGTTTTAGAAAGAAGTGTCAGTTATCGAGTGTTTCATTCACGCGTGGCTTTAGGGACATGCCATCTGGTATCTTTTTCGCGCTATTTTATGGGAATTCCTTTTCCTATTTTTATTCGTTACAAATTCATAAGCATTTCTTTAATGTCATTTTCATATTTTAAGTAAGGGTCAATGTAGTAAGTATTCATAATTAGTTAAGCGTTATCCTAATATAAAACATTTAAGAACTAACTTACGTACTTACTCATTACAAAATATTCTCAGGCCAACTATGAATAAAGACTAGAAATTTAAAAAATCTGGGCCTCTATTCTGCTGCGTTATAACGATATCGTGTTTGACGTGTTTTAGAATCGTTTATAAATGTCACTGTCGCCATTATTGTAAATGACATAAGAATTATCAAAATGTTGACAATACGGAAACACGTTAAATACGATATCGTTATACCGTATAGAATCCCAGCCCTGCCCTTAAAACCATATCGTTGTCGTATCGTTTACAGTATAGTATGGGAGTTCTCAATCACTTAACAGGCCCTCTATTCCATATTGTTTTAGCTTATCTATATCTATATTGCATCATTGTTAAATAACGGTACCTCTTCATTTTACAGTAAGACCTTGAACATATTGGGGACTTTATAGTTAACATTTTATCTTACTATGTTAAATATCTTACTAATATTATAAATGCGAAAATTTTTATGTTTGTTAATCAATCACGCCTGAACGGCTACACGGATCTGGATAAAATTTGTCAGAGAGATAAATCTCGCGAAAAATTTACAGTTCCCGAAGGAATATAAACGACTTCTACGCAGACGGAGTCACGCGCGAAAGCTAATCCCCAATATGTTTAAGCAGAAGTAAGATAGGCTTCTACAACCTGGGCTGGGATTCTACACGGAAATAACTATATCGTATTAGACGTGTTTCCGTATTGTCAACGTTTTGATAACTCTTATGTCATTTACAATAATGGCGACTGTGACATAAACGATTCTAAAACACGTCAAACGCGATATCGTTATAACGCAGTAGAATAGAGGCCTAGAAGTAGTCCAGTCACAGGGTTAATCTTAGGATCGTTAAATCGATCGTGTCCAGCGCAAGTTTCCAACCACTTTAAAGTTTGCCGGTGCAGTTACGGAGGTATTAATAAAGTATACATATTGCTTCAAAACCTCATTACTTTTGACGTGTTATCGTATTGTTTATGACAGGATGATTTCTACCTAATTCTTTTTTTTCGCAACGCTACGGATCGGAACGGATTTCACAATCTTTAAACGATATTAAATCATGTGCACTGCGTTTAAAGTCTATATTGTTAAGTATTCTGCAATGCGCGATTGGCTCCGTTATACAGGGTGTTTTTTTGGTCAGCAACTTCCACAATAGGGGTTACTATACTCATGTTTCTGAGTTCAAAAAAAATATTTTTTTTCCTCAAAAGTCGAAAGCATGTCCTCGCTAATTTATAAATCATCGTTTTTCGTTTCTGTAGCTACGAGGGGGGTAGGCCGCTTATCGTCACGATGTTATTGTTTGATACTACCCTCACAAAACTGCGCAAGCGACGTCAGTTCCGTGTTTGTTTCGAAGCGAGTGCTTGTTAAGTAAAGTGTTACATCATTTAATTGATAAAAAATGGCTCGGTTAGAAAATTTACTTCTGGACAATCGTGCAATGTTTGATGTTGTGAACATTTACTTTGTGAGTGGTCAAAACATTGCTGACATCGTTAGAATTTTGACAAAATCCGCAATAATTTTCTCGTCTTAAGCAGTTTAAACACAACTTTGCGACGACGAGCTACATTGTGCATCTCGGAAGGCGGCTGTCACTTCGAACATTTATTAAAAGTGACCTAATGTAAAAATGTAAATTTTGATTTTTTTTAACAATCGTACAAAGCTGATTCACCTTTTTTAATACGCCAAAGAAAACTCTTGCGGTTTTGTAATCCATACCGTTATCTGTTGTTAAATGCTATTTCAGAACGATTTTTAACAACAATAATCTACATTTTTTTAGCCTAAACCGTGTTTGTAATCTTTGACGGTCCTAAGCCCATAACAAGTATGAAGGGAAAGATGGATCATAACATTGTGCACGGTGATTACGCCATTACAGTCTCGGTAAACACGGCGAATGGTAACCACAAAAGTAAATTAATGGGAAAAATTGAAAATGCTATTTCTCTGACCTCCTTAGGTTTTTTAATTTTTTAATAAGATATTTTGATTCAGCATTAATTGTACTATCTCTCCTGTTTTGGAAGTTGTCGACCAAAAAAACACCCTGTATTTTAATAAAGTCGGGTGTTAATTAGTAGGTATGTTAAATAGCATATTCGCAAAAAATGTCATTTTCAAAACATTTTTATTAACAAGACATCAATTAGACAGTGTCGACGGAGCTCCGCTGCAGCGGAGCTCCTATTTCTGGGTGGTTTGGTCCTCCGGGCCTGCTATAAAACTAACATAACCTAAACCTACCTACGATTCTATCTAATTCCACTATTTGCAAATATCATGTTTTGCGAATATGATATTCTGCGAAGTATGGTCGACCGTCGCCGCATCCGATCGTATCAATTCCGATCCGACGCGGTGCGATGTGCTTGGTGGGAATCATCCTTTATCGTGTTGTCACAGTTACGATAGCTCTTATTTACTTGACAGTAATGGCGGCCAAGTAAACAGTAACAAATCAAAGGTAATATTGTTTTACCGTGTGGAATAGAGGCCCAGCGGGTCTCTTATACTGCCCTCCTAGGCAATAAACAGTATGTCAGACTCAATTGCCAAAGTAAATTCAATCCTCTCGTCATAGTAATAAGGTTGTGATTGGAACAGGAGTTCTATTTGAGTTGCTGCTATTTGGTTTAGCAGTGGGCCGAGCACGCTGCCACGAGACAATTTTTGACATAGGGTCGGGACTCTAATTCGTCTATTCCATATTCCAACGTAAGTATAAAGAACTAAGGTTTCAAATAATGATTAAGCAACTTAAACCCCGTGTGGCTGTCATTTTAATCCAATATATAAAATTCTCGTGTCACAATGTTCGTTCCCATACTCCTCCGAAACGGCTCGACCGATTCTTATGAAATTTTGAGTGCATATCGGGTAGGTCTGAGAATCGGCCAACATCTAATTTTCATACCCCTAAGTGACATGAAAGAAAAAAAAATGCAGCGGGCGAAGCCGCCGGCGGATTGCTAGTAATTTCGTAATATTTGACACTAGTTCCCGTTTCACGTCATTTGACACTAAGCCCCCTGGCAGAGAGCTCGGCCCACTGGACATTTGAATATAATAGTCGTACTTATCGATGTGGATAAACGTGGCTAAAACATCTGTCACTTTCCGACCAGTATGTAAGTGCGGATGCTTTATCCGTGTTTGTTTCATTTCCCAATTTTTCATTTGCCAACCCGCTTTGTTTTCTGTAGGTAACCGTAAATATTTCAGGACAGGAGCTAACCTAACCTAACCTAACCTAACCTAACCTATAGGGTTCTACACGATGGTACTAAAATAAATTCTGAAAAGTTTATATGACGTTGGTTTGGCAAGTGACAAATTTGGAAAATGATACATTTGACCAAAAATTTTTTGGCCAAACAGCAGGCTCCCGCTTTATCCACCGAGTACAAGGCGACTATCATGATCTAGGTTGATCTTCGGATAGTTTAATCGATCGTGTCTGGCGCAAGTTACCGACCACTTTAAAGTTCGACGGCGGTTACGGAGGTATCGCTGTTTTTGCGGATTGAGAAGGGCTGGATTTACATTAAATTGATTAAAACTTTCAGCTTTTTATGTGTTTTATTTAAATTCCAGGAAATCTAATAAGATATTTGTTCGAGTGTCGGATCTCTTAGGAAACGTCGCCTCTTACTACGTCCCTGATTTCGTGTGACAATATTTGAACACCTAATCTGATGGTATACAATTAAAATAAAAATGAGTTTCAGTTTTAAGTATGGGGAAACCCCAAAATTTATTGTATTTTTTTCTATTTTTGTGTAAAAATCTTAATGCGGGTCACAGAATACATCTACTTAACAAGTTTCAACAGTATAGTTCTTATAGTTTCGGAAAAAAGTGGCTGTGACATACGGACGGACAGACAGACAGCTACGGATCCCTAAAAAGGGTCTTCGGTAGCCTAGTGGCTTAGGGTAGGGGGTCGATTCTTAATCGTAAGGTACTGAGTTTCAACCCTCGCGGTCACCATGTACCAGTGAGTTTTTCGAACCTAAATACATTACCGGATGCTCTTACGGTAAATGAAAAACATTATGGGGCTTAACCACACATTCGAACAGCTGAGCGTATAGGAGGGTAATTCCACAAAAGATCCTCTAGGGGTCGAAGTGCATCCGAAAAGGCTCATCTGCAATTTAAGATAAAATAAGATAGTATTTTATAAATGAATACCCGAGATTTATCTCGCACAAATTTAACTACTTAGTCCCAAACAAAACACTAGGCTAGTAGGTACCTATTGGGTACTAGATAACAATAAACATGTATACTTAAGAGGCCGTAAACGAAATTTTGCCGATTTCGCCGATTTTTGTGATTTTACAGACGTGATTTTAAGTGAAGTGTTGAAATACTTTACTTCTACAAATTTTAATGCGCAACACGAAAGATAATTTCGATTTTCAACGAATGTATGAAATACTTTTTTGTTTTTATTATTTAATTTTGATTAATCGACCTGAATCCAGCGACTGTTTCGTGAGTTTTGCTGTAAGAGGTTTAGAATATCGCATATTCACGAATCGTTTTACTGTCTTAAAGGTATGAAAAAATTGCAATTGATTACTGTAAAAGTTGTCAAAAAAATGTATGAATTACTTTTTACCACCTTTTTTTTTGTGTAATAAAATTATGAACTTGGTAAAGTTTTATAGAAAATGGAATAAAAATAGTTTTAAATTTCGGCTTCTTAAAACACTCGTTCATAAAATTAAAAGAATAGTAATAAACTTCAGTTCAAAATCAATCCATTACCTTAAAAACACATCCATAAATTTAAAATTAAATAGCAATATATAATGTTTTAAAATAACATAAATCCGAATTCGAATTCTCCACAAAGATAAAAAAGTAGCTCATTCATTTGTAACTCATTTATTCGATCATAACTGAAATGACATATCATGATGTGCATTAAAACTTATAGAAAAGCAGTATTTAAACTGTAAAATCACGAAAATAAGCAACACAGGCAAAATTTCGTATACGGCCTCTTAAATACAGAAAAAATCACTTGCGAACCAACCCCTTGACCGCTAGCCCCGTAGGCAGGGTCACTACCAACTAAGCTAAAAGCGTCGTTATCAGATTAATTCCAGAATAGAGAACATGCATGATAATCAGGATCGAGTTTAATTGGTACGATTTAGGAGAAAATGGAAAAAAAGCATATTAAACGCAATATACTAAGTTTCGACCCGTTTATTAAGAACTAAAACTTGTTAAATATTAAAAACTTATTTTAAGATTTAGATTTATTTTTCGGCATCCTCTTTTTATTTACGTAACATTTTAATTCAATGAAATTGGCTTTAGTACCAGTTTACCATACGATGTTAAATTTAATCAATGTTAATCGACTGTTAGTTCATACATTTTGACAACTGTTAGCGCTCTAATCGTCTGTTAAGTGCTTAACATAGTAATTTCTGAAATAAAATGCAAACTTCTTTATAAGGTCCGTATATTTTAAACATGGAACAACAGCTGTAACGTCATTCCTGTCGTCGATTTTGTATAGTGTTATTGCAAGGGGTCTGAACTATGACTTTTTAAAGCTTCAATCTTATGAAAAAATAACACGAAAATAGTTTCGGGTTTATAGTAATCCTTCTCTTTCATAGCACTTTCCAGAGAGCGTAAGTGAAAAAAGTATGCATGTTCCCTATTATATAATATTAATCTAGTTGGTAGTGACCTTGCCAACGAAGCTAGTAGTCCTGGGTTCGATTGCCAGTATGGGAAAATGTTTGTGTCGTAAACGCGGGAAAGTATTTGTTCCTCAGTCTTTTATGGATGTTTTCTATGTATTTCTCTATATAAGTATGATTATCGTTGTCTAGTACCCATAGTTCAAGCCTAGAGCTTAGTTGAGTAGAGTCAAATTGTACCCTGATATTTAATAACTTCATTTTTATGCCGTCCCCCGTATAATTGCTGGGTTAGAATAGTGCCACTCCATGTCTTCCCGTAGATGTCGTAACAGGCGACTAAGGGAATAAGGGCTTATTAGACTGTTAGGCGATGGGCTTGCGACCTGTCACTATTACGCTAGTAAATTTCTTGGCCTGGTTGTGCAAAATGTGGTCACAGAAATTATAATCAAGTCTTTTTAGAGTTGTTGGTATTTACGTAGCTCTGCCTAGCCCACTCTGGGAATGAAGGCGTGATGTTATGTAAGCATGTATGTTCCATGTGTTTCTCTATATTAAGTATGTTTATCGTTCTCTAGTACCCATAGAACAAGCCTAGAGCTTGGTTTGGGACTAGGTCAATTTCTGTGAAATTGTAGGTACTTTGATATTTAAATAACTATTTTTTTTTGCCGCTGAGCCTCTGTGGAACCTTATCTCAGAAACTCAATGTTTTAACCTAAGTTTGACGTTATCTGGATTGCGTGACTTGAAGTACCTACGTCATTACGACGCTGTTGTATAATGATTAACAATTAACTCGCATGACTGCGCTATATTCATAATATGGCTCAAAAATAACGGAAGCTTAAGAAAATTTTTCACCTCTTTATGACTAAATATAGCTTTCACCCGTGACTCGCCGCGCCGAAGTTTTGTATCTAGCCTATAAAAACTCTGCACCTAATTTTGCATCGTTTGGTCGGTGTTGAAATTGGATAAAAGAATTAAAGAACAAGTTTGCCCTTAAAAAGTTTGCAATTTTCTCTGCCGGTTTTCAAAATTAACATCTTGATTTTGTGATTGCGTTATGTATTGTTTTGTGAATATTTATTTATTTATTTAATTTAATCTTTATTGCACAAAAACAAGTACAAATGGCGAACCTAATGCCTAATGGCATTCTTTATCAGTCGACCAAATAAAGAATGAGAAATTTACATTATTCAGTGGGTGCACAGAAAAAGAAGACAGATAAAACTAAAAACTTAACACAATTATCCTACCTATTGCTAATACTTAAATATATATTACGTATGTATATGTTAACATAATATGTTGATACATATGTAGTGTAGGTGTGGTATAGTTAGATATACAACAACGCCACCACAATATCTGCCTGGTTAACTGGTAGCCGCCTTGGGCTGTTTCCACCACAGATGTGTGAGGTAGCGGAGTTGTGTGCGAGGAGAAAATCCACCAATAGGCGAGCTGCGCTGAACGAGGCTAAGAATTTTATTGGTGCATTTAATCCTCTCACACCTCACACCGCTCCGCTGCCTCGCACAGCTCCGGTGGAAACGCAGCCGTAAGGCATTAAATATAATAATGAGTGTTATTATTATTATTATTATTATTGTGGATATTTATTTAAAATCGGATAGTTAAGTTTTTACAATAAATGTTAAGATATAAAAGTAGAATAACAATACTCATATAAAAAACAAATACTATAAAAAACCTAACCTACGGGTGCCGCCGGCAGCGGGGCAGGGCTCAAGCTACCGGTGGTTAGGGCTGCAGAGAGAGGAACCTCCTCACTATACGAGCCGTGTCGAGGAGTACTGCATTCTGTATCTTTCTTTTATTATTATTATTATCAGCCTACCATAGTGTCCCACTGCTGGGCAAAGTCCTCCTCCCTTGATTTCCACACCTCTCTCTCTCCGTGGCAATTTTCAGCCAATCCTTCTGAAAAGCGTCCAATTCATCCCGCCATCTCCGCTTGGGTCTGCCTCGCCGTCTGTAGCCGTCCCGGGGGACCACCAGGTTGCCGCATTGGCCCACCTCTGTGGGTACATGCGACAAACATGTCCGGCCCAGGCCCACTTTAACTGGGCAGTCTTTCTTCCCACATCGGCTGTGCCTGTCTTGGAACGCAGAGAAGTGTTTCGCACTCGGTCCGTTATTTTTACCCCTAATAGGCTACGCTCCATCGCTCTTTGACAAACCTTGAGTTTGAACTTTTGATTTTCGGTTAAAGACCACGACTGAGCACCGTAGGTTAAAACGGGCAAAATACATAATAATAAGTGTACACTAAAAAAAATATAGCCAACCAAGAGAGATTTTGTATTTGTTGACGTAAATTAAAAACTCTTATTTGTATGTTTCCTTCATGTCCATACCATGCCAATCTATTACTCCTCAACTTTTCTAATATTGGTGCTACTTTCAAGCTCCCTCTATTGTACATACATAACATCACGCCTTCATTCCCAGAATGGGAATACTAACCAATCACGAAGCGTAGATTTTTTTTTAATGCCCTAGATACAGCAGCAAGTTTAAGTAGATTTTTGACAGATCGTCATCTGCTTCTACGTTCCAAAACGCCATACATTGGCAATTTTGTACCGCATCAAGTCTCCTTAAACAAGGGCACATATTGTTTAAATACGAAGTTCTATTTTCATTTTTTTTCGGTTGTCTAGAGCGTATCGAAATAGTTATTTCGGTTGTTTCGGAAGTAACATAGACTATTCAACGATGAAAAGAGTGACGTTACAGTATTCTCTATGAAATCTTAATACACAGATTTTAATCGACGAGTACAAAAAGACTTGTTTATTGCACGATCATTCCAAGAAGTTCACTAGTTTATTAGTGTCAGGTTGCAAGCCGATCGCCTAACAGTACTAGAGTCTGGTAAATGAAAGATGAGAATGAAAAATTCACTTACGCGGCAACACTATATGTCATTACCATAGGTTTTGACAATCAGTGTTGCCGCGTAAGTGAATTTTTCATTCTCTTCTTTCATTTGCCAGACTATACAAGCCCTTTGTTTTAAAAATAAATAGGCAACACCGTAGCGATTTCTGTAACTATAGTCAAGAGCAATGAAACCGGGTTACTTAGTACAGAATTTCCATAGAAAGTGACCCGTTTTCATTGCTCGAGTGTATTTCCCGTTCAGTTTCGAGTCGCCCTAGCTCAGCTGGGTCTGGGTCGACGGCCGGCCGGCGCCGCGCTCGCATCGATTCAGCACCTTCGCCCTGGCTTACTAAGCAGGACCTATATTCGACCTAGTCTCTCCATGTACAATTTTGTTCGACGTTTTTAATATCTTTCGAGCAAGTTTGAACGTGTGGACCAGTAAAATTCTAGCTGTATTTGGCGAACTAGATTGAAAGCAACATAAATGCTCCGTGAGGTCGCCACTCCATGTCTTCCTGTGGATGTCGTGAGAGGCGTGAGAGGCGACTTAGAGTATAAAGGCTTGTACTGTTAAGCGATGGGCTTAAAACCTGTCACTAATACACTGGTAAACATCTTAGCGTGATTGTGCAAAATATGGTTACAGAACTATCAAGAGGTCTTTTTAGAGTTGTTGGTATTTCTGTAGCTCTGCCTACTCCACTTTGGGAATGAAGGCGTGATGTTATGTATCTATGTAATCTCTTGGTAAATACGAGTATTCCACTATTGTTACCGCTTGCCGCTCGAAGCCACCGCTTTCATCTATAACATACCTTTTGAAGCAAAGCTAAAAACATCCAGAGACTCATTTCCAAATCCAGAGAGAAAAAAACCACAGAGTATAAGCGCTACACAATTTCAAACCATTTGAAATTCAAAATACCCAAGTTCCATTTATTACAAATGTCGCTATAATGTCCATAACAAACGAAACACGTTGCGTCATAATCATAAGGCTCCAAACTTTTTAATTATCCGTCAAAGCTGTGGTAATTCCCTTAATGCCGCTATAAAGACTGCACCGAGGGGACGATCAAAGAGTGAAAGAGCACGAGTTGCAGTTCGATGACCTCAAAAGGTTGAAACAAATGTTCACAATATTCTATATTCCGGGAATATGGCCAACGGGTATACGGGATTATTCCAGGAAAAAATCAACATGCTTGCGTTGTGAGCAACATTGGAAATATTAATATTGATACTGACCGCAATTACGTTTTGGTTCTGTTTGTATTTGTTGCGCAAAAAATAACAAGTCTTTTTGGTATACGCAGACCGCAATGTATAATGTAGTAGCGGTTCATATAATTTAACATGCATTAAAAAAACGGTTTTTCCTAAAGTTTAGCTTAACTCACCTATTTGAAATAATTTAAACATTATACAGCGGAATTACCATTTACTGGTCACTTAAGCGCTATTTCAGCTCCATGGCGCCCCTGAAGCGCGATTATAACACTGCATCGGCTGTACTGTACATTTTTTGGGCTATTTTCAAGCTTTTTACCTGCCAAAAAGATGTTCGTAAAACTTGTATTTAATTACTTAAAAACAATATAGGTACCTAGTCTAGAGCTATATAAACTTGTGTTTGATATTACCTACCTAACCTTAATGTTTTCAGAGTATCTTGAACATTAATTACGTAGGATAGGTTAGGTTGGATGTTTAAGATGCCCTGAAAACATTATGGTTTCAGCAGAGCATTCGATGAAAATGAAATTCGATGAAATGATAGATACCCATGATTAAGATGCAACAAAGCGATATTACGAAATGTCTAGAATATAAAACAACTTACGACTTTAAGAATCTAAAATAAAAATATAGAATTAGATTGCCCGAAAATAAAGATATCTTCATAGTGTAAATTGGTTTTAATTTTAAAAAAATAAAATTAATAGTGTAAATTGGTTTTAATTTTAAAGTTTTTTTTTTTATTGAAACCATTTTTATTTTTTTGAGGGACCTACGTAGTTAGCCTCTGATGGCTTTGACTACTTCGCTGGAGATAGGGCAGACTCCTGATGGGAGCGACGCAGTAAACAATTGTCACAACAATATCGAATACACTTCCCGACCACTTTAGCGCTATAACAGCTCCGTAGCACCCTGTAGCGCTATTGCAGCTCTATATCCACTTTGTACAAGCTAGACAGATTTATTAATTCGACCTGATTATAAGGTTGCGTGAAACAAATGTTGAGTTTTAAAGCTTCGATGGGGTCGGCGATCAACTCGATGCTTTGCATTCTTTTCGTGAAACATTGCATAGCTGCCATAGTTCCTGGCTCAATAATATCATAACTGGTCAATGGATTGCTACAAGCACACTGGCTATTGCCTAATGAAACTGCGCCTTAATTGTGGAATAATTTTAGATTTAATTTAATTATGTGTGTCGAGGGTTTTTATCTATTTAACCCCCGCAATAAAAGAGAGGGAGAAAGTTTAACGTGTGTCTCTATGGTGCACTTCCTTGTCGCCGAACAACGTTTCCCATACTGATTCATTTCCCAACCGTATGATTTGGCATCCTGTTTTTTTTCGGAAACTAAATATTTACTTCTCCTATAAAAGTCAAAAGTAAAGATGATTAATTTACCCGTTGTCCCGTGTGGTTGCCGGGTTAGAATAGTGCCACTCTATGTCTTCCCGTGGATGTCGTGAGAGGCGACTAAGGGAAAAAAGGCTTGTAGGACTGTTAGGCGATGGGCTTGCAACCTATCACTAATACACTATCTTAGCCTGACTATGCAAAATGTGGTTACAGAATTATCAACAAGTTTAGAGTTGTTGGTATTCTGTTGCTCTGCCTACCCCACTCTGGGAATAAAGGCGTGACGTTATGTATGTATGTAAATATTTCAGGATTTATTTCAGGGCCATCGTGTAGGTTACGTTAGTTTGATAAAATCGTGAAATATTTACAGTTTCGGGAAAAAAGCAGTATGCCAAATGATACGGTTGGGAAATGAATCAGTTTGGAAAACGTTGTTCGGCGAAAAGGCAACGAGCCTTCTCTGTATATTTGTGTATCGGTGGCTATGTTTGTGGCATCACAGCTCCCAAACTGATGATCCAATTTAAACGAGTTTTTTTTTAAAGAAATCCAGTGTAATTAGGATGGTTCTTAGCTAGGTTTCACGAAAATCAGTTTAGCCGTTTAAGAGATATCAACTCTGAATAAGGGAGTTACCATTACACCAAAGGTTTTTATCTATTTAATAGGATAGCCCATAATTACTTCGAATTTCACTTCATTAAAACGCTATTTTTTGCTTAAACTATGATGATTACAAAATATCGTTAACATTTATTACGTAGGTTAGGTTAGATTTAACTTTTAACTACCATAAATAACTCATGCGGCAAGAAATGCCTTTCGTTGTAATTAAAATTCTGCGTAATGATTACGTTTTGTTATGGACTTTTCATAAAACAATAGCTACCCATTGAATAGTTATAGTATTAACTAGCCGTTTCCCGCTGTTTCCCTAACTCCGTCCGCGTAAAAGTAATTTAAATCGCTATTCCCGTAGGAACCGTTAATGTTTTCGGGGTAAAAAGTACTCTATGCCCTTCCCCGGGACTCAAACTATCTCCATACCAAATTTCATCTGAATCGGTTCAGCGGTTTATCCGTGAAAGCATAACAATCAGACAGAGTTACTTTTACATTTATAATATTAGTACCTATTGCTCTGCCTAATCTGGTTAAATTAACGCCTATTCATCTTAACACTTTATATCATTATTAGAACACTATCCCAAGTTATTATGCCTTTAAGACCTTAACAAATACCGAAAAGGGCTTTATTTGATTACAAGGATCAAGATAACCTTTATTAGGTACATGGCGGGTGGAATAAAAAGAAAGTACGGTAAGAATTGTTATCAGCAGTAATAAAGCGTTTCTTTTATTTAGTTTTACGCAAAATAGGGGAGGTGAAATATTTGCTTCGGAAAAGGTGTACAGTAACTTATTAAATATGTTAGTACCTACGGAATCACAAGCAGTTTTTTTATTACTAGCCTTTTATAGCTTTACTGGTTATTTAAATAGCCAACAACGAGCTACATAACTTTAGTTTTAACGTACCGACTCTGTTATTTTGAACATAGGCTTAAGACAAAAAACGCAAAGTTCGCAGTTATCGAAAATCGACAAAATGTATATTGTATACAATTGATGCAAGAAGCTTTATATTTGAAACTGGCACGGCGAACATCGCCTTGAAGCGAATAAAAGTGACCTTGAATGACGTCGCTTATGTTTTTTGTTACACTCAAGTGTCCCCCCCCCCCCCCTCCCATACTGCCAAAACTACAAATACCAAAATTCGGAAAAAATCTAAAATAAAAGCGCATATAACGGAATTATAAAAGGAAAACTATCTCGACTAAGAAGACATACTTGGTTCTTGAGATACAGGCGATTACTGTTTATATCTACTTAAATCATCTAAGACGTCAGCAAATGACTTTAAATAGAAAATTTGTTATTACTTGTTGTTTTTTTTCATGTTTTTAGTTTGAACGGCTTCGGAACCCTACACTGAGCATGGTCCGAAATGCTCTTGCTTCGTTATTTCATCCTAAAATGAATGGCATAGGCATGTCATGGTAACATTGGTAACCCCCTAAACATATTTAGATTTACTCACTTTAGTTTGAAACGTTTGCGTGTTTGAAACACATAACAGATGATCTGCATTTGGACTACAGTACAAGCCAACAGTAATATGAAGATTTGGATGCAGATTTGGTGCCGTTGACGTAGCTGTATCGAAACTATTCAAAACTGCAGCTCTGTTTGGATGCAGTCACATGCCAAGTGCACTCGCTGCAAGCTGAATACATTAGTTGCACATTGCACTCTAAACTACGCTTCGGGAACATTTATTTAAAAACCAGAAGATAAATGGCTAAATAACTATTATATGGGTATCTATCATTTCATCGAATGTATCATTTCATCGAATTTCATTTCATCGAACGCTAGTTTCTGCTGAAACCATTATGTTGTATTAATGTTTAAGATGCCCTAAAAACATTACAGTTTCAGCAGATAATAGCGTTCGATGAAATGATACATTCGATGAAATTAAATTCGATAAAGTGATGAGTTACCCTATTATATAGATAAAATCCACCGAAATGATGACCCCTACTTTTACAGGTGATATCTCTTAAACGGTCAAACCAATTTTCTTAAAACCTAAGTAAGAACCATCCGGAATACCCTGTCTTTAAAAAAAACCGCGTTCAAATCGGTCCATCCTCTAGGGAGTTGCGGTACCCCGGAAACAAACAAAGAAACACAGATACACAAACACATAGTTACACACAGACATAGATATACATAGACACACGTTAAACTAACATCACCCCTCTTTTTTGTCGGGGGTTATAAAACTAACAATAGTTAGTACCTATTACAATTGAAATAAAACAAATAAAGAAGTTAAAGGAATAAATAAAAATATGGCTTGAATTTATTACATTATTAATTTCTAGCGACTACGAATCTATCTGAGTGGAAGTAGTTTATCGCTAGTCCCTCGGAAACTCCATTTACCGGATTTACCGAGAAGCAAATAAAAAGCTCTATATCTAACTCTCTCCCAGCTATGAACTCTTTATGTTTTAAATATCACATTAATTGGAAGCATTAAACGTTATGACGTAACAAACAAGCATACACTTTCACATTTATAATATTAGCAAGTACCTAAACTGCATTGATTTTAAATGACACAAAACTTTGCATTTAAAACCGTTCCTCAAACTTACCAGAGTCAAAAAAACGTAAGCAAAAAGTCTTTAATGCACTTCTTTATTAAGGTGGCGATTATCACACCTCCGCAAACACTCCACGAAAATTTCAAATCTCTCTCATCATACAGCCCTCAGCCGTGTTATACCGCCGCGCGGGTTAATGAAAGGGGGCTCATTTGGAGCTTACCGGGACATGTGATGAGTCATACCGCATACGCATATGTCAACTGCTCGTTTTTTCAGCCCTGCTTTTATAAAGCATTTTTTTTAATTAAAGCTGCTCCATAATGATAAGGCTTATGCTCACGATTTGTTCGCAACGGTCCGACTTGTTTCGAAAGCTATGTTATTTTAAGAAACTATGCACGTATACTTCTTTTCTCCTATTACCTTGATGGGTACAAAGGCACAACACTAAAAAAATGCTAGTTTAACAGTCGAAATGTGAAATATTATAATATCTACTAATCAATATTAAAAAAAAAAACAACAGCCGAACTTTTTTCAGTTCGTAAAACCTCAAATTGTTGAATTATTCGTGAGGTATACAGAAAATGGACGACACAATCGACATAAAGAGTAACGTCACGCTCCACTAGACTGTGTTGAACGGCTGAATCATATGTCGATACGTCATTGTCTATGGTTGAATCATAACATCGTAAATTCTATAGGTATTGACGTTTGCCGAAATGCTGGCGGCGCAAGATTTTCGTAAATAGCACTACACTATACTACTAATCCACTTTGTTATCTCATATCGTTATTATATTGTTAACTTTACGGCGCTTTTAATTTATTAGTCGATCAAGCACTGGCCTCGTCATCTCTAACATCTATGCATCCATTGCATATACCTCCCCTAATTTCTTCAAAGTCAGTCTAATATGTATTAAGTGCACCAAAGTCCGTCAGTTCTTCATATTAGTGCAGATAACATAAGTTTATCTTAAGAGTTCAAGTTATCGTCGAAGAAACATACAAACTTACGAGAAGTAGGAGTTGATTCTTCGTTTGATCGAATATCAGGAGATAATCTCATAAAAATCAAAATGATAAGGACTTATAACAAGAAAATACATCCCCTGCCATTCCTCATAATCATAATATAAAAGAACTAAACTAAACGACAGTATTCCACGAAAATAACCCATTCATTATAAAACCCTCGCATCTTTATTTCCAGCTGATACCCCCCTATAATTATCAACAAACATTTGCTATCGCAGAATAACGAGTTAATATGATACGTACGAACCCCCAGTGGGTAAATATTTCCAGTTTCACGGATTTCATTACAAAACACAAATATAACAATACCGTTCCCAGTGTCGCTACTGCCTAACCTTACAGGTTAAGTTTATATGTAAAAATGTTAGTTCCAGATTTTGCCACTACGTTAAATAAGTTGGTGATATTAAGGGTCAACGACCCAGACGTAGGGGAAAAATGTCTCGCAACGAACATAAATTACAATCAGACATGTTTGCCAGCCTAACGCGTACCTTCTAGGAATTCAATGTTACTAACTTATAATTTGAATGGGCACTGACCTTTTTTATTGCGGTTGGCGTTCTCAAAACATCAGTGTTGCCACAATCTGTAAATAAATAATTATAATAATTAAGAGTCGTTATAAAAAAACTAAAAACTTTCATCTAAAAAGTTTTGATTCATCACCTTTAAAACGCCACAGATACGAAATAAAAGCACGTTTAATTCAGTAGTCTTATCTGCAATGCATGCAACCTCCCTACAATTCTACCAACAACGCAGACTGAATTTAAAACACGAATGTCAAGGGGAAGCTTCAACTTTGTCATTTCAAATTAAGAAAGGAAAATTCCAACGACTAAAGCACATAGTACGTTGTTTCCTAACTTTAAAAACCTTTGGGTTGTTAGTTCGCTTTGCATAAAATATGTATAAATATTCAGGCGGTTGCCAGTTTTGCACTTTTAAAGCACCTGCTTGTACACTCTTAGTAAAGACACAAAGATACTAAAGGTTCAGGTAGTTCTTAAAGTAATAAATAACACATCCTACAGTGACAAGTTTTGAATCGCCTAACCTTCACTTTGTTTAGGAGTCATCAGCTCTTTCACCCGCACCGATTTTCATTACACCTAGTTTTTTAGCTGTGATGGTTTTCACCACTCCAATTCAGGATTTTTTTTTACCACTCCAACTAGTGCTGGACCAATAAACTTTCGAAACTCACCAGAAAACAACACAAATGCATTATCGGTGTGTTTACTGGGCACTTTGGGGTTAAACACCTCTTGGCAAAGATTGTAGAATGTGCGGCAAAGAAGTGGAGACGATGAAACACTTACTGTGTGAATGTGATGCTCTCGCCGGAGTAAGGCCACTTCCTGACTTGTCGGTATGCTTGCAGTAAAACGTACAGGCGGCGTAAACGCTGCGCATTGATTGGTAGATGCCACTGGTTGCCTAGAAACCCTTGCCGATTCCGTGTTTTACTGCAAGCATACCGGACAAGTCAGGAAACGACCTAAGAATGAAAATCCTTGGCTGTGGCTACCCAGAACCAAAGGATTTAAAGGCATTCCACTATCCGCTTGCTGGAAGGAGTGGAGGCTGCATTGGATTAAGCACTTATAAAAAGAGGAGCACTTATAATTTCACAAAAAACCCCATAGGGCCAAACCAATTCACTGGCGTTTTTCTTAAAACCCCGCTTCTGAATAGGTCTATTCGTTCCGCTACGATGCCACTGACAGACACATAACCTTTTGACCGCCACGGCCACCACTTTTTGTCTCTGACGCCAACGACGTCATTATGTCTCAACCGCGCTGATACAAAAGGTATGGAGCGCGTACCGAGCGCCCGGCGTCCCCAGCACGAAAATCCGATGACGTAATTTGCCGGCTTTAGCGGTTAAAGAGAAGTTAACCCTTTAACCGCTTCTGTCCGCGTCGGGGGTTAGAATCATGAGTTGCCGACTCACCAAGCTGTCACTGAAATTGTGAGGCCACATACCTACTCGTAGGATAAAGTCAGCAGTGTTCCGCGATCTGGATCCCAATATATCTGTTCTTTACATATATTAAACTTGGTCATATTTCCTTATCTTCAAAATTTATTTGGTTGAATCTTCGGAACCCTCTGATCTTAAGCGATGATTTGTTGTTTAATAAATGAGTACTTACAACTTCTTAATACTGGTAAGATATTTTTTTGATAAATGATGTGGTTTCATGATAAACAGTAATTAATTGAATTTGTCGCTGCAATCAAGGCGCGCGCCAACTATCACCATCTCACGTTCTACACGCGGAAGCATCCAGTGTAGGTGTGGCAGCATATGTGGCTTCTTTACCTCTTGGCTCCCCAGGTTTGTTCTTGAGAACATAATGCCAAATATAAAAGGCACCCTATTATAAAAAAAAACAAGGTTGAAATTACAATGTTACTAAAATAGGTATTGGGTCTTACGACGTTAAGGCCATTCTCCGTATACACAATATTTCAATTGAATTACGGCTAACTGAGATATGCCGTGCGCGGATAGCCGGGCTCGCGGGAAATCACGATTTCGATTCCATTTTCGCTTGTACGGTCGGCCTTACAAGTAGTTGCACACTTTAGTGCTTTGTCACGTTAACGTCATGTTTGAATTGCTGCACTAATCTGTCAAAGGTGTTAAAACGACAAGGTACAAAAGTATGCAGCTACTTATAAGGTTTTACACAGCCACAACACAAATAGGGATCATGCAATCATTAATAGGTATATTTTTAGCTTACGCTCTCTGGAAAGTGTATACGCGAAACAATTGTCGTGTTAGTTTTTTATAAGATATGAGGCTTTAAAAAATAATAGTTCAGGCCCCCTGCAAAACACTTCACAAAATTGACGACAGAAATGGCATACATAACATCACGCCTTCATTCCCAGACTGGGGTAGACAGAGCTACAGAAATACCAACAACTCTAAAAAGACTTGTTGATAATTCTGTAACCACATTTTGCACAATCAGGTTAAGAAGTTTACTAGTATATTAGTGACAGGTTGCAAGCCCATCGCCTAACAATACTACAAGCCCTTATTCCCTGAGTCGCCTCTTACGACATCCACGGGAAGACATGGAGTGGCACTATTCTAACCCGGCAACCACACGGGCAATAAATAAATTTGTTTTTATTTCAGAAATCGCTATGTCCAAGCCAATATTATTGAATTAAAATATGACCTAAATAAAATGAATATGAAGAAAAACCTTAAAAAAAGTCAACAATCTAAGCCTGAAAAGAAGTAAAAAAAAATACTTATTAGTTTTGGTTATGTATATGATCTTAATTAACGGGGCAAAACTTAGGGCCGTGTTCACCAACAATTAAACGGACGATTAGCAGTTTAACGGGTGTCAGATGTATTGATTAACAGCTGATTAAGACTTAACCGTCCGATTAATTGTTGGTGAACACGGCCCTTAGTGTATTGCGTTTCATACTTATACCTATGCTTTATTACATTTTCTCCTAAATCGTATCAATGAAACTCAATTCTGTTTTTCGTGCATGTTCCCTATTCCTTGCCTCAGCCTAGGCTCGTGATTTTAGGCACATTGATATAGTAGGAATTCTATAAAATGTCGGTATCCCTAGTATATTTTCTCAAGTGAATTCCGACCTAATTGCCATCCAATGTAGGTCGGAATTCACTTGAGAGAATCTACTAGGGATTCCGACATTATATAAAAGTCCTACTATACCTCAGTGATTTATTCGCCTTAAATAAAGTACCTGCAAGGCAGATGAAGTCGATCTCGACACATTGCACAACCATGAAATTCCTAAATAATTATAATGTTGACAGAAGTAAAATATGCTATTACTACACTTTGTCACCACTTATTTTATCAAATATCACTAAATCGATTGAGTTAATTCATCGATTTTCGTTAATAGATCGATTTTCCCGTGGGTTGCCGGGTTAGAATAGTGCCACTCCATGTCTTCCCGTGGATGTCGTAAGAGGCGACTAAGGGAATAAAGGTTTGTAGTACTGTTAGGCGATCGGGTTGCAACATGTCACTAACATACTAGTAAACACCAAGGAGTTTACAGACAGTGGTCAAGACCTGATTGAGCAAAATGTGGATACAGAATGATAAACTAGTTTAGAGTTGTTGGTATTTCTGTAGCTCTGCCTAATCCACTCTGGAAATAAAGGCGTGATGTTATGTATGTATGTGATCGATTTTCTGCTAAAACCATGGTGTTTTCAGGATATCTTAAACATGAATTACGTTGGTTAGGTTGGGATTGAATAGTGAATAAGTACAAAAAAAACTCATGCGGCGAGAAATGACTTTCGGTGAAATGAAAATTCGGCGAAATGATGAAAGGTGTTTCGATAAAATAATAGGTACCGTAAAACGAGGTGAAGTGAAGGAACTGGCAGATAAAAGAGAAGATTGGAAATTACTCCACCGACAAGAGCAGAGCTCTTAAATTAAAAGAAATGGAAAAACGGGGTGAATAGGGACACAATGAAGTATATGTTACCAAGTATGAAACAGAAATAATTTCAATGAAAACGTTATTTTCATTCAATAATTGGTCTTATTTGTGTTTCCTTACTTTAGGTTGGGTTTAGGTTGTGAGTTGTGTCCCTATTCACCTCTTAGTCCTTATTCATCTCATTATAATTAACACTTTCGCCGCCACAAAGCGCTATTAGCGTAGCAAAGCGTAGCCAATCCCAGCGTTTTTTCGCTAAACGAAAAGTCAGAACACGGATAGCGGGTTACTGACGCTGAATATGTTCTAATTTACTGTAGCAGTTGTCTCAAAAATACCACCAGAAGCAATTATTTTATACCGCTTGTTACTTCTGATAATAAGTTAAGGGACTAAAAACAAGAACAAGTGGCAAGCAACGTGGTCACCCCTTCAAGTTGCCTCTACTAAAACATTCCATCCTTAAGTAGAACTATCTAAATCTTGCTCCACGAAACCGCGAGGCACAAACTAGGCAAAACCTAGCTTGTGTGGAAATGCCAACACAGCCGAGTAGAAATAGCAACCGCAACGATGGTAAAATGTAGGCTTAAAACTGGCAAATCTAGGCCGTCACAAGTCGCCCAAAGTTCACCTATTTATTTTATGAAAGTATTGAGTGATTTGGAAAATGATTAACTTTTTAAAGACAATCTTTCGGTATCTTAGCCATTGAACAAAGAACGCTTCGCTGCTAATGCTTTCAGTAAATGTTTAAAGAAAATTGCTGCGTTTTTTGTTCTTTTCCCCGCGATTTGGATGGCGTGGAATTCTTTTGGGAACTAATATACCCACAGATATCTTTATGCTATTTATGTATGTATGTAAACACTTTATTGTACAAAATCAAAATACAATATATACATAATAGGGATGTTTAAAGGTGGTCATATCCCTTTTTTTTTTCTTTTTTTTATGTTAAGGAGAAGGCACACTAGCACTCAGGCCACCTGATGGTAAGTGGAATCTGAGACCCATAGACATTTGAATTCTCAAGACTATAATCCCAAGACCTCAAATGCGTTGCCAACCCTGAGGACTAAGATGGAATGCCTCTATGTTAGTAATTTCACCGAGTGTCTTATCCCCACACCGGAACACAACAATGCGAACACTGTTGCTTGGCGGGTGGTTAATGGATAAGATGGTGGTACCGATCCGGACGGACCCTGCACAGGGTCCTACCACCACTAAAAGCTTTAAGCGATTCCTTTCAGCAAACCTGTGTGCCACTAAGAAAAATAAGTAAAATCAGCACCAAGTAGTAATCCTTGGACCTTATAAATCAACCCACTATAAAAATCGAAATATCAGATAATTTTTAGATTTTAGCTGAGTAAATACGGTTTGACGAGGTGACTGGTGGAATTGCTATTTGCTCAACCACCATACTCTGATTTAAATTGGATCATGTTGGCAATATTCCTCTGAATACTGTACTACTTTTTTTAACTCTTTTAACAAGCGCATCCGAAAGTTATCTGTTTCTCTGTAGAACCTGCCAGGATTTGACGTTTCGTATTTTGGATACGACCGTAGTTCGAAAAATAATTAAAAAAGGTCCATGGCACAAAACCTCCTTTGAACCGAAAGCGGTAGATATAAGATAACATTTCGTTTGTCACCAGCCACCCCTGTCGGCTATGAATCAGACGCGCTCTGACGTTGGCAAACGAAGCCAATCAATGCCGGTTGGATCATGACTTACAAATTTAAATTGTATATTTTAGCTAAGTATATTAATGACTTTAATATTAAGTTGTAAAATGCCCTTTTAGATTTAGTATTTGTAGTTGTAGTTATTTTACATAATCTATTTACTTTTAGATCCCCCAACTGATGAATCTATATCTGCTTTTGGAAAATCATTTTCACCGATCACTTGTAACTTCCAACCTTGACACTGGCAGAATTGTCCCACTGGACAGTAGACATATATATATATATATATATATATAAATCGATCTTGTATTTAAATGTTGGTACGTCATCGACTTTTAAAAGAGATTTATAATATATACATTATATAGAATTTAATTCCAAAGCAATATGAAAATGATTTTTTTTGATAGAAAAGCTATGTTTTATTAAGGTCACTAAATGTGCCTATGTATGTGTACATACGTAAAAACTTTGTAGTACAAAACATAAAATCCAAATTGGTTGCCCACGAGCGACGTTATGATGTTTTAACTGAAACTTACGTTAAGTGCGGAATTGACGTTACAAATTACATAAATTATTATAGTTACGTTGACGATACTTAAGTTAACCTAGTTGGTAGTGACCCTGCCTTTGAAGAATTCCATCTTAGTCCTCAGGGTTACAACCCATTTGAGGTCTTATTAGGATTGCAGTCTTAATATTATAGCCTAAAGAATGTCTATGGGTCTCAGATTCCACTTAACTATCATCAGCTGGCCTGAGTGCTCGTGTGCCGCCCTTATCATAAGAAATATATTTGTGTGATGAGCGCAAGTATTTTGTTTCTGAGTCTTGAATGTTTTCTATGTATTTTAGTATTTATTTCTCTAACCAATTATGTTCATTGCTGTCTAGTACCCATAGCCATAGTACAACTCAACTTGTTATCCCTGCCTTGCCTCTACATTTACGAAATAGCCGTCTTTGTTCAACTGCATACATATCTGTTTGCTACCGCAGATAAGGATGCAACTAGGCCGCAAACACGTTATCGATTAGCATTATCAAATAATAAACTAGTACTCAGGAACAAAAGCGCATATAATAATGTGTATAAAAGTTTATAATAAAATCCCGCCTGCATTAAAGACATTGTGCCATAGTGAATTCAAAATAAAATTATACAGAATCTTAAGTGACAATCGTATTATAGCATAAATGATTTTTTAATGTTTAAGTTTTAAATAATGGCATGTTATTACATTTAGTTAACTTGACCTGAGATATACATATTGATAGACATGTATTTAATATAATTCAAATTTTATTTTATATGACATAAATTTTAATGTTTTTATGTATAATTTTAATCCATTTTTACTTATAACATTAGGTACAATTTCCTCTTTACAATTTTATATTATATGTTTAATTTAACTTTCACATGCCTGACTCGGCTGAATATATCTTGGGAAGCTATGTATACCAATTTTAAGATCTGTATTACTTACCATAATGTTCTTGTGAATAAACGATTCATTCATTCATTCATTCATGCCTAGAGCTTAGTTCGGGATTAGGTCAGTTTGTCTGACATAGTACCTTTTTTTGTTGTTTCTTCTTTTATCGTTCTCCGCTGTTTAAAACAGTCTGCACTTTGAACCTGCCAAGTACCTAGCTAGATTACGAGCTGAGTCTAACTTGTGCGAGCTCTAACTGCAGGTACTACCAGTACCCTAGCGGGTTGTGTAATTACACTGGTTGGTTTCATTACCGCCGCGAAACGCTCTCGGCAACGACTCGCGCCGTAGTGCCGCGTAATTTTACCATGTAAACATTGTTTACCTAAATTATCAGGTAACTCGCTAAAATATATTTATATAAAATATAAAAAAAAATAACTTTGTAACCTTAGCCAAGTCAAAGGATGGTTTTAACGACTATTTTATAAAAAAGGTAAAATGACGCGGTGAGATTCTTAACAGCTATCCAACGGTGCCCTAATAAACCGTAATTTTCGAGCGACCAAGCAAAGTAAATACGTACCCGGCAATGGGAGTCGCCTTAACACATGCGTTCAAAAAATAAATACCTAGTAGTTATGTTTAACACACATACTACATACTAACACGCCTTCATTCCCAGAGTGGGCTCGGCGACTGCAAAAGAGTTGTTGGTATCTGTAACCACATTTTACACAAACAGGCTAAGATTTTTACCAGTGTATTAGTGACAGGCTGTAAGCGCATGGCCTAACAATGCTAGAAGCCCCATCGAAGCCCTCATTCCCTTAGTCGCCCCTTACGAAATCCACGGTAAGACATGGAGTGGCACTATTCTAACCCGGAAACCACACGGGCAAAGTTTATGTTAAAAGTTTTGATAAAATTGAATAGTAACTGAACACCGGGTAAATTGTAAGTGTTTCTTTTACGACTTTGCGTGTGAAACATCATACTAAAAGTTTATTTATTCAGAGTCTTATTTGAATTTTCTTACTATAACATCCGGATTTCGTTAAAGTTCGTACCTAGCCAATTATAAATTGAATTATACGAAAACATCGCTTCGGTTTACGTGAGTTTTCTACAACATAGTAGGTAAAATTTATTATACATAACAACATTCCGGGAAAAAATATCTAAATGATGGTGAAAACGGCATCAAAATCAGTTGCGTGGTTTAGGAGTTAACAGAGTTACAGACAGACACACAGACAGCTGGGGCAAGCGACATTGTTTTATACTAAACAATCAATATAAACGACCGGCAACAATCGGGCAGGTATTATTAGTAGGTACGTAGACTAAATTTTTTATTCCAATTCCCAGAAATTATGGAAATGTATCTAGTGGTACGTAATATATTGATGTTGTCTTTTAAGTAACAATTATTAAATCTTTCTGTATACAATATTCAAACAAAAATTCAAAAAACAGGTTTTTTGAATATATACATATGTACATATTTTTTGTACTTAACATTTTGCATTAACTATTTTCCTCGCCAAATTGACACAGCATTTATATAGCATCGAAAATTTTGTTTCTCATCCAAGCAATGAATAAGAAACGAAAATGAATTGACTCTACTCATACCGAAAACAGTTTCCCAACGCAATTTCACTCGGCTTAACAGCTGACAGGTGTGACAGCCATGACATTGAGAAAAATACGCAATAAACAATTGACTTTGACACTGACAAGTGAGAGGAGACGTAATTTGACAATGGCGCGTTTAGTTTAACAAGTTAGATTTGTAATCAATCTAAATATAAAAAAAAACAGTACTGTGACTGAGTGGCTGCAGTCTGTTAGTCATGAGTTCATGACTGACGGACAACGCACAGCCGAAACCGCGGCACTTAAAATCCGTGCTTTTCTCATTTAAACACGTAATACACTTGTTTCTTTTACTATTCATAAATACGATATTGGCAAAAACCTAGCGATGCTGTTCAGGAATTTAAATAAATAATCGCCTATTTTTAAGTATCTCGCTTGTGAGTACTGTAAGTGATTGAAATGACTAAATACGGCTGTCCAATTCACCATCCTACAATGTACAAATTTTAGCGACTTGAAACTTGTATATCAGCTTCTGATAGATGAGATGTTTATTTGACACGCGAAGTATGTATTCGCAATATCAACGGCTTTGAACGTGTAGGTAAAGCCCCTGTTTATGAAAATTATTTATTTATTTATTATTGAATGAAGATTTATAAAAGATTTATGATTTGCAAGATGTTATATCTATCTGTAAATAGGCCGCACGGGCAATTCTACCATCGCTTCTCAAAAGAAGACCACTGCTGAGAAGAAACGCCGCAAGAAACTCAGCAGTCAGTTGTTTTTAAATATTAGAACTTAACCAAGCATTATATAAAACAATGAATATAAAAATTAAAATAAATGTGTAGTTAAACTTTTCAGCGACATTGGCAGATATATCCGCACCACTGGTTCAACGCCAACGACGGATGTATCCGTCATAGTTGACAGCGTGAAATAGACCTAAACGTCTATGAGGTAAGGTTGACATTAGGTATGGTGTTTAGTTTTCATTGGCGTGTGAGTGACGACTTTTATACTGAATATAGCGTTGATTAGGTGAAACAGGAAAACGTGTCGAAACTTGTCATAATCACTCACCAGTATACATTTTAAAGCGTAAGAACCTAAGAACATATCACAGACAGTAGGTAAATCATTTAAGAAACCGAATCATATGCCACGTGAACGATAATTAACTGACTAAGAAATGTTTCATGATAGAAATTGTAAAGGAAACCTCGTAGAAAGTTCCAGTAGTAAACTTAACAGCAGGCACGGTTACGGGAAGTGAATCCTTAGGAAACGAACAGAGCGAGTTTGAAATTTACGAGCTTTCTGAAAATCTCAGCTTTAACCGGGTCAGTGGCTCCTTTTTGTACTAGCCTAGCTTTTGTTCGCACCTTTCATTGTTGAATTCATGTATATACCTTTCAGCAGGCTTAGCTAAGATGCAAAGGATGTTTGTTTCTGTTTTCTGTTTAATCGAAATGTAAAAAGTTAACATAGACGTTTTACGCGATCTGTCAGCTTACGTCAATAGTATACATATTATAGATTTTCAAAAATCGTTAAATTAGCGTTATGCATCGTGACTAGACCCCCTGATAATGACCACATTTTCAAGATCATTTAACAAACAGTTTTGAATCTTACAAAACGGAACAAAGATTGATTCTCCACTGAGAAAGATGGAAAGGCATGTACAGGAAAAGCTACAAATTTTACCCTCACGTCATTGAAAACGAAACCTAAACGAAATGTAATAGGGTGCCAGGCCGACAGGTCAAATAAGGTACTTTTAAAAAAATTGTCATAACGATAGCTTGTATGGAGATTTAAGTGAATTAGGTACATTATTATGATATTAAGACGACATCAGTTAATACTTAACAGTTAACCTTGTTATCAATTTTAATAGGTTGAACAGCACAAAAAATATTTGTCTATATAAAAATCTTGATAATACGTATTTGGGAGAGTTCATTTCCTGATCAGTATAAAAAAAATGTCAACAGTCCGGTACCCTGTTAAAGAATATTTTCAAATTAACAACCACGTTCTACATACTTACGCAAAGATAAATGCTCTTTAGAGATTCCCCAACACCGCCTGCACCAATATTGGAGCGCGCAGGCTGCGAGTGTATAATTGATGGCCCCATTTGCATATTATCGCGCCAAATTAAACTAATAGCTGCCTGCAGATTACTGCTGACGAAATGTCCTTAGTCAACTAGCAACAGTGGCAAGTGTTGCCACATTACATTCTGTATAAGGGTAAGGGGTTTCTTATTCGCGCTGCCAAGGAGTGGAATGCTCTCCCTGCGTCTATATATCTGCGTAAATATAGACGCATCTTGTATGAATACTCGACACGCCACACCATAAATTCACATTCAAAAATGAAAGCATTGCAGCAATCCTATTAGCCTGCCAAAAATTTAAAAATAGTTTTGAACCGTTTCATAGACTCAAATAAACGGATCGGAAAACTAATCACCTTGCCAACATGAAAGGTCTTATGGCCGTGTACGAGTATATGTATATGCGTCTGTATTCCCGGAATCGTATAACTTTGGTGTTTTCTAGGCGAGTATATCTCTCGACCTCGTCGTCACTTAATATCAGGAGAGACAGGTCAACCGCAAACACATATTTGATTTTTAAAAAAATACGGAAATACGGTCTAGTCATCTTAGAGAAATCGCGATTTAAAATTAGAGATTTTTCACGAAAATAACATATCTAGTAACTTCACATGAGCTTCCTCATGTTGCTCGAGATATATCTTGATATACATTCATACATGACAACACGCCTTCATTCCCAGAGGGGTAGGGGTAGGGGTTGGGGTAGGCAGAGCTACAGAAATACCTACAACTCTAAAAAGACTTGTTGATAATTCTGTAACCACATTTTGCAAATATCTGATTAAGGCATAAGCCTTAATTAAGATTTTTTTAAGGACCTCGATTATCGAAAAAAAAAATTACACTATCACGACACTTACACTAAGTCTAATGACTATTAAACAAAAAATGTTTAAATCAAATTAAAAGAAATAGTCTCTGAGTAAGACTTGAAAAAAAAGAGAGCCTAAATACGAGTTTTATGGGTCGCAAGTTGTCTTTGCTTCTGGAGGGAGGGTATAAAAAGTTTGGTAAAGGCCAAATGTCGTATTGCCTAAACATAAGACACTGGAAAAATTACACGACACTGTTCGAAGTATAATTTACAAAAAAAAAACAATGATTTTTAATATACCATGGCTTACCACTTGAGAAGTAGGTAGATGTTATTTTACGTCAATATCATTTTTGACGACTTTGGCTTTCTAGATAGGTTTTACGAAGGTAGTAAGAGGTCTACATAAGTAATTAGCATTAAAAAGAGGTATCATCCTTTAGTTTAGATATGAGGCGACACTATCGTCCACTCTCTTATTTTTTTATTATTGCCATTATATGCTGAGTAAATGCTCGCCCGTGTGGTTGCCGGGTTAGAATAGTGCCACTCCATGTCTTCCCGTGGATGTCGTAAGAGGCGACTAAGGGAATAAGGGCTTGTAGTGCTGTTAGGCGATGGGCTTGCAACCTGTCACTAATACACTAGTAAACATCTTAGCCTTCTTCTGCAAAATGTGGTTACAGAATTATCAACAAGTCTTTGTAGATTTGTTGGTATTTCTGTAGCTCTGCCTACCCCACTCTGGGAATTAAGGCGTGATGTTATGTATGTATGTATGTAAATGCTCACTTAAATATTTTAGTTTAATCAGTTTTTATGTTTAGTTCCTATTCCTAAGTATTCATCTCGTCAAGATCCGAAGAAATTAGGAATATGTATGCAATCAATATTTATATTAATAGTGACTTCAGAGGCTTCCCAGATAGTGCTAGCGGGTAAGCCGTAGCCCGACCAGTTACGGTATCATTCACAACATATCGTAACCGATAAGAATTAAAAAACCAGAAAATTCACAAGAAATAATAGGGAATGTTGTTTTCAAGATTAAATATTTCGCATGAACCATGAAACAAATCTCTCTCAAATAGACTGAAAATATAAAGAGTAGGGAAATCGTCTACTGACGACTACTGCAAGGCGTGCGTGACTTAACGGCTTGGTATTTACTATAGTCGCTATTGTTGAAAAATTAAATTATTTGATTGTCAGCCAAATAGCCTATTAGCAGATCATTTATCGAATTAACGTCTATAGAATCTTTATTTGTATCGATATAAATATTAAGTGGGCAACATTACCATTTGTAACAAAGTAATAAATTGACGGACGTCAACGGCAGCTACAATACAGTCGAGATATATTGAGCCAACTGACGCGACTGGACGTGACATTTGGTGGCAACGAGCTGAATACAGATGTGCCAAATATACGTCGATATGGTAATAAGTGTGACTTAGTGGCCTTGAAATGAACACTTAATCAATAAACCTATTAACATCTACCTAAAAAAGAAATACTTCGTAAAATATATTAGAGCGTGAATGCATTGACATAAAAGGCCAAAACATCGCATTTAACTAACAAACTAAAATACAACAGCAATTTTTAAAAACAGAATCCTGGCTCACAACTGTCATAAACAGCTTTATATTTCCAACAAATCCTTGCCAATGGCAACTCAACTGACGTAGGTCGTACCAACCTACATTTTGTCTATGGCATCTGTCAGATGCAGGCACTCAACACGGTCTCGGCTACCCATTTGGCACGAGACGGCTAATACTGCACGAGGAATTGCTGCAGAATATGGCAGCCGTAAAATCTAGTTTTCTAGGAAAATACCGATATTGCGCTGTAAATTGAATATTCAGTCGATCAGCGATCGTCCTATAAATAGCTCCACTGGTAAGATTTCCCTAGGTTAACCAAGTGAAAATCTTTTTCAAAGTTGTTAGTCTCATTACAAATATTGAAAGACGACGGAACGTTTCAAAAGAATTTGATTTACTTTGTGCAGTTAATATTTACTTATATGAATGTTTCCATTAGATTTATTTTCCAACTAATAACATTTAGAACATGCATTGTCATCTCATCCCTCGCACTTGAACCGAACAAACACGGTTCCACCCTGCTACGTGGAACTTTCTGGAAAGTTTCATTAAGGCCATTAGGGCCCGCAGTTTTACGCGGCAGGCAGGGTATTGGCTGGCCGGATTTATGGCTGCAATACAATTTATCGACTAAGACAGGCACGGGCGGGAATGTCGCCACGTGATGCGAGACGAATAAAACCAGAACGAACCTATTAACGTACGTGTTGGCGGTGGGAAATCGTCAAAGTACTATAACAAAACGGTAATTATGTAGTTGGAACAGTCTTAATAAGGGTCGTGGTGAGATGCTTGTTTTAAGACGTGTCCAAGTCAAAGACAAGTTGTCTATAACTTGACGTATCTACAACCGGGAATTCAAAATCAGTTAAATAATACATTATAATACAAGATTTAAAATTCGCGTATCCACAAAAAAGGTTATGTTAACAGCGAGGTGTTGTTGGTAGAATAAAATTGTTCCTAACGACACATGCTATTAGCCTTGTGCTTTCGTATCTTGCATATTTTAGGCCATTTCGCAAATGGGCCTTGCGTGATAGCGACAAAATGTTTTATTTTCTATGCGGAAGGATTTTTGATGGGTTCAATTAGGGATTGTTCTCAAACTTGCTCGGAAAGAACCATTTTCCGATTGAAACACAAGGAAGAAGAAAGAAAAGCCTAGTTGGTAGTGACCCTGCCTTCGAAGCTAAGGGTCCTGGGTTCAAATCCCGGTAAGGGCAGATATTTGTGTGATGAGCACGAGTATTTATTCCCGAGTCTTGGATGTTTCCTATGTATTTAAGTATATATTTCTCTGCATAAGTAAGTTTATCATTGTCTAGTACCCATAGTACAAGCCTAGAGCATAGTTTCGGACTAGGTCAATTTGTGTGACATTGTCCTGTGTGATATTTATATATTTATATTTATTTATTTTAATAAAAGGCGGCGGGCGGCGAGTCATTGTGAATTCTGAATACTGTCTTGTAGTTTTCAAAAGCAGATTCTCTCTCAATTCGTCGATTTTCATATAATGTTCTATTATTCTAATAAACATTTTTTTATTACTTTATTATAAAAAAGACACCGTAATGCGTAGAACTAAAAAAAGAAAAACCGTGTTGTTAACAAGCTACTCTTACTTATTTGAAATTAACTTTAGATTTGCCGTTATTGTAAATTAAAGTACTTACTCATATTAAAAGACGCAAAAGACATTTAATTTAGTTTTCAAGCAAACAGATTAAACGAATTACTTATTTATATTTCACCCGCGGGTCTAAAGCGAGTCGATATTAAACTTTAAAAGCCGACTGATGCTGCGGCTCGAATTCCCCAAAGCGAAGCGTCGACAATAGCCTGAAATCCAACTCATCCCAATAGATTTCAGAGCTATCCGTAAGCCTGCAATCTATAGCAGATTGAAAAATGTCTGCAAACACATTTTCAAGTTTAAGCAACATTTATCACAATAGCCCCACGTTGGACGCCATTAAAAACCGTTTGATCTTATTTGTTCCGGAGAACGCGTATTTACTAACCGAAAGAAATTAACAATCAGAAATGGCGAAATATTCAACGACATTTCCTTCAATGAGCAATTGGTAATTGTGTTTAATCAAGACAACCGTTATAAAAATGTTATTTCCTTTTAACTGTTCCATTTTGAAGATTTCGATTATGAATTTGGAACGGAACGCTTTGAAAGTCTATAGATGTATAAGAAGTTTTTATAAAGAGCCGTTATTTGCAAAGCTGCGGGGGATTACATGGCAGCATCCGAGCTCCAGCCCTGAACAAAGCGCGTTTGCATATTTTTCATATTATTCACATACACGTGTAACACAATCGGCTTACTGTTTGGCGTGGTTGCATTATGCGATTGACGGGTAAGTAAATAAATGTTATTTGATATTTTTGTGTCCATAACGATACTATATCATGTTCTACCATAGTTTGAAGGCCTTCAGGTCTAAAGATTGTTTCCTATTAAGGGTTTATATATAAATAACTCTTAGTATATCTGTTCAAAATATGTATCTGTGTTTCACAAAGGTACTAGGCTAAGCCATTTTACGATGCTGTACCGCGTACTTCATAAATATAAACAAAAATATTTATAAGAGCCGTTCTTTTGTACTCTTTAAAATCCTTTGTCCTTAATGAGAGTCATAATGGCAAGCTAAAGTGTACACTTAATTAATTTTGCAGATAAAATTGCACTGCAACAAGGACAATGAGTCATGAAAGCGAACATATTTTCAGGTACAAAAGGCATCCAAGAATAATTGCTTGCGGAGACCGTTTATTGTATTCAAAAAGATTTAATGAAACAACTTGCAACGTTCAACATTTAGTAATTGGTTGTTGTGAAAATAATAATTATACATAGCACTTTAAGTCAATAGTGATAATAATATCAATTTCAAATCAATAGTGATAGTGGTAATGGAAATTTTACTTCTAATTTGGTGCGTCGTTCGATTAATATAATACAATACCGAAACACTTTACACAACTTTTGCAATTTTTAACAATACATCATGATAATACAATTTTTCGCGTTAACTTACCAAGTTTGATTCCATTTTGTTGTTTTCTGCGCTTCGTTTATTTTCCCAAATAAACCGAGCAGCCATCAGCGATGAGTCTCGCAGTATTGCAGTAGTAAAAACTTACAGCCGGGTCGCTAAATCACGATCACAACAGAGTAATAAACAATATCGAAGAGTTAAATAAATAAATATCACAGGACAATGTCACACAAATTGACCTCGTCCCAAACTAAGCTCTAGGCTTGTACTATGGGTACTAGACAACGATAAACTTACTTAGGTATATAGAGAAATATATACTTGAGTATATAGAAAACATCCAAGACTCAGGAACAAATATTCGTGCTTATCACACAAATACCTGCCCTTACCGGGATTTGAACCCAGGACCCCTAGCTTCGAAGGCAGGGTCACTACCGACGAGGCTAGCGTGTCATCAGTTATCCCTTTAACAATTGCAACTTCTCCCAAGCTTGTGTGAGAAGGTGGGCGGCGTGGAACTGACCCCTGCATTGCACCATTGAAGCTGTTATGTTCTAAATACGATAGGTGACATAAAGCTCATTTTGGCCGATATTATAAAATGAAGACCTAGACATTGTTATACTTGTAAGATGTTTTTTTACTAGGTATGTGCTTTTTTATCACACACAAGTACAGGTAACAAGCACGATCTCCTCTAACCGGAAAGTGGTAGTTGACTTTTGTTGCGAAGTTTACAGCAACTAATTAGCTATTTATTTATGATTCTAGGTACTATGTAACCTAACAAAATGGCTAAATTGGCATCTAAAATACCAGTTATTGAAACTTAGGGATTGCAGATGTACCACTTCTATTACCTTGAATTGTGTATTGTATTGTCTATTGTGTTCATGGTGTAACTTATGACTTTTTGAATACTATTTAGGTCCATTTTTAGGGTTCCGTAGTCGAACTAGGAACCCTTATAGTTACGCCATGTACGTCCGTCCATCTGCAGCTTAGCTCAGAGACTCTTAGTACTAGAAAGGTGTTGTTTGGCATATTATATACATACTAGTCACGCCGACAAAGTGGTAAAATCAAATATATTTTTTGAGTGTTGGTGCCTCCCCTACACGTGAAGTGGGGATTTTTAGGTTTAGGGATCCGTTTGTAGTAAAATATTAAGTTAATTTTTGTTAGAGTCAAGTAAACCCTAAAACTACAAATACTAAAAATCCAAAAAACATCTTAAATGAAAGCGCATATAACGAATTTAAAAGGAAAACTATCACGACTAAGTAGACTTGGTTGGTGCTTGAGATACAGACAACTAAAGTGTTTATGCCTACAAAAAAATAACTAAGGTAGCAGAAAATAACTTTAAATAGAAAATTAATTCATACTTATTGTTTTTGTGTTTGCAGTACTTACCTACTTAATTGCTTCCGAACCTTACACAACTCTCGCCCAGTTTTTTAAGTGTTAGCGCTAGGAATCTGTTGCATTGTAAGCAACGATCAGAGAGTCTTTTTACCCCACTTTACTTATACATAGTCCAACCTAAAATAACATATTTATTCAGCAACCGCTATTCAAAAGCAATATGGCGTGTAATCAATCACCAAGTGCACAAATCCATCGAAACTTCCATAACATTTCCATATCCCCGTATTTTCAAGCTCCAGTCAATAAAGCAGGAGTACATTCGTCTTCCCGGCCCTATAGCCCTGTCCGGGATAAAATCTATCGGCGACATAAACTATGTAGTTCCAGGGAACTCGTAAAGGGATTTTGAACTCGCATGTATCTTTGTTTGGAGTAAATCGCGAGATCACAGCGGATCCATGACCGGTGAAAACGGATCGATGGTCAATTACCTGGATATTGGATTTTTCACAGCCTAATAAATTTAAGCTATCGTTTTGTCCATGAGGCGTTTATGAGCAACAGCAAACGATAGCTGTCTGATGATGATGAACCTTAACAATAAGTTTTAAACCTAAAAGAAAAGTTTGTTACATCTCATCATGAACTATTTTTTTTTTGTTCTGCCTCACTCTAATATATTAATGTTTGATGCATACATACGTAATCATCAAATAAAATAATTCAGAAAAATAGAAAGACTACTCATAAGTATAATATCATATAGTTACTCATATTAAATAAAACATGAATATTCTACGGGCGAAATACAGCGACCTTACTATGTAAACATTTGGAGAGTAAGCAAGTATAGTTCGTGATGAGCCAAAACCTGACAATCTTCGCCTGACATTACAAAAAACCAAATAAACGACATCGTAAATCGTAACCATGGAACTTCTTTCTATTCTAATTTGCGAACATTGCAATAACATAATAAGTTGAAAAACTCGCGCTGATTGCCTTAATTTAGACTCATATTCTGGAGTCAGTCTTATATTACGTTAGCTACTTACTGTCATTAAGAGTGGCAACACTGGTTCGTGTGTGGTAACACTCGGGCGCGGGAAAAGTTGGCGTCGCCGCAAGTCTGTCGCTAGTCGCAACCAGCCCGGCTGAGTTATTGCTGACAGTAAGTAACACCGTAAAACGGGCGGGACAAGACAACGGCGAAAAGCGTGTGTAAAAGTGCTACATGAAACGAAATGCTACTTTTTGTTTTGGATTTTTCATTGGACATGTTGGGCTTTCTGAAATTCATAAAGAAAGAGTAGTGACTTGCGTAGATAATTGCCGATTAAAATAGGAGCTCAAGGATACTTAACATGAAACACCAACCAGTGAGACCAGTAAAGCACGCCAAGTAGCATTTCACGAAAACGAATAACTAAAAATGTATGGAATTGAAATAGGCGATAGCACGACAGCTTACGACTATCCTTTTTACTTTTTCTGCAAAAGGTTTAACGGTCGCAGAATGCAGCATCAATGCTTGTCTAAAGCTTAGGGATGTTTAGAACTGCATTCAAGAAAATAAGGTGTAAGAAATTTTAGAGCACTAACAGAAATAGCTATAATTAGTATTGTATTAGTATCTTTGTCTAGAGAATTTTCGGATTCAAATGCTTTTGCCACAAATACAGTTACGTAGAAATTATAAGGGTAGAGCGTATTGCGTGACTCCTCCCTGCTATCATTCCCGTTTGTTGTTGAATTTGTAGCCGTTTATTGGCACATTTTTGCAATAATAATGAGGCCGTTTCACTGTTTTAGATCGCTCTGTAACTTGCTAATTGAATGTAACTTGTAACCTGCGCATCTCACAGCGCATACTAATTCAATAAGCCGGAAACAAATTACGTCGCCGACTGTACGAAGAGTTGATAGATGAAGTAAAAGTTTTACTAAATACCTTGCATTTGAAGTTTTACTAGAGCGCTGAATGAGGACAATTTTTCTGCCCGCATACTTGTATCCTAATCTATACTCAAACTTATAAAAATCTGCATACGACATTTAAAATTCGTTTTAAAATTGTCCTCATTCCAGAAAGTAGTTATTGGGAGCGTGCTTATACTTATGTATGTAGCGCATTTTAAGTGATATATTAATAATAGTAATATTTTGCACAATTTTAAGGTTTGAGATGAAACTGATATATTTCTTGAAGGAATTAGGACTATAATGATATTGTAAGACATCACTAGCGACATGGTACATCCCTAGCGGCAGCAGCAGTGGGGGAATGGAGTGATGGCGGCTATTTAAGCGGTTGCAGAGAGGAACGGGCCCCTTTTTTTCTTTCTGGACACCTTCGTGCGATAACATCAACTAAAAGCGATTACTTTTGTGGTTAAATTATTGTTAATATTTAACTTAATAATTAAATATTTTGTTAAAGTGGCATTTTCTTTTTAAATTATCTAGTTATTAATTGATTAACTAATATCAGAAGTTGGATCAAAGACTCATTCTCATACATAAATTTAAATTATAAAAAAAAAAACATAACTTGAAAAATCTCTAAATAACGCACACGTGTTCTTAACCTCCATTTTGTTTTTTTTGTGGTTCGGGTTGCGTTCGCGCACCGTAACTTTGATTTATAAGTTTCAGGTAGAAGATGGTCCGACCGAGTCGTCCCCGATCTCGTAGTCGCCGCTCGCGAAGTCCACGAAGTAGAAGATCGCGGGACCGTCGGTCTTGTGGCCGCCGCTCACGCAGCCACACGCGCATGCGCTCCCCGTGGCGTAGGCCACGCTCCAATCGCAGCCGCAGCCGGAGTGAAACGCCCCGTGCTTGCTGCGTTCCTCGCGGGACAACCCGCGCTAGCCGCGCTCACGGCGACCGTCGTGGTTGCGAGCGAGGGTGCGCGAGGAGCGTGCACACTCCCTCGCCTGTACCTCGCAGTCACCGTGAGTCATGGGATTCCCTTATGACTCGTCTGGCCGCACTGGAAAAGCGGCCCTGTGCTCCGGTTTCCACCGAGCCAACTGCGGGCCAAGGTACCGAGCAAATTGTCGAGGCTTTGCAGTCTCTGAGGTCGGTGAGTGCTTACAACTATTATGTTTCTAACTTTGACCCTAGTGTTAACGATGTTGATGGGTGGTTTAGTGAAGTTGACAGGGCTATGATTGCTAATGGATGGAACGATCGCGAGACCCTTTCTCGTGTAGGTCATTGCTTGAAAGGTGATGCGAAATCGTGGTTACAAGAATGGGTCTCCAATGATCGTTCATGGTCAAATTTTAAAAAAGATTTCAAATCATTGTGCAGTAAAAAGATAGATATTGCAGGGGTATTATTTGAAGCCATGTCCACGAACTCTGATAAGTATCAAACGTACGCTGAGTATGCACGTAGGACACTATTGCGTTTGCGAATTGTTAAAGGACTTAGCGATGAACTTATTACCGCTATTGTTATCCGGGGCATCACTGACCCGCAAGTAAAAGCATCCGCGACTAACGCTAACTTAGAATCTAGTGATTTGGTTAATTATCTGTCTACTTTTATTACGAAACCAATGAAATCTATAACGACGGATGTTCGCACTGGTCGTCAAGCTCAAGGTGCGGCTACTAAGCTTCATAGTAACCAAAAGCCTAAACGGGGGGTTGGTCCTTATAAGTGTTTTTTGTGTGGTGAAATTGGTCATAAACAATCTGCATGTTCTAAACAGTCCAAACCTGTTTCTGATCCAGGGCAAGTTAAACTTCATAAAAAACAAAGTTTTAATTCTAACATTTGTGCTTATTGTAAAAAGCCAGGTCACGATATAAGTTCATGTTATGCAAAGTTACGATCTGATCAACGCAACAAAAACAATGTTAATTTCTGCTCTGCTCGCGAGCAAAATCGTGACGATATCGTGGTCGGGATTATTCAGGGTATTCCTGTAGATATTCTTATAGATAGCGGCGCTATAGATGTTTCTCTTATCTCCTCGTCTGTCGTTAAACATATTTCATGTACACTAAAACCGATTAATTGTCAAATTAAGGGGGTAGGTACGTCCGTTACTAAAATAACATCATTTGTCACTTTGACGATTGAATTGGAGGGTATTTCATTAGAAGTAGATTTATTACTCGTGCCTGACGAATGCATGAATGCACCAATTGTTATCGGTACGGATGTACTTAATAGGGATGGCGTGATTTTCATACGTACCAAACACGCTCAGCGTCTTATAAGTGCACCGTCAAAAGTGTCAAGTGTGGATTTGGATATGCAACCAGAAATTCAAACTTCACTAATCGGAGATGATTTAATAAAACTCGAGGCTATCTTGAATGAATACTCGAAATTCATGATTTCTGGCACTGCGACATCTACTGTTACTACTGGCAGTATGCATATCCGACTCAACAGTGACATTCCTGTAAATTACCGTCCCTATAGAATGTCACATAATGAAAAATTAAAAGTGCGGGATATTATTAACGATCTTTTGTTTAAAGGTATTATTCGCGAATCAGAGTCACCATATTCGAGTCCTATTCTATTAGTAAAAAAAAAAGACGGCTCTGATCGTATGTGTGTTGATTTCCGTGCTCTCAATAGAATTACTGTCAAGGATAGATATCCATTACCCCTGATAGATGACCATATTGATAGATTGGGCAAGTGTAAATATTTTACGACTCTCGATATGGCGACGGGTTTCCACCAAATCAAAATAGATGATGAGTCTATTTCTTTTACGGGTTTTGTTACGCCAGAGGGACATTTTGAGTACCTGAAGATGCCGTATGGTTTAGCTAATGCCCCTATTGTATACCAACGCATTATAAGCACTACCCTCCGCGATTTTATAAATGCTGGTACAGTTTTAGTTTTTATTGATGATTGCTTAATTATGGCGAATACAATTGATGAAGGATTAATAATTTTAAAGCAAGTTTTAGAGACTCTAACAATATCTGGTTTTTCTATTAACTTGCGTAAATGTTCTTTCTTGTGCATGAAGATTGAGTATTTGGGTAGGGTAATATCTAATGGCGAAGTGCGACCTTCCCCAAGTAAAGTTCAGGCACTTGTAAATTCTCCTGTTCCACAAAATGTAAGGCAAGTTCGCCAATTCTTAGGTTTAGCGGGGTATTTTCGAAAGTATATTGCCAATTACTCTCTTAAAACTGCGATTATAGCTCGTTTAATTCGTAAAAATGTACCATTTCTTTGGGGATCTGAGCATGAACGAGTGCGACAGGACATTATTGCCAGTCTGACCAGTGAACCCGTTTTGGCAATCTTTGATCCAGATTTGGTCACTGAGGTCCACACAGATGCGAGTAGCCTGGGTTATGGCTCCATCATACTCCAGATCCACAAAGACGGTAATAAACGTGTTGTGGCTTATTATAGTCAAGTTACGAAAGGCGCGGAGGCTAAATATCATTCCTACGAGCTCGAGACTCTGGCGGTTGTAAAGGCACTACGGCATTTTAGACACTATTTGGTAGGAATAAATTTTACAGTAGTAACTGATTGTAATGCTCTGAAAGCGACTCAGAACAAAAGGGACCTTCTCCCCCGTGTAGCAAGATGGTGGATTTATTTACAAGATTTCAATTTTACCCTTGTGTACAGAAAAGGCGCTATGTTGCCACACGCTGACTTTCTGAGTCGTAACCCTTGCAATCCTGTAAATATTATTGATAAGCCACGAAACTGGGCCCAAATTGCTCAATCTGCAGACGCTGAAGCTCAAAACTTAATTCGGTCCCTAGAGCGAGGGGAGCTGGATCAAGTTCGATATGTTATGTGAAATGATGTTCTTTACTATCGATTTAGCCAAATAGGTGAAGAACCACGTCTTCTTTGTTATGTGCCAAAAGGGCATCGTTTAAGCTTACTCCGCATCTTTCATGATGAACATAGTCACATTAATGCCGATAAAACGATAGACTTGATTTTAAGACATTTTTGGTTTCCCAAATTTAGGTCTTTTGTAAAAAAATATATCGCACACTGTCTAACTTGTATCGCACACAAAAGGGTCCCGCGTGCGCCTCAACAACCTATTACTTCCTGGCCTAAGCCAGACGTTCCTTTTGATACCCTGCACGCTGATGTATTGGGGCCGCTACCCGAGTCCCAGGTTTTTAGACACATCATGTTGGTGGTTGATGCCTTTACAAAATTCTGCCTGCTCATGCCCATTTCCCGTCAAGATCTTATGGAACTAAAGCGTGTCATTAAAAACGTTATTTCCTTGTTTGGCACGCCTCGATTAATCGTGTCCGATAGAGGACGGATGTTTGAATCTGTTGGGTTTACGTCATGGATGCAAGTTTTAGGAGTACAGCTCCATCACATAACTCCTGAAATGCATCACGCCAATGGGCAGGTGGAACGTTACGTCCGTACTGTCGTTAATATGCTAAGAATCGAAACAAATTATAAAAAAAACGATTGGGCAGATGAATTAAGGCAACTTCAACTAATTCTCAACATTACTAAGCAAAAATCCACCCAAACGTCGGCTTTAAACTTATTAGTAGGCCATGAAAATTCTACACCGGTTATAAGAACTTTAATACAAGACGTGGCCATTGAATCTTCCCCGAACAATCGGGAAGCAAGAAGGGAGCTAGTCCGGCAAAGGACGGCCGAACGTTTATCTAAGAATCAGGCAGCGCAGGACGCCTATGTTAACAAAAACCGACGTTCACCTAGTGTGTTTCAGAAAGACGACCTGGTCTTCGTTATCAAGTATGCCCAGTCCAAGGGGAAGCTGGATCACGGCATGCGAGGCCCCTACCGTGTCATCAGGGTCATGCGCAATGGCCGCTACCAGCTGAGGCTACTTGCTGGCGCCTATGGGAAGACAACCTATGCTGCCGCAGAGTATATGGTGCCTTGGAGGGGTGAATGGACGCCCGAGACGTGCTCCGTTTTTTTTGAAGGTGAGCTTGAAGCCTACGTGGTATGCAAACTTTGGGCCTATGCCCGTAGCCTTTGCCACCTGCGTTGGAACCTGGTCGGCACGCGAACTTTGTGCCTATACCGATCAGTCATCGTTGTGACTACAATGTAGTTGCTCACGGTGTTGGAATCTGGTCGGCATGCGAACTTTGTGCCTATACCGATCAGTCATTGTGGTGGGACTATAATGCCCACGGTGTTGGAATCTGGTCGGCACGCGAACTCTGTGCCTATACCGATCAGTCACTGTATTGGTGTGTTCAGTGCTTTCGTCATTTTAAAATTTTCTTATTTTTAATTTACATTAATTAATTTGGGATCCTTTTTGGGATTTTCTTTTGGGGCATTTGTCATTCCAATTTGTGTAAGATTGTCCCTTGATATGTATTTTTTATTTCATTATTATGTTTGTATACTAATTGATCGTAATAGTACCAAAGTTTGCGTTTCGACAATTAAGTAATAGTTAACCGTTTTACTTTTTCTCGTGGCGCGGCTTTCCCGAATAAAATTAAACACCTTAAGTGTATTGCGGGTTCAAATCCCGCAAGAATTTGAATGTTTTTTTTGACATAGATATTAGACATATTGATGTTTTTGTTAATATGAGCAAAATTCTATTTTTTCTGTTTTTGTCTCAATTACAGAGAGCGATGTCGACGATGACACTCCAAGGTCAAGTCTTCCCACGGTCGATCAGCCTGGTTCCGAGGCAAGTGAACGGCTTGATCAATCTGCATCGATAGCACCGAGGCTCGATCAGCCAACGCAGTATGAATCTGATACTTACACAGAACCTGACGAAAACATCAGAGAGTCATCCATCTCATCATCGGGACCAGACATATCCTTACAGGGACAGCTGGAATCGGGACCAGCATTCGAGTCGCCAGCGCCATATGAGTCTGACACCTACACAGAGCCTGACGAGGACGTCAGGGAGTCAGGAAAGGCCGTGTAAGACATCACTAGCGACATGGTACATCCCTAGCGGCAGCAGCAGTGGGGGAATGGAGTGATGGCGGCTATTTAAGCGGTTGCAGAGAGGAACGGGCCCCTTTTTTTCTTTCTGGACACCTTCGTGCGATAACATCAACTAAAAGCGATTACTTTTGTGGTTAAATTATTGTTAATATTTAACTTAATAATTAAATATTTTGTTAAAGTGGCATTTTCTTTTTAAATTATCTAGTTATTAATTGATTAACTAATAATATCTTAATTTTATAAATAGCGCCAGATTCTATTTATTTCTCGCCGTATCATCAGTAATTGATCAACAGTTGTTTGTACGAAAGCAATGCTCACGTTATCTATTGTTCAGAGATTTGCACAACGCGCCGCTAATACTGTTTACATTTCATTACTCGACTTCGAACATCTCAAAATTACCATACCAATTTGTCTTGTCGTAAGAACATAAAACAAATAAATAAATAACGACTTCACAGTGTCTCTGAAAAGAGGAGAAAAAAACAATTTCAAGTCTCTTCCGATTTTTTCCGCATGAAAAAGAACACGATAATTCAATTCCTATTTAAAAGAATCACCACTTAACAACAAGAGCGAGTTTAGTGGCTCCAGCTTTTTGCGCTATTTACAAATACTAGTGTATGGTGTACGTGAAATAATTTCCAGGATACCTATTTCTTATTTACAGATAGTAACCCTTTACTATATAGGTTAAGTCGAAATTATTTTACATGCGAGATAAGTTTAAACGGGTTTTTATATCAATTATGTAGTAACGAACTTTTAAAAGCACACCATTAGTATTTAATCTAGCAAAGCCGACTGTAGGGATTTTTGAGAGGATTGACGTGGTTTTCGTTTTCCCATCCAGCAACACTGTCGCGTTATCGCTCCCAGCCAGATGTGGAATCCGATTTAGCGACACGCTCGAGTAGACGCTTCGCTAAACAAAAACTGCGAACCCGGGGTCGTTTGGGCTTACTACAGACCTCCACTTGTGTCTTTTGAAATGTCGATAGCATTTCATTTTATCGTTTGAAAGGTATTTGAATAAAGTGATATAGCAATAAAAACTCGAGTGAGCGAAATGTATTGATCGATTTCCTCGTTGTCTTGAATCATCTTGGTAGTTTGTTATTACTATAGTTTAACATTCTCGCGGAGTGTGGCCAATACTGGGGGCGCCGGTCCAGTTTAAAATTGTTTACGTGTGGAAACTCCTAAATTTATTCGTATACAAAATAAAAGTGTTGACAGTAACACTAATTTTAGTTCTGGTTATATACTTTTTGGTCGCTCTGTCCAAATAACTTACGTAATCCACAACGAGCACATTTCACACACTATATGAATTCAAGAGCGCTTAAACATGTAATTTAATAATATCACTGATTAATATTAACACGACTCCACTCAAATACTAAATGTTTATGTAAGAAACTCGACCCTCGCTCCAACCATACTCACAAAACGAGAGGCGGAAACAGTGACTCGAAAACAAAACAGTATCGACATCTATATGCCAACCGGTTCGCTGATTGTAACAAATGATAATTAGAACACGAACGCAAATGAAGTGAATCGAATACATTCAGTGTTATTTTATTTTATTGTTAAAATTTATATGGTCAGATTCAAGCAAGACAGTCAAGAATTATAACGAAAAGAGGCTTTGCGTTATCACAGAAGGCTATCGATAAGCTACTAATATATAGATTACATATGACACGGCCCAAATTAAATTATACCTAGTTACAATAATTTGGTATTGCCAATAACCAAAAACTATTAATTACCTGATGCACTGTAAACACGTCATGCTGGCAGCCCAAACAGTCCGTCTAGATTATTCACTCGAAGGCCATTGTATTTTAGAAACTAAGACCTGACTTTAGGGCTATCGATTGACACATGAATACTTTATATATTACTTTTAACGAAACCGCTTCTTTGTTTATTTAAGATTCGAGTCGTGTTCCACAGTCCACTAGGTAGGTATTTAAGTTTGAAAACAACATTTTATATTTTTGAACTTAACAGAGCGAAAAGCAGAGCTACCATTCAATACATTATTCCGTTTTAAGTGCTATTAAAAGCTTTAAAACATAATTATAGAAACGTAACAAAACTTAGACATCGTATTTCCTAGAAAAATAAAAGACTTCAAACTCGGAACACCAGTTGATGCAAAGCGAGGTACTTGAAAAAGTTTGTGGAACCGCGGTCAATGATATAATAGAGAGCACTTCACGAAACAGTGCTTGAGTTTAAAACGCAATCTAAATTGTACTCAAGTATCCGAGGAATATGCCACAAATTGCATTACACTGGGCTGATGGTAGAAGGGTAGATAAGTAGGTACTAGGAAATAAATGATGGGGGAGAAGCGGACATCGCCCTGCCTAGTAACTAGATTACTTCCTTCTATTAGCTTGGAAAATGTTTCCGTTTTCACCATTAAGATTATTTTATCGGGTATAAAATCGTACTAATAATAGTTTTCAATCAAAATAAGTGTATTACAAAGAAGCGTGATGGTAGGTACTTATGCAGTTAAAAGTAAATCTTGGAGTAAACTTAGGTCTATCCAGATTAAATTTCTAGTCAATAACTTGAATCAATACCAGCATTTTGGGAACGATGCCTCTGGTAGTGGTTTATTAGAGTAGTGTAGTGTTAAGTGGGTAAGTTACCCACTTATCAATAAAATGAATTATAATGAGAATATATAAAATATAATACATTTTTTTATTCAAATTGACAATTGCGACGCTTTAGGAATAGGGCCTGGTCCGCTGCTGCACCGGCCTGGTTACGGGTAATATGGGAAACCGCGAATGTGTCAACACGGTCGCGTCCCACACCAGTGTCCTACCAAGTTTACACAGTACCCAATGTAGCTCCGTCTGGACGCTTGCCGTCATCCCTAAGCATACCTGCGGGTTCCAGGACAGTTGGTACAGAGGCAGTGGCAAGCGAACGACGGATCAGGTAATTGTGCCGTGGCGGTACAAACGGCCAGCGCTTCTAAAACAACAAAGGCCATGTCGACCCAGCTCACTCACCTCCTTGCCGCAGGCGTAAGTATGAGGTTCACAGATCTTAGCCCCAAGCCGCAAGCTTATTGCTATGCGCAAGCTGCTTGGGTCCCAAGACTGAACCCATATTGCGGGATAGAAGCTCGTGGAGCCAGTGACCCGATTCTCCTGCTGAGACAGCGAGTAGACGAGCGCCATCTGAATCTGGATTATTTTCTACAAGGGATGCATGAAAATATTCATCTTTATTAAATGACCACAAATTTGTGGCGCTTTCAGTGGAGACCATGGGACCCTGGTCAGGAGATATGAAAGGCTCATAGACGTTTCCGGAGATCCCAGAGCTGGTGCTAACATCTCTCAAAGGATTGGGCTATCCAGAGAGGTAATGCAGCCAGTGTCATAGGGACCATGCCGCGGGCGGACCTGTTAGAAGGGGTGTTCTTTTTATAGTTGTTATTTAAGTAGCTTAGTAAGTTTCGTTTGTTTTTCACTTAGTTGTTTATTGTTACATGGTGATCCAAATTTAAAAATCCTCATTTAAATCATAAAAATAAAAACCCGTTAATCAATGTTGCAATTTATCTAGTAATCGTGGATAGAGAGTAATTTAGCGTGGCGTGGGAAGTAAAAAAAAGATTTGAATGTAATAAATACGTTTACTGCAATCGGCTTTACACGTAGTACACAAGCAGCACACAAAACCCCCACAGTTGGATCAATAAAAAGTTTAAAGCCAATATTTACCCAGTCGGCGGCCCTCCCGTCTAGACTCGTCATTAGAGAACGATAAGCACGTAATAAAACAAATGGGAAAACATAAAACAACATTATATAGCGAAAGAAAAGGCTACGTTAAAATTGAGAATCGCAGAATATAATTTAACAAAACCAAAATTTAATTTACCAAAACACTTGTACCGTTGATGACTACAAAATAATAAAGCGAAAGAAATTGGGAGGGCGTAAATATCGCACAAAACAAAAATTGGAGACGAAAATTTGATTCAAAGAGCGATACACCGCGAGCGTTCGCAAGCGCTTTGACGAAATCAAGTTTGATCCCATTTTTATTAGAGCTCAGATGCGGAGGAAAGAATCAAGTTGCGACATTAACCGGGTCACCGCCCTTACCACATTTTTACGTCATTATCCATAGGTATTATTAAAATTAAAAAAGAGAGAGTCTGACATTTTTTTACAGTAAACATTACTTATTTTACAATTTTTAATCATAATCTTTCAATGTACATAAACCTATAGGTTAACAAGTACCTAAAATTATTTAAAATTCATACCACCGCCATCATAAAACATAATCTTCTCAAGTAAGTGCACGTCGCCTTTCAATATTCACAATAAGTACCTACATTAGTAACACTTCTAGCAAGTTATAGACAATAAGTAGATTTCTCACTATCGGATCGCATCTTGAGGTGCAGCATCGAATTTAATTCCAGTTAAATCGAATCAAAGCTCGGAATCTAAGGCTTTGAATTTATTGCTGGCAGCTTTACTATTCCTAGCTGCAGTTAAAGCGTAGACGTGAAAGTGGAGAATGTTTAGGGACGCAGTTTAGTTAAAGTTATTATAATTATCGAAAAATATGTACATATCTTATATTAGATCTCGCCAACTTTAAATCAGAAATGTTCTCTTTCTTTGTTTTATACGGTGCGTTCGCTAAACAAAAACATCTTCAGCTAATATTTTGCATATTGCAGTTTATTTTCAACCTTTTCTATTTTCTCTTTTCTTACTTTACAAACGTTTGCGAACTATTCATTCGCGAACGGCCCTCCAACAATAGGCTGGAATTTCCAACAGCGTTCCAGCACAGGCTCCAAACTGTTAAAACCTACGTAATGAGAGAACTATTCAAAAAACTCGGAAAACTCGAGCTTGTGCTAAATAAAACCGCTTTACGTAATTACTCAGGAGTTGCTACTTATCACAGTAATGTTTAATTAAACATGGCTGTATTTAATTGAAATTGTTAATTATGCTTTCATTTTACTTGTATTTCTTAGGTTAAAATGCATAAACAAAAATAACGAGATAAATATAACAACTGTACAGAGCGATCATTTCCCGAAATTTCATTTTGCGTAAATTGTTCAGGCAGTGATACGTAATCGGTAAAAAATCGGCAATACATCGATATTCCAATTAGGTACCTTACAGAATTACAATTTAAAAGCTTTCTACATGAACCCCAAAACGATGTAAGTGATAACATCATTAAATATCTGGTAATTAGCGTTGGGAACGTGTTATTTATGTGGAAATTGACCTAAAGATACCTAATTACTCTAAATAATTATCGAACAAATCGTTCTAAAGCAAGTACTAGTATAAAACGTTATAAATCGTTACACGGTAGCTCGCCATTGAATACATTAAAGCACTCGGCCAGCTGTTTAGCGACTCACCCCTTGAACAGAAACGTAATACTCCAAAGGGGTGCCATTATTGCCAGGGGAATACAAGCCAAATTTTAAACTATTATTAATAAGGATATTTCTATCACTCATATTAATAATAATTAACAAATTCGCATTTTTGTTTACCTCTGCCTGTATGCATCTTGTATGCCAAATTCATAGGTTTACGACTACTCTATGCTAGAGAAACAAGCAGTTCTTATTATATATTTCGACGGAAGGGCATCTTGATTAGGTAAATAAATAGTATATTATCTATCAATCAACTAAAAGGCACGAGATGTTTGGCCACCTTAGCGAATCAATTTTATACAATACAATCTAATACGTACTCGAATTTTGAGGCGTCTCGTAATATCGCAGCCGAGATACGAGTATTAAAGATATTCCCAGGCATAAGCAGTATTGTAGCTGGATGTTTATGATATTTCCAAATCAATTAATAAGATGAAGAAGTACTGAGAGACTTAGTCCCTAATGATAAAAAGTTAATCCGACCGTATATTCATCAATCCAAATCCCTTTAAATCCCCGCCACTTTGTATTGGAAAGTATAGCTTTTATATTTTCAATACAAAAATGAAAGGTGAGTAAAGGTATGTAATAAAGTGCTAGAATCCACAATAACGTTCGCAATATCCGAGGCGGCGGAAATTCTAGTGAACTGCGGTAGTTGAACTCGACAAAATTTCCTAGACAGCGGAGTTTGTTCTAAATTCAAGACACCGCCTTTATATGTGGACTGAGCTTAGGATAAGACTATAAATCACAATGGAGAGGGCAAGAGGAAGGTAACCTCACGCGAGACAAAAGAAACGCGGTCCCCTGGCCGCTTGATAAATGGCAAGTTGGATATCCGAGAATATTACAGCCAGGAAGGGGCCTTTTGTAAATTATAAAAATAACAGTTTTAAAAGTGATATACTGCTGAAAGGTTGGAAAATGGTCTTGGACGGTTCGGCTTTAAAAAAGGATGACTTAATCAAAAACCAAGATCCTTAACACGTTTTTCGATATCGATACAGTAAGAACTTAAAAACGTTGACTTTGACTATGTTGATGAATAGTATGAATTTTAATCTTGTTTAAGTTAAGTACTTTACGTTTTACAATAGTAGTCCACCGCCGTTGCACGGGATCTGATAAAGCCGACACGCACGCGAAGTAATTACCAGCCCGATCCCCTTTTAGCCGCAAATCGATAATTTCGTGTAATTTCTTCACGCTCCAGGGGTTTCTTTATATTTAATCAATAATTCACTTGATTGATGTAACTAAATGCCTTTCTTAGGGGTTTCATTGTAAGGAGTAATTATATTTTCACTTTAAAAGCCGTTTTCGTGCCTCATTATTTTTGAACCACTTTCAGTCATTTAACCTTTTCAATTCAGTCATTTGATCGATTCAAAGGCTCTTTTCTATTATGCCGCTTTTTTAAATAGCACGGTATTTTAATTATCTATAAATGTCAAGTTTTTTTTTAATGTACGTGTAACCTAAACCCATTTTCTGTTGGTTGGTTGTCTATTCATGTGTTAGCCAGACAATTATTTGGTTACATTAATTGCTGGCATATATATCAAGGACTTTTTAAATTAAAATGCAAAGTAAAAACAACACTCCTTACCCGCGGGTCCAGCGGAAAATCAATGTCGAAACTCGAACGAAACGCAAATGTCTGTATTCCGTGCGTTTTGTTTGCCACGGTCGTTCAAACACTCGTTAGTGCAACTTTACTAACGCGATTAACGTTTACTACTTTTTATGACTTTGCGCAACTTGGATATATGCTAAAGTAGAGAAATTTAATGTCTTAGCTACTTATTTGGCTCGGGTTTCCGCCCCAAATATGTAATTTTTATGGACATTTCATTGGTATGGCGAATGATATTAGTACATATAAACAGGAAGCAGATATGTTACTGCCTGCCCAAGTTTAGATTCATTAAGGACCCAATTAACCACTATCGGTCTTCTTACGCCAAACAAGTCGACTATCCATCATTAATTAGTGAAACAATTGAACATATTGTAGATAGTCTATTTTCAAATTTTTTAACGCAATTAGCTAGGAATGTTAACATTATCTCTATACTCTTTAAATCATTTGGTATGGTGGTGTACAGTGTTTTCAGTGTTTAAAACTTTGTAATTATTATGATTTTCACCACGATGATCCCGATCTGGATAAACCTATATCGTGATGAATCTATGGATGCGACGTCGCTGTGTGCGAGTGATAACTTGTATTACAGATAAAACATTCTAGGGGAACTGCCCTATTGTGAGCACCCCTTCGATTAAGTATTAGCACCATGAACTTTATTTATTTCGATTTAACAGGTGATAATTCTACAATATCTAGGTGGCAATAAACAATTATAGTAGGGAATTTGTGGAATTAAACGCATTCGTAGATATTCGTAATACCTCACAAAAGTTAAAATTAGTGAAAATTTGTTAGGCTTCGTCCTGTTGCTGTACTAGGAACAAGTTGACGAGAACAAAGAGCTTTGTGCGTTAAGAAGGCAATAAGCGAAGTTAAGCGCTACCTAACTCTATAATTAGTTGTTGAACATTTATCATTAATAGTATTGGGACGTTTTGTTTAGCTTCGAAACAGTATTGATACAGTTTTGTTAATGGACTCCAAATATTAATCATTAGGATACTTTTTACTTACCAAAATTGTAGGAAACACAATTTGCAAGTAGGAGGCGCCAAAGTAGCACAATGCATGTATTCATAAAATTTATTTGAACTTTGGTCTTATTTTAATTTTATTGTTTCTAATAAAATACTACGTCATTTATATTTACATGCCTTACACTTGTTGGAGAGCAACTAATTGAAGCGAGCACTTGTACCTTAATTGCCTAGGCTGTTTCTCTTTATTAACGTTAAAAAACCTTCGGTACAAAAGTAGGTTGATTTACCCTGGAACGTTTAATCGCCACTTACATCTTAGCTGATTGCTGAATCGCCTGACGGTAGTGACGGTACACGGAAATCTTCCCAGAACTCAACAAGTGTTTACTTAAAGATTATATTGTTTCCTTGTTTATTTACGTCTACAGTTACTGTGCGACCAAGCTTATTGTTAACAGAGTAGCATTCTGTTTGAAGTTTTAAAGCAATTTATTCTAGGGCGCTATTGGTTATTGATGTTGTCTGAACTTAACGTACGTAGGATATTATCTTTTGTATATTAACCGTTGTTTTTACCAAAATCGTCAGTCAGTTGAAGGTCGCTAGCGGAATAAAGGCGTAGAAGCATTTTTTAGATCACGCTATACATAATTTACTCCTGAAATCTCTGATTAGTATCAGGAGAATGATACGCCACTATGTGGAAATCTTTATTCAAAATAATTGAACAGGTTTAACAGGTTAAAAGGAATCTTCATTTAGGTGGGTTCAGGACATCAGGGCAGGAAGGTTTTAAGGATATTCTTCTAATATAATTGAAACAGTCTGAAACAATGGCGATAAAGTTATATTTCCCATATGTTTAGTTATACAACAAAACAGATACTTACAAGTCTATGCAATGTAGCACACGAAACGGAAACTCTTATCTGAAACAAGAAAAAATATACATTACTTTACTGATTACAAAGTATATACTTTCACGGTGCATTATCATAGATAATATAACGTTTTAAGTAACAGCCAAATTAAAAAAGAACACGAAAACATCAAGGTACATTTTGATGGCGCCGTAAGCTATTGAAGCGAAATTCATTTCAACAATCAAGCGTGTTTAGAGCCTCCTGATAACTCCCCGGAGGCCCGCACAGTCGGCAACAAAACGTACCCCGAGTCCTTATTTCTTTGGAGTAAGAATGTTTTCTAACGTACAGTCGAGTGGTGCACTGTACCGGTGGTGGACTCGTGAAAGGGACGGATGTGTTTCCTAAACATAAAGATAACAGTTTGCCTCTCCAGCCGCTCCAATGTTTTTATGTATAAAATGATAGCAGATGCCAGGTTTTTGTCCAAATAGACCCTTTTGAGAATTTGATTTGTATCATCTGCTTTCGCAAATCGGAATTCTGCACAATATTGGTCGTTATTCATTTGTTTATTGGGTTGGGTACCTTTTTAGAACAATGGTTTTACATAAATACATAGGTACATAACGTCACGCTTTCATCCCCAAAGCGGGGTAGGCAGAACTACAGTATTACAAACAAGTAAAAAAAAACTTGTTCATAATTCTGTAATGACATTTTGCACACAGGCTAAGATGTTTACCATTGTATTAGTGACAATGGTTTTAACCCCCAGAAATAGGGTTTACGTGTTTTAAACATTTCCCTGTGTTTGTCTGCTTGACATCACCGAACGAATCCCGGTTTGTAAACCAACAACAACAAGAAAATATACAAAAGCATAATGTTTCATATGTTAGCAATTTTTTATGACAATTGTCTGGTCTGGGGGTCTCGTCGGAGATATTATATTTAATTGTATATTCATACATTTATTGTTTTATCACGTCAAAAAGTTTTTCAACTAGCGAAGCTGAAGTATTCAATTTCTATGTCCAATTGACGAGATAAGAAACATTTTTGCCGAAATTATTACATCCGAAACAAATTTGACAATCATGTCATGGATACTTGTTTAAGTCGGAATAACAACTATAATTAGCCATCTAATATTTTCCTACATACTAACACAATACGGAGGCAAATGAGTCCCTCTAGAGAAACAAATATAACGACCACAACAATAAGTCTTCCTCTACATAAGCTTAACGCCGCGAACTCACGAGGAAAAGTTTCAGAAGTGGAACCCTTTTTCGTAAGTACTTATTGGTTGGAATTCGGGTCGATGCCATCAAGTCTATTAAGGGACTTACGGTGTCTCCGGTCGCGTTTCTTTTTATTCAGTTGACAGTTTAACTGCCGAAGAGTCAAACGAAACCAATCTTTGTTCGAGTTTGAGTCTGAGGCTTATTGTGTAATTGGGTTCATTTCTGAAAAACCATGTTATCCTCAAACAAATAACCTCACAACGTTTATTTGATAAATAATCCCTTCAACACAACACACAATCATCAATTTTGAAAAACCAAAAGGTATAAGAAAAGAACGTGGAGATATTGATCTGTATACAAGTAGCAAAATTAGAGACGTTGCGCTGTAGTGTGAAGTCAAAAAGGACTCAGCTCAGCATGTGCTGCAGCAGAAGCCAGAAGCGCTGGTTTTCAGATGAACTCTGGTGTTTACCTACTATCAGAGTACCACCTGTAATTAAAATTGTGACTGGAAGTTGTTGTGACGTGTGAACTGTGTGGGATAGGATGGTCATGCAAACTTAAATACGACAGCATGGTGAATAGAACAGAATATAGGCGACAGAAGCTTTTTCTGAAGAAGTATAAATAAGTTAGGTACTTCGTTGTTTCCTCTGCCAATAAATGTGTAGATGATTATCAATGTGGTTGTTGGTGAGAGTATCAACTTGAGTTTAATAGGCGATCAGCTGTCATCACCTTAAAAAAATAGGTAAGGCACGGCAGCACGTCATGTGCGTTATGTCTACAACTCGACATTGGCATAATACACCTGGCCAGAAGAGCAAGAATTGATCACCATTCAAAAGAAAGGTGGCACGGCAAAAGCCATTGACACCTAATAGCTTAGTGACAGCCGCACTCAAATTGATATTACACTGTTGCGTCAATGTATGTATAATTAAATAGTGAGCCGGGACCGTGAATTTTAAACACTATATCTGGATTAATTGAGACGTATCCCACCAACAAACCCATAACTTTTGCGTAGATCACATGTAGTACTCGAAATTCGAAAAGCACACGACAAGCACTCTAACCCATCTGACATTTCACGGTACTCCAGATAGCCGATAATCTTATCAGTATTAATCTGGCAATAGGGACACTAGCGTGATGTGTCTGATAAAAGCTGACATATATACAATAGTCTGAACACGACGTGACGGAGTTAGATAAGTTAATTAGAAAGAATGGTGCTAGCCGTGAGAGTACTTGACATGAAATAGGAGTACAATAGAGAAAATGCATGAAAATCAGAATTGAGTTTCATTGAAACGATTTAGGAGAAAATGTAAATAAAGCATATATAACGCAATACACTAAGTTTAAACCCGTTTATTAAGATTTTATAAAGAATCAAAACATTTCAAAACTCCTTTTAATGTTTAGATTGTTTTTTTCGGCATCCTCATTTTATTTACGTATTCTTTTAATTCAGCGATATTGGCTTAAACATACTAAAGGTCCTTATATTTTAAACATGGAACAACAGCTGTGACGTCACTCCTGTCGTCGATTTTGTACAGTGTTGTTGCAGGGGGCATGAACTATGACTTTTTAAAGCTTCATTTGTTATGAAAAAATTACATGAAAATTATTTCGCGTATACAGTTATTCCTCTCTTTCATAGCACTTTCCAGCGAGAGCAAGAAAAATAAATAAGCGTGTTCCCTATTCGACATTGGAAAAATACTAAATTTAAATTACTAGCTGTTCAAAAACCAACTGGCGTTGAAATGCATGCAAAAGCAAGTTATAGAGAGAAAGTCATTGTCCTTCCTATTCCAATGAGGTTACATAATTTGCAAGTTCTTGATACCAACAGCTGGTTCTATGTATCGCACTGCTAGATCAAAACAGTAGCAACTCAAAATACAACTGTATTTTAAAATCAACTTTAACTCAACCTCTAAGAGTTTTATACAAAACTAGCGAGTATTTTGACTTGATACTGTTTTGATCTAGCAGTGCGGTATGTTCTATAAAACGAGCAATGTTTGTAATCATGTTTTCGAAAACGGCTCTAACGATTCTGATAACAATCGCGATATAAGGTTTTTTTGGGTAAAAAAAAACGATGTGTCAAGACGTCATCTTCGGGAAAACTCGGGTTCAGCTGAAAAATCGGGTTTTGAGATATTTGACATATACCGACGACACTATCAAATTGTAATTTAAATTCGTCTAAATACACCCGAGTAAGAGCTCAGTCGCCCAAGTACTAGTAATATTATACGACGATGGCACACACAAGGTATTTATAGGTCATATCGGCTTGATACCGACAAACAGGAATACAAGGATCAAGAAATTATGGAATGATAGGAAAGTTGATACTATTATAGCATTACTTAGTGATTATATAGGATAACGTTATCACTTTTAGCTTACTAGAATTTCGTATTAGGTAGCACATTTAACGGGATTATTATAGCCTAATCAATTTTTGCATGCCCATGTGGTAGAACAAATCAGCACCAGATGTGTAACAACTTATTTACTGTATTCTTGCAATGGTTTTTAAAGCAATTATTCAATTAAGTATGTCATGACCTCATGACGCTACATTTAATTGTATATACTTTGGTTTGCTGATTTTGAACTGTCGACCACGATTCTTATAGATAGTATCATTTCACTGGATTTCTTTAATTGAAAGCTATTTTTGAAGTCTTGTTGTTTTCAAGAAATTCTAAACATTCAAAACTGTTGGTCTAACCGTTAGACCAACTATTATTGAAGTGACCACGGAGACTTCGGGCTCCATAAGGCCTCTGCAAAGTGCTTCGCCATAAAATCACCTTCATCATTGATATGCATATTTTCAGAATCTCTTCCTCTAATTATTTATTTTATTATATTTCTGGGTTTGCCTTTTTACGATTCCGTAGTCAAACTAGGAACCCTTATAGTTTCGCCATGTCCGTCCGTCTGCAGCCTAGCGCAGAGAATCTTAGTACTATAAAGCTGTAATTTGCCATGAATATGCATATTAGTCACGCCAACAAAATGGTACAATAAAATGTAAAAAAAAACCGGTACCTCCCCTACATATAAATTGGTGATGTATTTTTTTTCTCGTCTAGCCTATAGTGTAGGGTGTCGTTGGATAGGTATTTCAAAAAAAAAATGGTTTTGTGATAACAGTTTTTCGATTAAGCTTTAAAGCGCTAATTTTTGTTACACTCAAGTGTCGTCGCAAAAAGTCTTGAATGAAAGAGCATATAACGAATTTTAAAAGAAAACTATGACGACTAAGTAGACATCATTGGTTCTTGAGATACAGGTGATTAAAGTGTTTATACCTACTAAAATCATCTAAGAGGGCACCAATTGACTTTAAGTAGAAAATTAGTTATTACTTGTTGTTTTTTATATTTTTAGTACTTAACGGCTTCGGAACCCTACACTGAGCATAGTCCGACACGCTCTTGCCCGGTTTTTTTGGGTCTGTGTAAAATATTTCCTGTATCAAATTCTACAAATTGATTCGTAGGTAAACTGAATGGTTCATGAATGAGTTTACCTTCGAATAAATTTATAGATCGACAGAAATAAGGTTCACCATTTGTACTCAAATTGCTCTACTTATAATTACAGAACTTTCCCGAAAAATTGTACATGTCAATTCTGGTAACTGGGTCCGCTTTACACCCACCCGCATGCCTAGCTACAATTTATGCTACGGTAAAACCTCGTTAAACTTGTGTTTGTAAAAGAAGCGCATTTATTCATCCTGTAGGTACTATTAAACGAGCAATATTTGAATAGGTACATATAATATTTGTAATCAAGTTCTCGAAAACGGCTCTAACAATGTTGATGAAAATTGCGGAATAGGGGCTTTTTGAATCATAAAAGGAAAACTTTAAAATAGATTCCGAGGTCAGACATAGTTAGATGACACTATCAAATAGTGATTTGGATAGTGTCGTCAACATACACCCAAGTAGAGCTCGGTCGCTCATTATGTACAGTCGACGTCATAGATTATGTTTACACTTTAGTACCTCGTCACTTTCATTCACTGAGACAATTTCATATAAAATATATGTAATTGTTTCAGTGAATGAAAGTGACAAGGTACTAAAGTGTAAACCTATTTATGACTTCGACTGTACCTACAGTCGACTACAAAGAGATGCATCCACTTTTTCACCATATTGTATTGTAGTAAGGTTCAAAATTAGAGACAACTCTTTGTAGTCGCCTGTAATATACCGTGTTGAGCAAAACTAGTTGATTAAAAATACGTGGCACATTTGGATTAATGTGGTACCGACTTCTGAATTAATTCGTAATTTGTGACCTTAAAGCCCGGGTAGTTTCATTTATTAAGTAGAACACATTCCTAAACAAAACTGACGACTGTAAAAATGAGCTCTCTCAAACATTTCAGAGCTTCATTACGGAATCGGAGGAAAGCTATTTCACGGAGGAAAACATTCTGCGCGGACAAAATGACGGGAAATCGGTAGTTGAAATAACCCCGGCCAAACTGTCGTATTATTGCGATAGCCTTTTGTTTTTGTGGTATCGCATGTGGGCGGTTTGCGAATCGCTCAACTACAAATGATACCGCCGGGCAAATATTACGCGAATAAAATACGGGCACAAAACTTCACATTTAAAGGTTTCATTTCAGCGTATAAATTTACGAGGTCGCGAACAAAGTTATATTGGTCTAATAAGGCCTCAAAGGACATTTGGCTAAAGTAGTTGTAAAGGGCTGGAGGACGTTAATACCTTTGCGGTTAGGCAATAAACCTTCTCATAAGGCGTTGCACTCATGCGCGAACTCTACGTCTCGAAACATCCAGAACATTCGAGTACAATAAAACGAATTTGGCACGAAATAACACGCGTGCCACAGCACTCGCTAAATCTTTTACTACCGAGTTCTTTATGAATAAATTTCCCGAGTACAGGGTTTTAAGCCTCGTTTTACAAGCAGTAGGTACTGGGTGAGTTCACAAAGCGAGAGCTGCTAACCTCTCAACACTACTTTCATGCCTCTATGAGAACCCGTGGAAATGTACCTGAAATATGAACATTTTAGTGTATTAAGCACACTTTACATTAAATTGTGGGTTAGCAGTTTTTCTTTAGGAGTGATTCCGCGTGGCGTTCTGTGACCTAGTTTACGTTCAAAGGCGACACAGCTTTGAGTTGGAAGGGATTCAGGATTAGATAATTTTAATGCGGGAATTATTTGTCAGTGTGAAAATGTGAATACTTTAGAATGCACAAAAACTTCAGACGGATGGCTTGCAATATTATACTTGATACTTATATCAGTTCTTCTAAAAGCTTTCCGTAGCACCGATCTTCAAACGGGTGTTCCTTGGAGACTCATCAAGCCTAACAATTCCAATTTAACGGCACTAGAACTTGATCCCGATGCACCGGTTAATTCCGGTTATGAGCGTTCAAAGAGCGCCGATATTGAGCTTGTTTGCTATGCGATTATACGCCGATCGGCGCTCAACTTCATCGACAAGGTGCCTTTGTGCGGAAATAAGTGATGAAAAGTGGGAAAAACTGCTTACTGCGTGTTCCGTTTACCAAGAAGCTGGTATCTTGACTAGTTTGTTCCGTTGCGAAATTAAGCTTTAAACTGATTTAAAACGACTAACTTGGTTCTCGTATTTACCAGATTTTTCATATTGTGCTGTTATTATTTTTAGTTGATGTAAAATCGATGTCACTGTTTGACTATGTATAAAAGTAGCATTTAGAAAATATAACCATGGGGCCGGTTTTAATAACGATTGATGGGTACTCGTAATATTTTTTTTTATAAATGACAGCTTAATAAAACTAAAGTTGATAAGTTATAAAATGAAATAAATGACAAACAAACAAAACTAAACAGCACAGGGATCGCCTCGTGATTTAGTTATAAAATACCACGCTGAGAGGCTAGAGTCCTAGCTACACGCAATGAGAATGTAGGTATGACATTATTATTTCAATCCAATGTCAGTACGGCGGACGGAGATAGTTTAGTCTAACACTTAATGCAAGACTAAACAAGTCATGATACCTCGAAAGTACCCCGCAGCAAACATAGGAAAAAAGTGGTTTCAGTCAAATCTCACGAAATTTTAGTATGACGTTGATTCAAATCTCCTGATTATTTTTTATAAGGGCACAACTCTCTCAGATGTGTACTTTCAGATATAATCAAGTATATTTTTTCTATTTAAGTAAGCGACGTGTTTTCTAAACTCGATATTTGGAATGATATACACTGACATTTACTAACGTTCTGACTTCATGCAGTCACCAACTGTCAGTTATGTCCGCCTGTTTAAACCCGTGTATTATTATTATTTATTATTCAATCATTTATTATCGCAAAAAGATACAAAACATTTGCTTAACACAATCGAACACAAATAAATTGATAAATTGATAAATTGATAAATTGATTATTTCTAAAAGTATACTTCTGAGAGAGTTGTGCCCTTATAAAAAAATAATCAGGAGATTTGAATCAACATCATACTAAAATTTCGTGAGATTTGACTGAAACCACTTTTTCCCTATGTTTGCTGCGGGGTACTTTATAACAAGCGGTTTTGTTGATCCTTGTTTTTTGTATTTAAAAGAATTCTAATAAATGGAAGGCACCATTATTAAGTACAAGTAGTCTCCTGCAAGTAGGATGGAAGATCTGTGAAAGTTGCGGGAAGCTACTAGATGTGTAGGGTAGGTAAGGTTAGGTTAGGTTAGCACAGGACTGATCGTGAATAAAATCTCGGTTGAAGGCCTATACCCATTAGACTTGCTGCGGCTAACATGAAGAATTGATGATGATAACGATCATGAAGGCGCACTAACTCAACGAATTATCATTAGTCGAGATCTAGATGCAAAAAGCAAAAGACATCTTGATTGCAATAAAAAAACCGGGCAAGAGCATGTCGGACCATGTACCAGTGTAGGGTTCCGAATCCGTTAACTAATTTTCTATTTAAAGTCATTTAAATCAAGTTCAAAAGAAATCTGGTGATTTTAGTAGGTATAAATACTTTAATCAGCTGTATCTCAAGAACGATGTCTTATTAGTCGTGATAGTTTTCCTTTTAAATTCGTTACATGCGCTTTAATTGAAGATATTTTTCTGATTTTTAGTATTTGTAGTTTTGGCTGTTAAAGCTTAATATTTCATAAACGGATCCCTTAATCGAAAAATTTATTGCACAATCCCGCAATATTTTTGAAAGAGCTATCCTAGACACCCCACACTATGGGGTACCTAGACGAAAAAAAAATACATCCCCACGTTTAGGGGAAGTACACTAAAAGAAAAACATTTCAAGAATTTATTTTACCACTTTGTTGGCAAGACTAATATGTACTAGTATATATAGGTACATGCCAAATTACAGCTACTAGTACTAAGAGTCTCTGAGCTAGGCTGCGGACGGACGGACGGACGGACATGGCGAAACTGTAAGGGTCCTAGCTGGACTACGGAACCCTAAAAATCGACAATTCAGATTTTCAATCAATGAACACTATCAGTTCTTAACTGTTTTAGTTCTAGCGACTGCACCCACTAACTTGTATGCAACAAACTGCTGTCAAGAGTAAAGCGTTGCATATTAAACGAGCAAGCCTCGACATCACTAGAATAATTGCGATATAGGTAGCTACATGACTTACTAAGGACATGCAGTGGACAATGACTGTAATTTGCCTTTGTGAGCAGCTGTTATACAGGCTTGTAGTTTTGATTGAAATTTGAAAGCGAAAACACTAAATTTTTAGACTAAAGTAACTATTTAACCCACAGGATGATTTAATGTGGGAGTATTTTTTCATTTCCCAACAAAATTTGAATATAGCATTTCAACCTTGTATTCACATAAAGTAAAGATTAGGTTAAATTTAAGCGATAGATAGTGTAATTTGACGGTCGAAAAATCAGGCCTTCCTAATTAGAACCAGAACCGGAACAAAATGTTATATTATTATGTAAACCTTACAAATTAAACCACTAAAGTGCGTTTGAACGCGTGTGTAACGAACCTAACGCTAAAAAAATACAGGATGAATGGAAATCTTCCTACTTTTAACAAGCTACATTTTTATTGCAACATAAAACGGAAAAATCTTGATTACGAATCTTAACCTCTATCTAGATCTTAAAAATCATTCTGTTCCGTATTTGCAAAATTAGCCATTACCGGTTACTCAAATTGCTGAAAAAGTCGACGTAACAGGCTATTATTTTACTTGATGCCTCTTTTAATTGGTCTCTTGTAACGGAAAAGCCAATTTATTCTGAAGTGTACTTTACAGTATAAAAAACGAATTTAGTACAAAGATTGGTGTCAACTCTATAGAAAAGAGAAATAGATTCAGATACAGGTATTTATTTTAAACTTCTTTATATTATTAAAACTTACCATTTTCTACCTTGGGTCACCATTCGCTCAATTAATACAAAACGGACACATTCCAAAATCATTTCCTCTTGCATTGAACAACTTATACGAACAGCTTATAATTTTAAATGCAACACTGACTGATTTTGGAATGTGTCCGTTTTGTATTAAATGAGCGATTGGTGACCCAAGGATGAAAACTGTAAGTTATTGTAGTGTTTCGTTTCTAATTTAACTTAAAGCAAAATTGTCTTCTCCGAAACGTAGACCGGAGTTCTTGGAAACACTGGCAGGCCAGAGTACAATAATAGTCTTTGAGTCATTGTAATTAATTAGTTTTACGAGGAAATATTTTAACCTCTGAACAGAAAGGAACTTTTAATAAACGAGTATGTTACCAAACTTTACTGATTTCTCTTTTCTAAGGAACTTTTCGCATTGCGTCCGAGAAAATAAAATCAGCCGCCAGCAGTACTTGTTTCAGCGGCATCACCATAGAAAAACTGTATCAGCATGCGATGCGAAACGAAACCAGTGGACAATCTGGCAAAGTTGACCAATATTCTTCCAAATAACAAGACTCCCTAGAGTGAAGACGTCTAGAAAAACCTAGCACGTTCGGAAGCTAAGTAATGAAGTTACGCTCACAGTTCCGTAACTAAGTTTAACTCAATAACTGGTTCACTACACTCTGCTCTCATAAGTCAATAGGCAGTATATCAAAATCAATAGCTAAAGCAGATTTCATCCTATCCCGTTAGTAATAAGGTTGCATTTGCTACAGGAGTTTTGTCTGAGCTACTGCCGTTTGCCTTAGCAGGGCAGCACTGTCAGTCAGCAATGCGCTTTAATTTCTGAAACTTCGCTGCAACACTTCACCTGCACAGAATAAGTTGGGCGTGGAACATTTACTTCAGAACTAAAAAAACATAGGAGCCATTGAAGCCACCACTTGACTTAAAAGGAAACAAAGATATTGGAAATGTTTGTATTTATTTAAAGTATTGGTATTGTTTTTTGTTTTTCTATAAAGGCACATATATCAATAACTAAAAGACTATTCTTATCAAGATCAAAAATAAAACTTTATTTGAACACGAACAGGTTTGCTACATTTTTCTAAAGCTCATAAAAACACTATTATATATAACATACATCATATATGATCCATAGGTGGTCGAAATAAATGAAATTTGATTTCAAAGCCAAGAATCAAATATGGCGCTTAATCAAATATCTAGAACCAATTAAACCCCCGTTCCTCACGCAACACCTCCGTTGGAGCCTAATCACATAATTCAGCTGTTAACTGAACTTCCTCGGTACATAAACTCGGTCAATAGACAGATTGATCAATGCAATCCGGTTAAAGCCAGATGCTCCAATCACAGATGGATTACGTACATTATGTGAATATTAAATGTTCCTGGATCTTGGAGCATTGAATTACAATGCAATCCATCTCTAGATAGCAAACCCTTCCAGGTGCATATTAAATAAACTATTCGTTGCTTTGCTTGGTTTCTTTCGACGAATGACGAATCAATTAATTAACATGTATATTACATTAATTATATCATGGTGATTAATAATTTGATATTTTTCCTTTAGGGAACGAAGTTTATTTGCAGCAAAAACGATTAAGTATTACGTTTAAAGTTATGATTGCTTGTACTTTATTTCTAAAAATAAATGTAGAACATGTAGCGTACATATTGCACAAATAATGTCATAAGGATAAAAACATGGTAACTGTCAGGATATTACAAATTATGAAGTAGATAGTAATGAAATGTATGCAAATAAGCTCTACTATGCCCCTTAAAAGGAATCGAATCATCGAATGACCAATCATCTTTTATTGTGACTGACAATGTTTAGCCAAAACGAGTCAAGATAAAAGCATAAACTATGACATTTAGTTCCAAAAACAATAATAGGTGTTTCCAATAATCAATCTACCCCTAAAGTGATAAAATTCGGCCGAATAGCGCGAAACGCGCATAGACAAATGGGTCAATCGAATTGAGATATTCATTCGATCGACTAGGCACGCGTATTTGCATCGATGTAATTTGTTAGACACTGTTCAAACAGCTTTATGTTTCCATGTATCCAACTGTTTGATTTGTCGGTTTGGTTAATTTATATTGCAGCGGACTATTCAGGATAATTATTTATTGAATACATTCTTAAAAAAAACTAGTTGCCTTACTCTTTTGATTATTATTTGCACAGGAATACAAAAAATTGCAGCTTTGTGTTTACGTATAGCTACTAAATCAACGTTAGCTTTATTTGGAAACAACAAGTTTTATTTGAGCTGATCCAAAAGCAACCAGCTAAATAGACATCACCCTGGACAATAGACATAGGTACCTAACAAAAAGATCAGATCAAAAATCCTATGCACCAGAATGTAAACTAAGTTCCAATTTCACCATACGATGTTAAATTTTATTAATGTTAATCGACGATTAGTTCATACATTTTGACAAATGTTAACGCTCTAATCGTCTGTTAAATGATTAACATCGTATGGTGAAATTGGTACTTAGCCTATATTATTTAACACTCAAATCGCAATTCCTACTACGAAGCAGTTGATTTCAGTTTCATAAATAAATACGAGTAGCATAAAATCCGCTAGCTAATTTCAAACGCCGGGGCGAGGAACGACGGAAATGCGAAAATATTGAACCTAATCTCGTGATATATCACGTTTAAAAGTTTCAACGCAATAAACCGGGTTTTCAGCGTTATAATTACTGTCGCCATTGTATTACTCAATACGCACTTTAATGCGAATTTAAGCATAATGGCCGTTAGAATTAAAATCGATTATAATCCAGTGGTATCAGTACACAAAGCGTGGTCGCTGAATACCCTGTTGTTGGAGACTTCGTTTTTCAAATCGAAGGGCGTCGATTGCAAAAGCTTTGTACGTGAATTGATGACGGTTAGGTTGAGATTATAATCGTTCAATTCTCGATTACGGTAATAAATAGTAATGAGATTCAGGAGTGGGATTGCAAGTTATTATTAACATTTTTTGCACAAGTTCTGAGTTGACTGATGGTACGAGTATATTCAAGAAACTGATCCCAAATAAGGTGATTCATCGAAAGAGTTAAGTCACTCTAAGCACGAGAATTTAGTTAATTTTTCGGCAGGGTTCTTGCAGAGTAAAAGAAGGGTGTTCTATTTTCTATGCAACAAGCGATTTGGAGATGAAAACTAAATACTTACGCTAAAACCTTGCTACATTTTTCAACGGAAACGATCGCTAATATACGTTTTATTTTACCGTTCAAATTAGTTTCATCATTTCACAGTAACATACCTACTGAAAGATCTAAGTTACCAAGGTAACCCCTTAAGCAACCCTAGCCTGATCGAATTCCCCACATCTTAGGCGTCTGATATATGTAATGGTACTAATGGTGGAGTATTGTGTTACTAGTAGTTAAACTCCAACTAGGCGAGCGCGCGACAGCCTTTTGCACTCACCAAAGGATGATTAATACGTTATAGTTTGTCTTTCTTATTTTTCACATAATGACCGCTACCACGATGGTCTTTCTTAATAAACTAGGCGTTTGAAAAGTCCCAACGGATAGGCGATTTTTTTGTTTTAAAATAATGATGTAAGCCGAACAAGCCCTTAGCACCACTGTTTTTAAAATCCGCCTTTAGCGAGTCGGACTCGCACACGAAGGGTTCCATGCCATTATCTATCCGCATTAGACACAATATTATAACCATTTTTTAGTTTCACTTGTCCCGGTGTCTGTCTGTAACCACGGTTTATATATTAAGATCGAGAAAAAAACACTTGCTGAATGGGGACCACACTAAATATTGATTTTATTCTGTTTTCAGTATTTTTTGTTATAGCTGCAACAGAAATACATCATTTGTGAAAATTTTAACTGTCTAGCTATCCCGGTTCATAAAATACAGCCTGGTGACAGACGGACAGACAGCGGAGTCTTAGTAAAAGGGTCCCGTTTCACCCTTTGGGTACGGAACACTAATAAAAAATAGTTTAACAGGCAATAACGAGCAAGGCCGTATTGATGAGACAAAGCTTGAAAACAATATCGTGCACTAGTTCCAAAATACCTTAAGACGATCCTATAACACAGGTACCTTATTCCCAACATGACATTATACTAAACCCTGATTTTTAATTGCGTAGAATTCTGACGTTTCTTGGTCTTTCCAGACTACAAAATATTCCTTGAACGTGTGGTGCAAAAAAACAAAAAAAAAATATCTTTAGAATATTACTTATATGATTTACATATTAGAATTTAAAATGAAATAATAAAAAGTTAATTAATACAAAGTAATTTTATTTTAAAATCGCACAATCCATACATAATATTTTGTTAAACAAATTTCAGAGGAAAAAGATAATAGTTGTTAGTATCATTCAGATCATTGTCATGTATTACAAACCTTTGGAGTTAAATTATATTATTATATTTAATCATTTTTGTTTTGCGTTTTTATTTTGGAAAAGATTGACTTTAAAATGACAGTTGTCGACTGTCATTCGTCCTGCCAAACTAAAGACGACGCTTTAGGCTGTTTTATGTCCTTTGTCGTTTCCTTCCGATAAAAAAAAAGACGCTCAGACGTAACGCAACTGACTGAAACGTCATTCGGCTTCTGTCTTGGATGTTCGAATGTTCTCGCTTTCGTTTGTCAGTGTTATTTTATTTTTACTGTTATTGTTACTTTTTTTGTTAAATTTTAGTTTCTTTGTTATGTTTTCCTGTGTTGTTTCGCCGGATAATTTTATATTTTTTATTGGTCAAAAGTCCAACTTAACCTAACCTATTTAATAGCCTATGCAACTAATTTAATATGTAACGGTTTAAGCACAAATACATTTTTGCGAAATGAAAGTTTGTAAAACGATATATTTTGTCAAAATGATGATTTGGTCATAAGTCGAGATACCGATTTGTTTATTCTACTTTATGTATGTGGAATAGCAACAAATTTAAATGAAGGCCATAAACGTCAACAATTAAAAAAATGTTTGTTACTCCTGAAACGTCAGAATTTGATAGCTGTCAGATGACTGTCAGAATTCTACGCAATTAAAAATCAGGGTTTAGACAGTGTTACTACGTAACCTAGTTTCTCGCCCCCTCGATCTCATCTCCCAGCGCCTCTTCAAAGTATTAAAGAGCGAATTTTTTGTGAAATGAAGAGCCATAGTTGCTCTGCACCCTGCCATTATTTCAGTACGTGATCAAAATCTTGTGAATATGAAGTTGTGATATATTAAGTATTCAAAGCGGGTGGGAATAATATAAGTATAATAAAACACTCGGCCGTGTACGTTCTTAAGGATTATGTGGTAATAGTACTTTGCTATTAATTATGTATCTTGGTATAGGTAAATTATTGGTGGGCGGTTTTAAATGTTTTTAGTAGTACAGTCAACACTATCTTGATTCAGGAACAAATTAAGATACACGTACACGATGCAATACCCACTTGTGTCAGATAGAATATCAGTAGCATTTGTCACCTATATTAGTAAAAAGTTACTTACATAAATGCAAGCGCAAGTTTAAAATCCCATTTATAATCCTACACGAATAAAAGATAGCATACGGACAGCATATGAATCGTGCACTGTTAACAGCTGGTCAAGAAATATGGCGTCGTAGAAACGGGCATACATTTGCATACAAACCTAACTTTATCGTTTCAGCCACCATTGCAGTCAAATGTACTAGACGAACAACGGTTTACAATGACAGTTATTCATGTAAAGGGCTTTCACCGAGATTAACTTTCCATCCAATCATAGATGCAGATTTCTGATCCGGACCAATCCTGTTGACGCACGCTTCGTTAGTCCACCTATCAGCGAATAGTGAAAAGGAAATCAAAAAGCCGCGTAATCCACTTCCCATTGTGCCGGCGGCGCCCGTTAATCAAGCAGCTAACCTCCCACCATCCGCGGGACGTTTGCTTAATAAAACAAATGAGGTAATAAAACGAAACGTTAAAATAAATATAAGAGAGAAGAAATTCTGCGGCGCGAATTTTAAGATTTCAACCGATTCTGTTGTCCTAGTACAATTATTCCGTTCAAGTTTCACGGCAGGTTTATGTACACATTATTTATTGCGGCTCCAAACCACCTGGTCGCCTATATCTTACAATTTTCTTTAAGCTGAATTCATTTACGGCTGCGAATAGAAATTTCCTAATTAAATAAGGAGAATTGTCTTTGTTTTAAGGTCTGAAAAGTCATTCATATTAATTATGCTGATTTTATCGGTGGAATGTTGTGGAAAATGTGGAAATAATATGCGCATTTCCGTAATAGAACGGCGACACCAATTAAGGCATACCTTCTTGTTCATCTTAAGTAATACATAAATCTTAAGGTAGTACAAGCAGCGCCTCGGTTACATATACTGGCGTGTACGTATTCGTGTAAGCTCTGAAACAATTACATCGATCCGCTGCGATCATTATTGCGACATAAATTCCGGTGTCGCTAACGTATTTGTTCTAAATTGTTTGCGGAGTTGTTCATACTTCGCCGTAACAACATCTAACATTTCAACTCTTACTTATCGCTTGCAATTCTGTTGCGATAATTTATGCGAAGAGTTCGCTCTGGCTGCCGTTGTCCGGAAAACATAAAAGCTTTTAACGTCATCTCTGTGCGTCCTGAGTAATTTCTTTCGCAGTTCAAAAGCTGTTAAAATGAACTGAATGGGACAAATGCGATGTATATTTCTAAACGTTATATCTGCTTGCTACGAGTATAAATGAAACTACAGTTATTTCAATTGTCAATAGCAGCATAAATTATATAAATCCGGAAGATGACTGATGCCCTGTTTAATTTTAATTTTAAAAAGTGCTAATACATACCTACCGATACATATTCGAAGGAATCGCAAATTAATTAACCTTAAACTTTGAAATCATATATAAATAAGCAAGAAACCCAAAACTCAAAACTAGATATATGCTTTATAATAAGCAAGTATTATCGAGTGCTTTTTAATATACCTACGCTTGAACGTTTTACTGCTCCACACGTATTCGAACTAGCTCGAATGAGCATAATAAAAACGTCGAGCTAGCTTGTACGTGAACCAAGCATTATGAATCATGCAAGTCGAGAAAAATCGAGGAGAAAAGCCAACGCCACCAAGAATAAATCAAGAGTCCATATAGGGAAAGACAACAGTATTCAACTGTTAGAAATTAACACCATTGTAATAACGCAACTGTTGTCTGGTAGCTGGGCAGCGCGGAGATAATGAAACCACCTGTGGGCCACGGGAACTAGTGTCAAATACGTCAAACGAGAACTAGTGTCAAATACTTCAAACGAGAACTAGTGTCAAATATTATATTAAAACTAGCGAGCCGCCAGCAGCTTCGCCCGCTGTATTTTTTTCTTTCATGTCTCTTATGGGTATGAAAAATAGATGTTGGCCGATTCTCAGGCCTACCCGATATGCACACAAAATTTCATAAGAATCGGTCGAGCCGTTTCGGGAATTTTATACACCGTGTTTTTTTTTATTTACGATAACTTCGGCATATTGTTAGGTACACGTATAGAAACTACGTGGTACATTAGATTTTAAAATATTGCAAAAAAAAATAATGTTTAGAACAAAGTAATTAAATGTTGTGTCTTCAATCATTCTAAAAGGGTCTTTAGAGTTAACTCATAGTCAGTGTCAAATACGTCAAGTCAGAGTGACATACACACACACAAGTAAAGATAACACTTGACAGGTGCACGACCTAACAATTGAAAACTCTTTACTCATGTTCCGTACTGGAACAGATTATTTTAATTAATCATTTAGATAGGTGTTACATACAAGTCAACACAAACTTGAATCTAGGATTTTCGTCCTTTTCTTTTTTATCTTTATTTTAATTGGGTCTGCGATAAGCTGTGACAATCTGAACGGACCAATCCCACGGCAGCGCGCGACACTAGCGCCACCTAACATGCTATGGCGCGGATCAACAAAGTCTAGTCTAAAAAAAAAAACGAACGCCGTCGCGTAAGCAGCAAAACTTTCCACCTGCTTTCGAAACTCCAAAAACGTTATCTCTTTCACCCTGGAATTAGTGGATTCGAACTCGTGACACCTATGGACTTGTGTTGTGGTATATTTACTGGATTTTCTTGTGAGCTGTGCCGACTTGCACCCTGATCTTCTGCCAAGGCCTTGGAACACGCGGTCGCCGGAGGATCGTAGCAGTAAGTCGCTAGACCTAGTTTAATACCTAACATAAAATTTGGTCCTTCGAGCCGGATGAGCCTAATTCCAGTTTGTGTTTTCTTGTTGTAATTAGCAGTATTACGTACTCATTACCTTACACGCGTTTGCAAATTCTAACCCGCCATCTTTATCACGCAAAATGTCGGACGATGAATATTCGCCGTGTGAGCAAGATATTTTCGAAAGAGATTTGATTCTCGACGAGCTTAGACGCATTTTACAGCTCGCAGCGACAAATGAACAACAATTCCGCTCGCGAACTACTGATTTAAGTGTTCATCAAAGAAAGTTTACCAAAGTTCAGACTAAAATCGAGAAAACGCTCATAAAAACCAAATCATTCAACAAAGACGAAAATATTAAGGTTCGTAACGATTTTAGTGATCTGTATTATGCTATTGTTACCCATGTTAGCAATTTTAAGACCGCGGATGACCAACAGCGCCGCTTGAATCGGTCATTCACATCTACAGACGCGTCAGTAAATCTAAAAAGAAATTTACCTATTTTGCCATTGCCTGAATTCAACGGCGATCCGACGAATTGGCCGTCCTTCTATGACTTATTTCGGTCGCTAGTACATGGCAACAGTGCCTACACGAACACGGAAAAGCTTCGTTACCTACTTCTTGCCGTTAAAAATGAACCATATAACTTAATAAAGTCAATTCCTATTACGGAAGATAACTACTCGATTGCATTAGATATTTTACGTTCCCGCTATGAAAACAAAAGAATCATCGCATCGAAACATCTCGATCGTATATTCGATATTGAACCTTGTTCCGATAGGTCAACGCATAGTATGCGAAACTTGCTAAATATCTACCAGGAGAACATCAAGGCACTGGAAGTTATGGGTTTTCCTGTCGATCAATGGAGTTTTATGCTATTAAGTACGTTACTTCGTAAAATACCTAACGGTACGAGAAAGAATTTCGAGCGTTCACTAACTAAACCTTCCGATATTCCAGATGTAAGTTTGCTAATTTCGTTCTTAGAGCGCGAGATTTCTGCCGAGGAAATGACCTGTACTCATAGTACGCAGTCCACTAAAAAACCCGCGGTAAATGTAGGTACTTCGGGACACGCCGCGCGGCACAACGCCGCTGCCGGCGCGAGTACCCAGCCAAAGCGCACGTTCGCGGCTAGCACTACCGCCGCAGATCAAACTCGACCTAACGTTCATAACAATAAGGTCAAACTTTGCTTGCAGTGTAATGGCTCACACTTGTTGATGAAATGTCCAGAGTTTTTAAATCTTTCCCCGCAAGATAGATATTCTTTCGTGCAAAATAAAAACGTGTGTTATAATTGTTTAAACGTCGGACACGACGTAAAAAACTGTAAATCCAATTTCGTGTGTCGTACTTGCCATAAACGCCATCATAGTTTGCTTCATTTCTCAGCGAATTCATTATCGGTTGTAGGTGAAGTTGAGACACCTAGTGTTGTCCCGCTCGCTCCTACGGAGGAGCGCGCTAATGAGATCCCTGTGCAATATAATTGTGCGTCAAACGCGCACACGACTCGGTTTGGCACAGTGTTATTATCTACTGCACTGATTGATGTGTGCGTAGGCGATTCGAAGGTCTCAACTGTTCGTTGTATTGCCGACACGGGCAGCCAGGCGTCTTTTATTACCGAGGCTTGCGTACAACGGCTAGGCTTGACGCGTAGCCATGTTAGTATTCCTGTGTTTGGTATTGGTGATACCGAACCCGTTCGACCGAAGGGTATAGTTTCGTGCTTGATCAAGCCAAAGGGTAAACAACAGCCTGTCCTTCCGGTAGACGCATTAATCTTGCCGGAATTAATTTCGAAAATGCCTAGCTTGGCACTTCCGTTTACTGAATGGTCTCATTTAAAAAATATCACTCTGGCCGATCCTGATTTCCATACGCCTCAGCCGGTAGAAATGTTACTCGGAGCGGATATACTATCCCACGTTTTGTTAGGGAACACAATCACCGGGCCTCCAGGCACGCCAATGGCTATTAATAGTGTATTCGGATATCTGTTATTAGGCAAGTTATCGTTCGATGTAGTTGGTTCGACTTCACTCCAGGCCTGTTTTAGCTCGTTTGACAACGACAACCTGCAGAAGTTCTGGGAGCTAGAGTCAGTTTCGGAGAAGCGGAGTTTCACTCGCGACGAAGAATTATGCGAATCCTTTTACCAAAAGACGCATACTCGTGACGAGGCAGGGCGATACGTCGTCGCTCTCCCGTTCAAGCCCGATGCCCCGCCCCTCGGCGAGTCGCGGCAAATTGCTTTGGCTCGGTTCCATAAGCTGGAATATCGGCTACAACGAAACCCTCAGCTGAAGGCCGACTATCACGCGTGCCTCCAGGAATACGTGGATCTCAAGCACATGGAGCCCGTCGCGAGCGAGCCGCCGGCCGGCGCGAGCTACTACATCCCGCACCACTGTGTGGTCAAAGCGTCGAGTGAGACGACCCGTACGCGAGTGGTGTACGACGCAGGCTGTCGGTCGACAAGTGGGTACTCTCTTAACGACGCTCTACTAACGGGTCCTAAGCTTCACCTGGACATAGTAGATGTGCTTTTAAAATTTCGTGTGCATTCCATTGCGTTAACCGCTGATATCAAACAAATGTATCGTAATATACTTGTTCGTGATAGTGATAGGGATTTTCAGCGCATCCTGTGGCGCCAGTCGCCAGAAGAGCCAATTCGTGACTACCGGCTACGTACAGTCACGTTCGGAGTCAATTGTTCTCCCTATCTCGCCTTACGCACCGTCCAACAGCTAGCTCACGATGAAGCACACCGGTTCAAACTTGCCTCGCCAGTGTTACTAAATGATGTTTTTGTCGATGACGTCGTCTCAGGCGAAGACACAGAAGCCGGAGCCCTGGCGCTGCAGCGCGAATTAATAGGGATTTGCGCATCAGCTGGGTTTGAACTGCGTAAGTGGCACAGCAACTCGGCGGCGATACTCGCTGCAGTGCTGCCACCAGATATTAATGGTGAGCGGCGGGATAACGTAACTTTTGCTGAAATGGAAAACGACAAAAAAATAAAAGTTCTCGGGCTACAGTGGAACCCAGATTCAGATGTATTCAAATTCAAAGTGCAAGTCACTTCTAGTAAATGCACAAAACGAGTGATCCTATCCGAGATAGCAAAAATGTACGACCCGCTCGGATTATTATCTCCGGTGACATTGTTTGCCAAACATTTGATCCAATTACTGTGGTTAGCAAATGTTGGTTGGGACGATGCTCCACCCGTTGATATCGTAAATTCTTGGATGTGTTTTATCAAGGAGCTACCGCTCATTTCTCAAATTGAGTTTCCGCGTCACATTTTTAATAATGGTGATGTCGAATCTATTCAAATTCATGGGTTCGCGGATGCGTCCCAAATTGCTTTCGGGGGTTGCGTCTATATACGTCTTACCGGCCAAGACGGTTCCGTTCAAACTTACCTAGTGATGGGTAAAACTCGGGTCGCTCCACTTCGCGTACGTTTAACCATCCCTCGGCTCGAACTGATGGCAGCTTTATTATTGTCTAAATTACTCGAAAAGGTAATGTTCATCTATGGTGATCGTATACAACCTGATCAAGTGTTTGCGTGGACCGACGCATCCATCGTGTTAGCATGGTTACGCTCATCTCCGCACGAATGGAAAACCTTCGTCTCCCATCGCACCAGTGAGATCTTGTCCCGCGTGCCCGCGAGCAGCTGGCGCCACGTGCCGTCGGCCGACAACCCCGCCGACTCCGCGTCGCGCGGCCTACTGCCCGCCGCGCTAGTTCATCACGACTTATGGTACCATGGCCCTTCATGGCTCCAACTTAGTCCCGACTCCTGGCCTAAACAGACGCAAATTGTCGAAACCTGCGAAGAGAAACGCAATTTACCTGTTTGTTCCAATGCGTCCACGGCGCCTCCTATTCAAGAGGTGGATTTCATTACGCGATTTTCGTCGCTCGGCAAACTAGTCCGTGTCACAGCATTGATATTCCGGTTCTTCAATAAATGTAAAGGGGTTAAACAAACGTTTCCGAAACACATCACGGTCCCCGAATATAACTTTGCCTTAAATCGACTTATTCACGTGACTCAACAATCCGTTTTCAACGATGACGTAAAGAATATTTCGTTAGGTAAATTACCTTCCAATCAGCTGCGTCGTCTTACGCCATTTCTGGATAGTGATAGGTCGTTACGACTTGGAGGTAGAATTCATAAGTCACTTTTACCCTTTGGTTCCAAACATCAACTAATTTTACCAAAACGACATCCTTTAACGGATCTTATCATTGACGATGCACATATTAGCAATCTACACGCCGGACCCCAATCAGTACGATACGCGCTTCTACAGCAATATTGGATATTGTCAAGTCGTGACATCGTGCGCCAGCGCATACATCGCTGCGTCCGTTGCTTCCGCGCGCGCCCGTTACGCGTACAACCGCGCATGGGACCGCTCCCCGCGTCAAGGTTACGTCCCTCGCGACCGTTCTTGAAGACCTCGGTAGATTATGCTGGTCCATTTTATGTGCGGGCCAATAAAGTACGTAACGCTAAAATACAAAAATGTTACGTTGCAGTCTTCGTATGTATGAGTGTTAAGGCCGTACATCTCGAATTAGTTTCGGAGCTTTCCGCAGAATCATTTTTAGCAGCCCTGCGTCGATTCACCTCCCGACGAGGCTTATGCACGGATATTTATTCGGACTGTGGGAGGAACTTTGTCGGTTGTGACAATTATATCAAGGACTTGTACACATTTTTACGTAGTGATTCGGTGCAAAGTGCACTTAATCAACAAACCTTGCAACAGGGCTTAACGTGGCACTTTCAACCCCCGTATGCGAGTCATTTCGGTGGACTTTTCGAGGCCGGTGTTAAGAGTTTTAAACACCATTTATACCGAGTAGTGGGGACTCGCACTCAGACTTACGACGAGATGCACACGCTTCTATGTCAAATCGAAGCAGTTTTGAACTCTCGCCCTTTGTGTGCAATAAGTTCGGCTTCTAACGATCCTCTACCTCTGACACCGTCCCATTTCTTAATCGGAGAACCCTTAACGGCCCTGCCTGATGTTTCCTTGGTAGATGAGAACCCAAATCGTCTCACGCGTTGGCGCTGGATACAGCAATCGGTCCAGCATTTTTGGAAGCGGTGGAGTAAAGAATACCTCCACGAATTACAACAAAGTAGTAAGTGGCTTCACGACCGCGGCTCCGCTCTCCGTGAAGGCACTGTGGTTGTGGTCTGCGACGACCACCTGCCACCGCTGCAGTGGAAGCTGGCGCGCATCCACGCTCTCCATCCCGGTTCTGACAACGTCACTCGCGTAGTCACTTTAAAAATCGGGAATACTTTTTGTAAACGACCTGTAGTCAAAATATGTCCTCTTCCCCTAGAATGACTAAAGCGTTACGAACTTAATATTAGTAGTAAATTAAGTATATTTTTTTTTTTTCCTTGCTTCTATTTAATTATAGTATTTTTTTTTTTTTTAGTGAGTGCTTTAAAAGCAGCTATGTGCTTTTAAGGTGAGCGGCATGTTCCGTACTGGAACAGATTATTTTAATTAATCATTTAGATAGGTGTTACATACAAGTCAACACAAACTTGAATCTAGGATTTTCGTCCTTTTCTTTTTTATCTTTATTTTAATTGGGTCTGCGATAAGCTGTGACAATCTGAACGGACCAATCCCACGGCAGCGCGCGACACTAGCGCCACCTAACATGCTATGGCGCGGATCAACAAAGTCTAGTCTAAAAAAAAAAACGAACGCCGTCGCGTAAGCAGCAAAACTTTCCACCTGCTTTCGAAACTCCAAAAACGTTATCTCTTTCACCCTGGAATTAGTGGATTCGAACTCGTGACACCTATGGACTTGTGTTGTGGTATATTTACTGGATTTTCTTGTGAGCTGTGCCGACTTGCACCCTGATCTTCTGCCAAGGCCTTGGAACACGCGGTCGCCGGAGGATCGTAGCAGTAAGTCGCTAGACCTAGTTTAATACCTAACAACTCATAATAGGTAATTAAAAGAAAATTGTTAGGTATCAATTAAGAGCCTTTTACATTAGTTTAACGTGATTAACTGATTAATTTTAATAATTGAATATCTTTATAACCGTACGAGTTATTATATGTCTGTCTTCGGGAAATTAGCTTAATTTGACTTGAAGAACGTGCCCTTAAAGTTATCGTAAATCAAAAAAAACACGGTGTATATTAGAGTATTAACATGACCGCCACCCGGAGTTAAGGTGTTTAGTAATAAAAGGACTCGAGTCACACAAGACGCACTTTTATTTTAAACCGAATTAAAGGTGTGCTAGGCCCGCAGCTTCTAGTATGATATCATCATCATCATCATCATATCAGCCGAAAGACGTCCACTGCTGGACATAGGCCTCCCCCAAGGCTCTCCACTTAGACCGGTCTTGTGCCTTCCGCATCCATCGCGATCCCGCCATCCTTACGATGTCGTCGCTCCATCTTGTTGGAGGCCTACCAACAGCTCGTCTCCCGGTCCGTGGACGCCATTCGAGAACTTTCTGGCCCCATCGGCCATCAGTCCTGCGAGCAATGTGCCCCGCCCACTGCCACTTAAGTTTCGCTATTCTTCGGGCTATGTCGGTAACCTTAGTTCTACTGCGGATATCATCATTTCTGATTCTATCCCGCAGAGAAACCCCGAGCATAGCTCTCTCCATAGCCCTCTGAGTGACTCTGAGCTTTCTTATGAGGCCCATCGTTAGCGCCCACGTCTCAGATCCGTAAGTCATCACCGGCAACACACACTGGTCAAAGACTTTTGACTTCAAACACTGCGGTAATTTGGACGAAAAGACACTGCGAAGCTTCCCGAACGCTGCCCAGCCGAGTCGGATTCGACGAGTGACCTCTTTCTTAGTATGATATAAAAACATTTATTGTAATAACGTATCGATATAATTATATACATTAAGGTTTTGCAGAGGCAAGCAATATGCGTTTATGTCACAGTAAACTATTGTTATTGTGAAAAGATAAAAAGATAAATGATAAAAGTTGTTTTTCGGTAGGTGGGCCGCACGAGCGCTTTTACACGTCATAACTCTACCAGCGCATCTCAAGAGCAGACGAGAAGAAACGCCGCAAGAACCTCAGCTGTAGATCTTAACATAAGCATTTTATAAAACAATGCATATAAAAATAAAAAATATGCGTAGTTAAGGAGGAAAACATGTCGAAACATGTAGAAAATCACAAGAGTAAATAAATAAAATACCTAATAATCATACCTGGGATATCTCGGGGCATCTATACGAAAGTGATGTAGCAAAATGTTTTATCGACAAAAAATATATCGATGTTACTGTCAAAATCTAATGTTACGCGACATAAATGGATATTACTTATTTTCTCCTCATTTTTAAATAAAAAAAGAAACAATTTAAAACGTGTACCTATTTATATATTTATTTTAAAATAGTTTTTATGAGATACATTCAATATTTTTTTCCATATTCGATGGTACTAATGATTGCCGTCTAGATCAAAATATCCACCTTAAACTGCTAAACGTTCTATCAACGACCACAGTTGTCAACGGGGCTTTTATAATGACTGAAAGCCAATTGCTCATTTATGTTGGTTATTGAAATTTCCTCACCTTTTATATGACTGTTTACTTTTTTCATGGTGTCGTAACCAGTATTTAATTACATCGTCATCTTTTTTATCGATATCAAATCCCTAGAACTTGCCCGAGTTATCCCAGGTATGCTAATAATATTAAAACATATTCGATACGTTCTCCTACAGAAACTGTGTCCCCTAGACAAGATACAACGTTAACATGTTATGACTAAGCAATTACGATATTTAGGTATCTAGTTTAGGCACAGCATTTTTGTCTGTTAGACAATCCTCGACCCTATAGCTTTAGACATCAACGACTTTTTCAAGTAATTTTACATCAACACTCAAGAGGCTAATTGGCATACGTCAGCTCCCTAAGTTTCTTCACCATAGCACCTAGCAGTAGAAGAATACCTTAACCAAAAGCCAGTAAAACAAGGTACAGCCTTGTCGGAACTCCCAAAAAACTTAATAACAAACAGCGGACATTCCGGAGTCAGCTAAACTTAGAGGGCCTTTCACTTAGCACGTGTCGGGTACTTGACAACTATTAATCTTGCAGATGCTCCCGAAGCAATTTATAACGCAACAAAGGAACGGTAGCCGTGGACTTAGCCTTATACGTGGAGATTAAGTGGGTAGCTATAACATAACTAAATGGAGAGACAATTTTATGGGATGAATGTTTCGTGCGACCGCATTATAACGTTTAATTATTATTTCGAGCCTGTATTGTGTAGAGAACAATTAAAAACGGAACCAGAAAGAGCTTGTATATGACGAACTAAATCAAATCAAGGAACACAAGAAAAACAAAGGAATCCGACAATTTGAATATGATCTGAATGTAAAAAAATTTAACTGGGGGAGTGCCTCCTCTGTTGAATTCTACGAATAAGAATTAAAAAGATGATTTAAATATTATTCAATTCTGTCGGTAATTAGTGTTTTTGATTTGCAATTTAATCTAGTTATAATTATAACCTAGATTTTTGCAAACAGACGCCTAGTCCAGATTTTAAAGCCACGATTTTGGTTAGTGTTATTTTTATAAACTGAAACGACATTGTAAAAGTTAAATAAATAAATCAAATAAATCACAGGACAATGTCACACAAATTGACCTAGTCCCAAACTAAGCTCTAGTAGACAACGATAAACTTACTTATACTCGTATAGAGAAATATATATATATACTTAAATACATGGAAAACATCCAAGACTCAGGAACAAATACTCATGCTCAACACACAAATATCTGCCCTTACCGGGATTTGAACCCAGGATCCCTAGCTTCGAAGGCAGAGTCACTCCCAACTAAGCTAGCGTGTCGTCAACGTTACTTTAAAACTTTGACGTCAACTAATGCAAACAAAGCTATATTTAAATAAAAGTTTTAATTGGTGTGCCGATGCCGGTGCGTCATTGTTCGAAGCCTTGTATAGAGCCTGTACTTATTATAAATAGTTGACACTAAACTTATTAAATCCAACACTGAGATGAAAGTAGACAATATCTGTATAGTTTGATCGATTTTTAACCTTATTAATAACTAATGATACTAGGTTCTTACCGCGGCTTGAAATTGGAGTTACGGATATTTCGACGATGTTGCAATAGTACCAAGTACTTCGCTTGGCGTTGGTTTCAAAATCCCTTGTGACACAATATAGGTACTAATTTGTTAAAGACAAGTAGGTTAGTCGAAAAACATTCGCTTGCTCTTGTTAACTGCGGCCGTAACAAAATGCTTAAAGCACATTACAAACGCACAATAATCGTGAAACTGCGGTCACTAAAGCCTAACCAACACAACTACATCCAAAAACCATAACAAACGTTTTGGCGAGTCATGTGTGTGTAATTAAAGTTCCTAAAGCGGGGTTCTGTTCTGAAACCGCGTTCAGAACTAAATACACCCTATCAAAACTGCTGGTTAATAGTGGCTCAGTTTATCATGCAGTACGTTAATGAGTTTAGGCCGGTTAATGCATAATTACGTATCCGAGACTTTCCTCTTTGGTATTCCCTCGGAAGTATATTTCTCCGTAATCACGTAACGAGACTTAAGAGATAGGATGGAGACCTCTTCTGATTTGTTTTCGCTAATGTACCAGCATTCTGAAGTAATCTTTATAATTAAGGAATGGCACGAGCAAAAATGAAATGCCCAATTTTAGGAAGAGCTCGTGAAAAGGGGTTACTATTGAAGCCATTTAATCTCGCGTCTATTAAAAAAGAAATCTGAAAGCAAAATCAGATTAGAATTATAGCGAAGTGAACGGAAAGTGGAAACTCGAGGGCCGTTAGTGGTGGTTTTGTCAGGGCTTTCAGGGGTAATCAAACGAACAATCTTCCAGCTCATGGCCTCTCAATTAGTCCCACTTTGTATCCCATTACAAGCGAATTTGAAAGAGCGAGGGAAAATAAGCTGTCTTTACTAAATAAACCGTACTAGGATTGTTTCTTTTTAAAATGGCTGTTGAATTATGGACGAAGTCGGTGTAAACTTTTTTGATGGAATTTGCTGGGTGATTCGATATAAAGATATTGGGGTTAAAATAAAAGCTTATAAAAACGAACTTTGTTTCATTTGCAACAAGAAACTAAATCCAGTATTCAAAGATTTTTCAGTGCACATTTTCCTTTAACATAAATTACGTTCACTCTTATTTCAACAAGGAAATAAAACCCAAACACCATAGCAATTCCGGTCACACTTCTCAAAATCTACGACATAATTAATTAAACTGGCAACATACTTTATTATTATTACGAGACGAAACCTTAAAGCATTAAGAACCTGTAACAGTGGATTTAATGGAAAGTAATGGTACAATAACAAGAAAGCCTGGAGTAATGGCTTATTCAAATTTAATGTCGGAAAAACCGCAGTTTGGAAAACGATCGGAGCCGACGAGCACCTGCGTCGCAACCTTTAGAGTTAGACATAACTTGGTATAGAACCTCAAGGGTTGTAGAAACAAGATAGTTTTATCCCAGTGTTTAAATATAGAACGCAAAGGTTTAGGAACCATGAAAAGCCGTTATCACGCTGGCTGGACATTATATGCTCTCATTATTAAACGCGGATTAACCATAGAGTAGCTAATCTATGTTTTGTCCTTATCTGTCATTGTGACATTTGAATTCGACAGATAAGGACAAAGCATGGATTACCTACGCCACGGTTACTCAACGTTTATTAATAAGGGCTAAGGTTTAAATGCTTTGTTCGGGAATTAATTAACAGTGTAATGAAATACCTATTGCAGATTAAATTACATGTGTTTCCCACGTCACTTTGCTAACGAGTTGCTTGTCAAGTTAGTCAATAATTATTGACGAGACGTTTGTTCCGTTACATTCTAATTTTGGACGTAGTTGCCAAAGGAAAGCTGGAATTCTACACAAGTACGTACCGTCAAATAATTCCTTATTTCTGGTGTTATTTGACGATAAAAGAAAAACCGGAGAACAAGGGTTTGATCGTCTTTTTTTCTATAGGTTAGGTTACATTAAATACTTTTCTGAAGGCTTATAGTTTTTGTTTCGATACGCCTTATTTATTCTAACCCTCTGCGATTGACGTGACGTCTATTAGCACCGCCAAAAAAAACGCTTTATAGCGTGAAATAGGTCTGTATCGCTCAGCAACCTCTCCTAAAGATTTGGGGCATTATAAACTAACCTATGTTAAAAACTCCAGATTTTTTTACCTTGTTCACGTTAATGTATTTCTTTTTATTTAGAAGCCCATGTACCTACATGCTTATTATAAATTCCACATGACACACTTAATAAACAATACTTATCATTGACCCATTAGTATTTTTTCTATGATTTAACAAAAATGACGTCTGACAGACCCCACCTCAGTGGAATGTTTCTAAAAAAGTCACCACAGTTGCAAGAGGGTTAAAGTAGCGACCCGCCAGCGGCTTCGCCCGCTGCAAATTCTTTTCTTGTCAATTTTTATTTTTGTTTTTGGAAAAAAAAAAATTAAAAAGTATCCTATGTTACTTTTAGTACCTCCCAGAATATGTGTACAAAGTTTCATGATGATTCGTCAAGTAGTTTTTGCGTGAAAGCGTAACAAACATCCATGCTTTCACATTTATAATACTAGTAAGGATAGATAACCCTATAACATCTTCCCGACCCAAGTTCGATAGCATCAAACTGTTATAAGGGCACTATACATACAAATTACAACCTCTTCAATAGCAAAATAAATTATATAAAACCTAAATAACGGCCGGTAATAAAATGTCGTAATTTCATTTCCAGTATACGTTATAATAAAAACAGTATCATGCGTTTGCGTGACAGAGACATCCGAGCGAATTACACGACGCGACGCGGGATGGTTTTTAATGAGTTACTTCAAACAACATGTCGGTTTTATTACGCGTTTATGTATAACTCGGGAGAATTTTTGCATTATAAAAACCCTTTGGTTACTAGATGTAGGACCGGAAAAAGTTTGGTTTTCATACGTTTCGGACCGGGAGACGAGCTGTTGGTAGGCCTCCAACAAGATGGAGCGACGACCTCGTAAGGATCGCGGGATCGCGATGGATGCGGAAGGCACAAGACCGTCTAAGTGGAGAGCCTTGGGGGAGGCCTATGTCCAGCAGTGGACGTCTTTCGGCTGATATGATGATGATGATGATGATGACGTTTCTTCTGCGTCAAATTCTGAAGCCGTATTGACTATGCATAAGAATAAGATCTACCTACAATCCTATGTGAAAGCAACGTAAAATATGAAGCCTACAACCCTACACTCCAGAGCGATGCCAAAACAAATGCAAGGGGTATAGAATAACTCACTGACAGGGCTGAGATTCTACACGGTAGAAACGATATTGCCTTTGACGTGTTTCCGTATTGTGAACGTTTTGATTTCTCTTAATTACTTGACAGTTATAGCGGCCGAGATAAAAACAATACTAAAACACGTCTAACGCAATAGAATAGAGGCCCAGTCCGTGGCACGATGCACGATGCTAAAGCGATTACGATTGTAATGTATGTATGAATCCTGAGTCACGATCGCTGTGTTACGTAGTATTTATACTGGCAAGTGACTGAACTCGAGCGTACTGGCGACTCTTTGACCTGCCATGAAAAAGTGTGGCCGTTTGTGCAAAATAGGAACACCTTACATTTTCAAATATTCAGATTGTGCGAGAAAAATTGTTTCCGAAACCTTTGTAACTAACTATGCTGGAGCTATTTTAGATTAAATGCATATTTGCTTTGCTATACTTTTGGTTAGGTTTGATTTAAAAGCCATATACAAAGTTTCATTCGGAATGATTCGGGATTTCGATCGTTTCCAACTTGTGTAGTTTAGGTTCTACCCGTGCGAAACCATCTCTGAGCCGCTAACGTTTTCATATAAAATAACCCGATTTCAATTAGGTACCTAAAGAGATTCGAGAACACAACTATGTGTGTTTGTATGTGAACTAGATAAATTCTTGAAACTTGAAAAAAACCATTACTTAATTTCCAATTCATCAGAATGACATAAAATACAACTATGACACGGTTTTTCATGTTTGTGAACGGTTTGGCTATCTTCAAGCCATACCTTTACGTTCACATCGTCGTGAAATGCAAATACGTTTGACTTTATTATGGAACCAATATCGGTGCGTCTATTTGCCCTGTGTGATGGAAAATATCTATCACCGGGCTTGAACTCGAACGTGTATCGACGGGATAGCGTTTCCCTCGATAAAAAGAGAAGATAGATTGTCTAGGTGACCTTTTAACGGTAAATAGGGCAGAACCTTCTTTACTATCATTATTAGTACAGGTATAGTAGCCAGTGAATAAATAGGGATACAACACGGATAATTGTATTTTATTTTTAAAAAAGATGCGGGTGGTATTGTAGTTAAGCATTATGAGTTTTATCGAACTGCTGTATTTTGGTACAGAGAATAAAGGCATTTTTTCTTGGACCTCAGAGTTGGCAATGCAATTTTGATATTGCATTATGTTTTTGGCCCGAGGAGTTAACCCACTACAATCAGGGTGGATGGAATTAGTAGGACCATCTTCTACATTATAATATTGCTCGTATTACAGCTTGTATGCACTTGCCCGTAACCGTTATTGTAATTTCAACAATATGATTGCGATGTAGCGGCATGGCTTAAACGAAGGGTAATACAGGTTCTGATGGGCTGTATGTCCGTTTGATTTTTCCATGCCAGAATAAAACCTTTGCAATTGGTTTTGTAGCGGTATCGATTTAAGACAGTCTCAGCGATAAAATAAATTAAACGAGTCTACTTTATCGCAGCCGAAATAAAAGCCAAGTGTATCATTGATCCAGAAGACCTTGGAAATTGTTACAACCGCAGTGTTTGAAGGCTAAATATAACATCAGTTAAACTACACAACTATAGCCCTAGCCTGCAACCATAGTGCAATTTTCATCCTTACATTATCCTTAAAAAATGATAGCTTACTTCTATTATTACAGATTACGGTCTTTCCTGTGGACACAGCGAAAGTCAACGTTTTTAAGGCCTAATTTTCTGGCTAAGCCCATTCCTGCAAAAACGCCATCAGGACTGCTTTAGACTTATCATATAAAAACATATGCACACAAGCTCTTAACTATTGGCCACAGGAGAGACAACTTTTGTTTTTTAAGAGTGTGTATGACCCATAATTATATAGTAAGGCCTAAAATAATTTGCTTTGAAGTCTAGTCATATAGCTATCATATTTTAAGGATAATGTAAGGATGAAAATTGGACCATTGTTGCAGGCTAGGACTAGAGTTGTGTAGTTTACGGTACACCATTTAGCTCTTAAGGGAATAAGGGCTTGTAGTACTGTTAGGCGATGGGCTTGCAACCTGTCACTAATACACAAGTAAACTTCTTGGCCTGATTGTGCAAAATTTGGTTACAGAATTATCAACAAGTCTTTTTAGAGTTGTTGGTATTTTGTAGCTCTGCCTACCCCATTTTGGGGATGAAGGCGTGATGTTATGTATGTATGTATGTATTTAGCTCTTTAATAAAATATCTAGGTTCCTTCAATCTACAATGACCAATATTCACAACTATTTCATCGTTCATCATAAATCTATCCGCTTGGATTTATTAAACGTCAGATTTTCACCAGGCCGTTGTGGCCCATTATTCATAAATACGACCGATCGCCGTTTCCCATAGGAACGTGTTCAACCCCAGGTTCTCAAATGCGCATATCAAATCGACCCTTTAGCGGGTCACTGGCAATTAAGGTGTTAACAATAAATTACGCGCTAATGCCTTGTGCCATTACGGAGCAATTAATCAAATTTGGAGAAATGAAAATCCCAAAAATAAGACATTCAGGACCACTGATAAACATCGTTAGGCGGCTAAATATCCGGCAAGTTATGAATGCTACAAAGGAATGTTTTCCTCGAATGCCGATGAAGACTTGAGGATCAATTGGGCTTAATGATATTATGTATCAGTATTTCAAGCATATTTTCAGAATTGTAGCTTCGTCACAAAAACAATTAGCACTTACTTTAACAGTTTCTTTTCGAAATGTTTTATATTTTTAATCGCGAGATTCTTAGCAACTTTTAAAAAAAAAATACCTATCATCTCAGGATAAAAGCATCCCATGAATGTTCATACAACTGTCACAATCCCTGTTTATTGTCTTTGCATCCAGGCGTTAAATGTCGTGGTAGACCGCCAATCTGTTACTTAATCAATTGCAAGCACCCATAGCTGCCATCCATAGGAGGTCGTAACGTTTTTTTCATCAGGTCGTCGACATATTTGTTGGTCGTAATAAATTAATAAGTTCCTCTAAGTTTCTACTTTAGTTCGACAACACTACTAAAGGTTAGCAGTCAGCTCCGTAAACATCTGCTCAAACTCTCGTTAAAGAAAACCGCTCTTCAAAGGCTAGTAAGTACAACCATGGAGTTCTAACTGAACCGCAATAGAAAGCGATAGCTTCAACCCACCTTTAGTCCGCAATTTATAATAATTTGGCCTTGAGTGAGAGAGATGCAAAACACACGCAAAGTAAAGGACAAGTTCTAGAAAACTGTAATTAGTGTCGCGTCTTGAGACATCTCACTGAAGAACTCAAGATAAGATTTTGAATAGGTAAATTATTTGTAGGTCAATGCATTATTTTCACCCGACGTAGTTATAAAGTTACTAATTTCAGCACTTAAAAATTAATTGAAAATGTCGTTTATGTCTAAAGCTTACTATAGGGTCGAGGATTATCTAACAGACAGAAATGCTTGGCCTAAGAAACCTAACGTAATAGCTTAGTACCTATCTAGTCTAGGGGACACGGTTTCTGTAGGAGAAAGTGTCGAAATTTTATTTACTTTTTTATTTCATGTAGGTAGTCTTGCACCGTCATGAGTAAGTATAAATTATATTATTTAATTTATTTGCTCTTGTGTTAATTAGAAGTTTCGACACGTTTTCCCGCTTAACTACGCATGATATATAACTATATTTTTTATTTATTGTTTTATATAATGACTGACTGTTGAGTTTCTTGCGACGCTTCTTCTCAGCAGTGGTCTCCTCTTGGGAAGCGCTGGTAGAATTTTGACGTGTAAAAGTGCCCGTGTGGGCCCTATTTACTGAATAAACAACTTTTTTTTACTGTTCTACCAATGACATGGCGTAGCAAGGTTTCGTGATTATGCAATCGTTTGCGTCCACTCAAAGTAGGAACGAGAAGTAATCCGATGGGTATCAGATGTTTGGAGTCACGCCAAACGTTACCGGTAAATACCTATATGCATTGCATGCGCAAATCGACATGTCTCTCAGAGTTGGTTCTTCAAGATAATAAGGATGCATTTTTGCTGTAAATAAGCCAGTAAAAGCAAATTTCGCGACCGAGTCATTTCTACCAATATGTACCTACATTATTACCCTATTAGGTACTAAACTAATTTCAGAATAAAGGGAAAACAGTATTTTAAAATGCAAAAGAATACTATTCAACACACACATAACTACAGTCTTTTTTAACCAAACGGTTAAAACGGTTGCTAATTATAGGCACTGGAGGAACAGAGTAAAATGGGAAAACTTTAGAAATATTTCAACATAGCATAGAAATAAACATACTCAAAATAAAAAAGGGGTGAATAAGGAAAACGACAAATCTAATGTTTCTGCTGCAATAAGAAAACTTAAATGGAGAAGGGCCTTATACTATGAACACACAAATGAACATTGGTCAAAAATATTCACAGCCTGGTACTCCAAAGACGATAAAAGAAAGAGAGGAAAGTGGTAGCAGTACTAACATGGAGACGAACAAACAACCATAAAAAATATTAAAATGTTCAGACATTCACCTAAAATATAAGTGAATTCTTATATCCCAGAATCACATATTGAATCTTATATTTCTTCTCTTTCCATCGGTACTCTAATATTGCCAGTCAGCAAAGGCCTCCTACAGCCTTCTATGTCATCATCCCACCTTTTCTGTGTTTTGCCTCTCCATCGCATACCTTCTCTTAGATACCATTAGGTTTGTCTTTTGCTCAACTTAAGCAGATACAATAGGAAGATTCTAGTGATGGCCGATGGCATGAGGTAGTTCGACCATAGTAATGTCAATAATCAATGATTACAGGGGATGTGGGTCCATATATCCTTAAACAGGCATAACTTTATGTCTTCCACTCTCTGGAAAGTGCTATGAAAGAGAGGAATAACTGTACACCCGGAATATTTGTCGTGTAATTTGCAATCTAAACAGTAAAAGTAGTTTTAAAATTTTAACAAGTTTAAAATCTAAAATCTTAATAAACGGGTCAAAACCTAGTGTATTGCGTTTTATATGTTTTTTTTTTACGTTTTCTGCTAATTTGTATCAATGAAACTCAATTTTGATTTTCATGCAAGTTCTCTATTCACATCCTAATTCCAAAGTACCTATCTGCCAGATAAATGGAAGCATATTTACATGAAGTTTTCATAAGGGACTTAACGCATCAAATCTGATGAATTAATGCATTTTTTACAAAGCTTTTGCAAAAGGATTAGTTTGGTGTAAAAGCCATTACTAACCAGGCAATAGGTAACTAAGTAGGAACTCAAAACTCAACATCCCATAACAAATTAGTTTAAAATCTCATAAATAAACAGGGTCCTGTTTCTCGAAACTCACTAGAATAATAATATTAGTTCACTCCATACAATTTTCTACAAGTCTCCTAGTGAAATGTACCGCATGGACTAATATTATTAGTCTAGTGAGTTTCCAGAAATGGGTCCCAGATAGCTATACCTATTAAATAACCATATAGACAGTGGAAAGGCAGAAAGGCTTTAGGGCCATACTTAATAATGGCGCTTCAGCCTAAGTGCCATAATTATACTTCATTAATAGTGGCGCTTAAGTGGTGGTATTCTTGGTAAGGTGCTTCACCACACCGGGCGTTTGAGAACAGTTCCCCATCGCATGGCAATTGCGGATAAGTACCCACGTGGCATAGGTCCCACGTACTATGAGCGTCTACCCACCAAACTTAAAAATGTACATTCCGACGATACATTTAAACATCAGCTGAGAAACCTTTTATTGGATAACCCATTGCACTTTGTGGATGAAAATAAGAAACTTAAATTGTAAAATTATTACATCAGATAAATAACCATTTATTTGATATTTAATTGTTGATGATTTAATTAAATTAATAAATAAAGAAATATCAGGTGACAATCCCACACAAATTGACCTAGTCCCAAACTAAGTTCTAGGCTTGTACTATGGGTACTAGACAACGATAAACATACTTAAATAGAGAAATACATACTTAAATATATATAGAAAACATCCAAGACTCAGGAATAAATATTTGTGCTCATTTGCACAAATATCCGCCCTTACCGGGATTTGAACCCAGGACCGCTGGCTTCAGAGGAATTATTTAAATGCTATTTTTTATTCTTTGATTATTAGTATGTATGTTGACGTCCCAATGTAATTTCGTATTTTTGACATGCAATGCAACTAATATTGTGATATTAAATTGTTGAATAAATAAACTAAACTAAACTAAGCTTGACCTCCATATATAGTGGCGCTTAAGCATTTTTACATTTCCACTGTCTACATGTTTTGTAAATGGCTTAGTTTTCCTCAAATATGTCTCCTTAAGGGTTTGTTCATTGTTCTAATTGATCTAGTAAGTACCTATAACCAAATATTCTAGAAAAATACAAAAAGATGTCTGAAAATTGGCATAGATTCATGCCTATGGATATGAGGGGTTAAAAGTTCCATTAAAAACTTAGGTAGGTAATTTATTTATTCAAAATTTATTTTTGGGCTTTTTGAACCAACTGATATGTTACTAAGTAATTTTAAAATACAAAATGAAAATGAAGTTCAGCATCCTGGAAATGTGCGAGCAACTCATTTATAAACGAGTTCCTTTCTGATAGAAGCTTTACCAGCCCACGGCACTAAACATACACAATTTTTCCATACTCAAAAGATAAACATTTCACCAATGGATTGTTGCTAATAAAAGTAATTTTCATAAATATTTTTTCTTTCAATTGTCTTTCACCCAATTCTCATTGTATTTATAGTCCAGTTCTTATTTAATAATGCAAAACTCAATCAACTTATCTAAATGTTTACTGTAAAATAAATTTATCTTAAATATGGACTAATTTGTTCAAGTCTCTATTTCTTAAACAAAATATTATTTGCATCAATGTTGTTTCTAGAATTAAACATAAGTATATAGTTGTTTTGTTTCCATTCAATCGTGCAAACTGCGGTGTAACGGCTAATATATTATAATTAATTCAGATCGCAATCTAGAATAAAAATATGAATAATAAATAATAGGTCACACCACTATAAAGAGGTTACAGAATGATCCTGCAGTCAAATAAACCTGGGGCTTCATTAATACGCAAGACAATTTTACAAACGCGGTTACGAAACTTGTTTTGCTCACAGATGTCTTGTTATACGAACTCTTCCAGTAATTTGGTATTGCCGTAGAAAGTTGTACACACAAGCATAATATTATAAATGGGTCATCATGTTTCACTGTATAATATATACATATTTACAGTTATTCCACTAGATTGCTAATAATTTCAAGTTCAATATGTAATAAAACATAAGTTTTCTCTAATATCGATCGGTTTTTCTAGCAGAAGGCATAATACGTACCAATAACCTCGTCGGAGTTCAAACACCAGATAATTTATTTAAAAGTCCCAGTCTAATTATAGCACTCAAAAACAAATACACAGCGCACTAATTCAAATTGCGAATTTTAATTGTTTTTATCACAAACCACAAAAAACGCGACGGCTCGCGAAACGAAACCAAACTCCTGGTGGCGCCACTGAGCTATTAACATAATGTGACATAGTTCGTAGTGTTGCAAGTGACAATAACCTAAAGTGAGTTAAAAAATAAATATATTCAGACTTAATCAAATTTACAGCACTACCCATTTTGTTCACAATAACAATAAAAAGGTCCCGAATACTGATGAGTGATGATGAAATACTATTCTGTTTGCCAGCAACTTCATCTTTCTAAAACTGAAGTTGCATTCAATTAATTTGGAATAAAAAGTATACCTACAGTTTAAATCCTGGGCCGTTTTATAAAGCTACAAGTTACAAATTACAAGCGGAACTCTCTTTCTATCAATACGAGTTAGAAAGAGACTTCCGCTTGTAATTTGTAGCCGTTATAAAACAAGGCCCTGGTATTGGATTTCCTGTGTTTTAAACTGAACAAATCGGTTCAGCCGTCGGAAAGACCAACGTCTGAACATCCATAAAAAAAAATCTTTAATATTAGTAGGATAGGATAATATTGCATTATCATCATGATGGTACAAAATAAAACACAACTTGTAATAAAATCATTTTAATTTCATATAAAAAGTAAAATTCTTTGGCTAAACACTACGTACAAATTGCCCGATCCCGGCTTTTTGTAGATTTAAAAAGGTCGGGGTTGATTCTATCTTGACCAAATAGTAGTAGATGGTCTAGTGACATTACTTTTTCCAAATTAACGAGACAAAAAACGCGTTGCTTTTATAAATCCATTTCGACTCGGAAAAGTTTCACTAGACCCCCGAGAGGGACGCGCACTCATCGAAAGAGACACTAGTCCACTTGTCCCTCAAATAATAAAGGAAGGCGATTTTTGACTTTCGAGGGCTCGAAAGTAAAACCGTATTTTTGAAATACGAGCACTAGAAAATTTAAAAACAAGTGGTCCACACCATTTGTTTTCAATTATATCATTAGAAATTTGTTTTGACATCTAACAAGCAAACAAAAACCACGAATGTTTAATTTTGCGACAAACTTAAAATATCTATCATGGACAAAGAACCTTGGCGAAGTAAACGTTTCATTTAATAGTTTTAAATAGTCAAAGTATTAAAAACACAAGTGGACATAAATAATAATATTATCGCCATTATAACAATTTCTAATTAGGTCGTATGTTTATTTATATTTAAATCATGATTTAAAAAAACCGGTCTTCATCAACTTCGTGCGTACAACGAAACACGTGAATATATGAAGTCAATCACTAGCTTTCGAGTGAGGACTTTAAAAAATACGGGGTAATGGTTCATGCAAAAATAATCGTGGCATGTTTTCGTGTGCTAATAGTTTCTACCACTCGACATTGATTCGAGCACTCGAAAGTCAAAAGTCGCCTCCCAGCGCTGCAGTACGTCCCGTCCTATTTTTCCCCATCACAGCAGGTACTTATTCAGTTGTCTAAAACACTGTCATCTCTATTTATTCTACTACCAAATGCTTAACTTGTGATGTCGAATAAAGATTGTATCATTAAATTGTCATTTGTCAATCTAGTTTATTTGCTGCTATAGTGAAACATAACTTATAAATATTTGTATACTTTAACTTTTTAAAATAATATTTGTTTCACTTCTTATTATAAGCGTAAGGCACATTTTTAAACACCATAACAATTTAAAATTGAGCAATTTTCGTTTTTACTTCATTCACTTATTTTTAGTCAGGCAACCTATACCAATGTCAAGAATTCAGTGAATGGTTACCCTTACAACTTTTAATCAGTTTCACTATTATAATAAACCTATAAATAAATTTCAGGAGACAATCTCTTGCAAATTGAATTTGTTAGTTACGAGGTATTGCAGTTTCATCGACGATATGGGTACAAAACGATAGTCATAAATTCATAATTAGAGATAAATACCTACTTAAACCGACGTATAACCACTTGCTACGCTTCATAACTTAGCCGACTATATCCAATTTGCATTACACGACCAAATACGAACAGCGGCAAGTGAAACGATACCGTTATGTTACTGTACATACTTTATTCCTTCACGTACTTCACTAATTTTATTGTAAACCAATCAAACCACGTGGCCGTAAACAGCCAATCAAAACCCTTCTACAGAGCTTTGACGTATCAGTGCTCTGCTTCTATTGGCTGACGAACTACATCATGATTCTTTTGTTAACAGTGCCTAAACATATGGAACGGTATCTCTTTGAAACACATAAAATGCTTTATCCTAATGTATTGTTTGGTCTAAAATCCTTTCGTCTAACATCCTTTTAGGCTGAAATTACAGAATTTAAGAACAATGATAATACCACTCGATACAGCCTCCTGACAAACAGATGTCAAAGAAGTTTAGTTATAAATGCAACACTGTACAATTCTAATTAAGCATTTATATTAATAGATTTTTGTGTGCTTTGTAAAGTACGCCAGTCGTCAGGAGGATAGACCCAAATGGAACACAGCTTCGCGCCTAAAGCTGTTTAACTCTGATATCACTTCACCCAAAATCCACTCCTGTATCCAGCAGGTCCCGCACCAGCACCGTAGCCTTCCTCGGCAGCATCCTCAGCAGGTGTCCGAGGAACAGCAGGTGTTTGGGCACGGAGGCCTCGGGGCAGTTCCGCCGGACGCTCTCGAGGATGCTCGCGGCCGCCTTGCGGGGGGATATGGTGCCAAAGTAGCTTGGAATCCTGGAAGGTAATACGAAATTTATTTCCTTCCGTCGCTGAACATGAAATTCTCAAAACATGATATTCGCAAAATATGATATTCTCAAAACATGACATTCTCAAAACATTATATTCGCAAAAGATGATATTCTCAAAACATCATTATTAACAAGACATCAATTAGACAGTGGCGATGGAGCTCCTATTTCTGGGTGGTTTGCTGCTACTGCTGAAAAACTAACATAACCTAAACCTTCCAACGATCCTTTAACCTAATTCCACTATTTGCAATTATCATGTTTTGCGAATATAATGTTTTACAAATATAATGTTTTGCTAATATCATGATTTGCGAATATGATATTCTGCGAAGTATGGATTTATTTAACTCGTGGCACCATTCTACAATCAGAAATATATTTGTAAGTGGGAGTTTTATTTTAACAGCAAATAGGTTTCAGCTACCTTTGCTCTTAAACAAACCTTACCTAAGTTTTGTATCTTTTCTTCTTCTAGCAAGTCAATAAAAAAATGCCGTTTACAATTCTTTATAGTCATTGAAATATACACACATCACGCCATCATTCCCAGGGTGAAGTAGGCAGAGCTACAGAAATACCAACAACTCTAAAAATACTCTAAAAATACTTTTTATAATTCTGTAACCACATTTTCCACAATCAGGCCAAGAAGTTTACTAGTGTATAAATTAGTGACAGGTTGCAAGCCCTTCGCCTAACAGTACTACAAGCACTTATTCCCTTAGCCGCCTCTTACGACATCCACAGGAAGACATGAAGTGGCACTATTTTAACCCGGCAACCACATGGGGATGAAATATAGTTTAACACAAGAATCAAAAGCGATCCGGCTTGGGTCTCAGATCCCACTTACGAGTATCATCAGGTGGCCTGAGTGCTCGTGTGCCTTCTCCTTATCATAAAAAACGAAAAGTATCGGAGTTGTACTAACAATGGATTAAAATAATATCATGCATGGTATTCAGAATTAACCTACTTCTTAATTAGGTACTCTCGTATTCGACAAAAATTATCTTTTTAAACTTGACCTTCAAAACTAAACTCCAAGAGCTTAACGATAATACTTTCTCCGATTATTTAAATCCACGTTCTGATAAAATTGTTCATCAATATAAAAAAAAATGCAACACAATACACATGTTACTTATATTACGTGATATTATAAATTATAACAATATAATTCTGACAATATTTTTTAATGATAAGTTTTTTATGGTCATCGAGATTAATTCAATGAAACCGTACTCGGAGGGTCCACGTCCAGTTTTTATTTTTAACATGTGAAGTTAGTTAAAACATTGTACAATTTTTTTAATAAACATAAGAGAAACAGAGTTTTCCACATTCAAGCATGCATGGGAGTGTCTATAAATAAGTTGACATACACGTTAACAGGAGTAAGCCAGTAATTAAAATTAGAATTAGAATTAATACCGTCCTTAAACTTGAAACCAACCTCAATCTCAAGTCTGAGCTGTCTTTACCCACAATAAACGGGTAGATGTGGGTCAGAGTGACGTGGACACCATCTATCTTGTTTATTCTGAGGTCTTCCATCAGAGATTCAGCGAGGCCTGGAAATTGAATTACCGAAATAAATAGTTGCAAGAGAGATACAGTAGACACTAATGCAGAACCTTGTGGCAGTAAGATGACGTGTAAAACGCCACATAGCTGAAACATGTGCGTCTTTGCGACAAGGTTATATGTAACAAAAAAACGGCCAAGGTTCCATACCGCCGTACAACATTAAAATTGAGAAAAAATACGTTTATATATTGCTTATTTGCCCCTTTAATTTGTAGCTTTATTTTATTTAAAACTACTTGATGTTTTTATAGTGGTTATAGTAATATACACTGTAAACAGTTCTAGTGTCCTACCTACTATTGCGATTCATAGATACACGCCGCTAATGGACAGGCATGCAGACGGAGAGCGGAGGTTTAATAAAATCAAATATAATTTATTTCAACTAATCTTTATCCAAAGATAGTCGAATTAAATTACAGCAACACACAGTAATTGCAGTATGATCCCATATAGTGTTACTGCCGTGCTCAGGGACGTCAATTAATTTTAAAGTGTGCTTAAAGTTGCTGCTGTCACTTTCATTGCCAAAGAAATATAATAAGATCATCATCATTTGACAAGCATTAAATTTAATTGACATCTCTGAATGCAGCCGTTAGTAACTTAAATTAAACATTGCTTGGATTGTCTTGTCAGTAACTGAACCAAACAAAAACCGATCCTCGTCAGGCAAGCGACTCTAAAGCTAACTACAATTAGTATCTGTCTTGTCTTGAGACCTTGCACTGCGAACTGGGCGACGCTCAACGGCATCTGGTCCTTGATGTAGCTGAGCCCGGCCACCGACGTCAGCGCCACCACGTGCCCGTGGTTGCGCGCCTTCATGGTTGGCAGGAACTGGTCGATCAGCTGACAGCAATAACAAAAACAATAATTTAAAAAACCGACTGCATTTTTAAATATTGTCATCGATACATATTTAAAAAAAGCATTCTCTGTATTTTCTCTGATTACTTTGATTACAATATGCCTGTGCCTATGTCACTCCCACAACCAAGACGAATCTAAAGGTGGGTACGAATTAGAGCAGCCTCGGGTTGGGGCACGCACGTCTCACCTATTTTGCTCAAATTCATACGCGCACACGCTGTGCGCGAGCAGCGGGCGAGCGGCGTGCGGCGAGCGTGATTTTGACGTGTATCCGAGCGTGCCGCGGGCAGAACGACTAGTTCTAACTTGTCTGTGGGCGAGGCGCGAACAAATTTGATAAAATTGCTGAGCCGTTCCACCACCGAAGCGATTTCTTCTGTTTTTGTTAGTAATTGGCTCACGGCAAGCACGCTGCCTCACCCGCGCATGCTTATGTGCAACGATTTGGCTCGCGAGCAGCTCGCCGCGCGGGGGGAGCATGCCTCAGGCTGAGCCGCTCAGATTCGTAACCAGCCTTAATGACAACTCGAAAATCCATCAAGCCGGTAAAAGGTTGCACTCGAAAAACATAACACTCTTTCTGACGCAGTTGGGTAAAAAACTAAGATTACTTTGAGGGTTCTGGGGGAAATTCGCTATAAAGTATATTTAAAACATTGATTTAAAAAATGTATTGGGTAATGGGCTCTTCTCTAGCCGTCCCTCCGTGAGGCTAGACTCTCTTGAGGTCAGTTGCTGAGGAATGCATCAATACCCTCCCGGCATCTCTGTCACGCAAGCAAGATAATTAATAAAATGCGTATTTTGGAGTGCAGCTTGATTTTCATATGCCATCCCTCGTATCAACATCTACTCGTAATATAGGTAATATGCTTCATGGCCTGTTGGCAAACTATCAATTTGCACTCTGGACTCAGTGATTATTAATTATCTCCGATTATCGTTCCATTTCTAATGCCTACAGCGCCATTCCATTACCGAACCACTTAACACCGGAGTAAAGTTCATCCATACTTCCTGGAACCATTAAAATTGACCACAGTCTGTTACCAAAGGTTCTTTTTTCCTAGTACTTTGAAACTATGGAATGAACTTCCCTCCATGATGTTCTCAGCACTACGACATGCCTCCCTTAAACGCGGCTTAATAAGAGTATTCACTGAAAGGCAACAACTTAGCCGTGCCCCTGGTATTGCTGATGTTTATGGGCGACGGTAACTGCTTACAATCAGGTGGTTCGTCTGATCTTTTGCCTTTCATGGCCATAAAAAACTAACGTAAAACCACACCTAAACTTTAACGCGGAAGGCAAGATCTAGTTTCCAATGTGTATGTAGTATGACCAGAAACTCACCCAAAAGTAAGAGGTGAGGGTGAGGTCCAGGGTCTCATGGATATCCTGCGGCGGCTGCGTCAGCAATGACCGCGGGCTGGGGATGCCGCAGCAGTAGAACAGCATGCTGACGAAGCCCACCTCCTGAAACACGTCCAGGCATATGCTATATGAATACATCAGTAGTAACAATAGAATTGCCGTGTGGTTGCTGGGTTAGAATAGTGCCACTCCATGTCGTCACGACAGAGAAGACTAAGAGGCAACTAAGGGAACAAGGGCTTTTAGTACTGTTGGGTTATGGGCTTGAAACCGGTCACTAATTACACTAGTAAACTTCGTGGCTTGGTTGTGCAAAATGTGGTTACAGAATTATAAATAAGTATTTTTAGAGTTTTTGGTATTTCTGTAGCTCTGCCTACCCCACTGGGAATGAAGGCATGATGTTATGTAATAGAATTGCTTGGGACTAAAAAACAAAACATTATTTTAGCAAGAGGCAAGAGTCGAATTGACACATGATATTCAATATGCAACTTTTCAAGAGATTTGCATAGCAATACCGGTTGTTGTCCTTAATTTAGCAGTTAATCATCCAGCTGATATTTTTATAAGATGGCACATTAAAAGTTCTATATAAAAAAAAATACTGCAAAATAATAAGTACCTTCCTCACTTCCTTAGCCAATTCCTCCACATTCTCCTTCTTAGTGATATCACAGGTGAAACTCAGCGCCGAACCGCCTCTAAATTTAATGGTGTCCAGCGTCTCTGCGTTGTTGGCGCTGTTTTTGTCCACACACAGCACTATGGCACCAAGGCCGGACAGCTGGATCGCTAGTTCGCGGCCAACTCCTCTACCGGACCCTATAACCTATAATAAATATTCACAATCAACAACAAACGGGGATACCAACACGGTGTCCCTTTCTTTCACCGGCACTTGTTTCATAGAGCGTATCGTTTCACTCCATCCGTGTAGAAGTCGTTTATCACTATTCCCTTAGGAATCGTCCAATTTTTCAGGATAAAAAGTACCCAAATTTCATCTAAATCAGTTAAGAGTAACAAACAGAGTTATTTTGTCATTTACAATATTACTTAAATGTGTATTGTGCTCTCTGCAGAATTAAATAAAAAATCGGTATCTCTATAGGGAGCACTGAACACCAGCGCCGTTGCTTCCTATTTGACACAATAGGGCATTGGATTAAGCTCTTTAACCTTCATAAAAGTGTCCAAATGTCTGTCAAATAAACTATATTTCGTTCTTACTCTCTTTATTTCGTTCGTGGTATGACGCATTTTTGCGATTAACGTTTGGCCAAAGCAGCTATTGTTGTGCCGCAACTGAAGGCCTGAATCCCTAAATTATTTATTTACTAACTAAATATATACTAACCAAAGCAGTTTCCATGTTTAAGGATTTCATCGGTGGTGGCCGGAACAGCTCAAATACAGACTGCACTATAGCAAACATGGCATTGATGATGACCCAGGACAGGTCTATCATTAGGATGCATAGTGAGTACACGCGGAGCAACATCTTGATCGGGAACATTATGTTAAGTATCATTCCAAAAAACGAGTCCAGTTGACGGGGCTCCTGAAACAACCAAACTGTAAGAGCAGTGCCATAAACTTATTACAATGTTGGAATTTATTGGACCGTGTTAGTTTAGAGTATTAGTATGTGTTGATATTATCGGCCAACAGAAGGAAACGGGGAAGACCAAGCCAAAGATGGGCAGATGATCTCAGGAAACAAGCAGGGCAAAACTGGATTGGAAAAGCACAGGATAGAGATATTTGGAGAAGGCTGGAGGAGGCCTATGCCGTCAAGGCAGACTGATGGGAAATAATGATAATAAAATGAAAACTATACTTAATATTTAATTAAACTAAAACTAAATATGTATCTACTAATTTTTTTAGGGTTCCGTAGTCAAATGGCAAAAAACGGAACCCTTATAGATTCGTCATGTCTGTCTGTCTGTCCGTCCGTATGTCACAGTCACTTTTTTTCGAAACTATAAGAACTACACTGTTGAAACTTGGTAAGTAGATGTATTCTGTGAACTGCATTAAGATTTTCACACAAAAATAGAAAAAAAAACATAAATTTTGGGGGTTCCCCATACTTAGAACTCAAAAAATTTTTTCCATCAAACCCATACGTGTGGGGTATCTATGGATAGGTCTTCAAAAATGATATTGAGGTTACTAACATCGCGAGAGACACTTCCAAAGTGTTGAAATGTGTGTCCCCCCCTGTAACTAAAATCTAAAATAAGAGAATGATAGAACTAAAAAAAATATATGATGTACATTACCATGCAAACTTCCACCGAAAATTGGTTTGAACGAGATCTAGTAAGTAGTTTTTTTTTAATATGTCATATAAACATTGATCAAAGCTACAACAAACTTTTATAAGTTACTTGCTGCTATGAAACCCTTCGTGGGCGAGTCCAACTCGCACTTAGTCGCTTTTAAAATATAATTATGTTATCCTTAAAATATAATTGCAAAATGTAACACTAATACCAGTCAATAAAGGCTATTCTATTTATTATCGGCCGTAATAATGTTTAGTTGAATGTCCTTTTGGTAGTAAATATAGCAAGTCGTAACCAGTGATTGTAGATTTTTTTTTGGTGCAAGGGTTAATTAAGTAAAAAGTGTAGTGTTTCATTTTATTATAATTTACGAATGATATTATAGATCTCGACAACCGTAGTAGGTCATATGTCATTTTGACATCATTGCACCGGTTTTGCTACAAAATCTATGATCACTGGTCATAACCATACGTGTGCTAACTCGTTGCACGGCTAGAGCCTAGGGATTTGATATTGATAAATAAGATGTTGGTATACATTTTTTTTTATAGGAAATCTCTGTTTATGATAAAAAAGTCCATGTCCAAAAGTGCAGTGCCATTTAGTCATAGTCTTATTTAAGGTGAATAAATCACGATATCGTTCACCATTCTAAGAATCGTTATAGTAAGTTTAAATGTCTCATTGACCACAGTGGGTGTTGACAGGCGGTGTTTAATAATTTAAAGTGGAAATTTTCATCTAGACGGCAATTGTTACTAAGGACAAATCTGGAAAAAAAAAACAGCCATCTGTTTTTTTTCCACATTAGCTTCGATTAAAAATGTTTAATGGGTTTGGTGAGAGATGAAAAGACAATAGTTTCAAGTAGTAACTATCAGATTTTGGAATAGCAGCAGGTTATGGATAAAAATAATAATAGGAGTAAAAATTTGATTAAGGTTGGGTCAAACAGGCTAGTTTGACCCAACCTTAATCAAATTTTTACTCCTATTATTATTATTTTTTGCCAAATGTATTGTTTTTCACTTTTCATTTTCTGTCTGTAAATATTTCAGGATTTATTTCAGGACTATTGTGTAGATCCCTATAGATTAAGTTAGGTTAGTTTTATAAAAATCCTGAAATACTTACGGTTAAACGTAAGTTAATTTATGTTTTGAGCTTTGGTGTTCAGTTGATATCTTCTGATTACTAAGTTTATGTGGGTAACTTTAACTAGTTGAAACTGAAGTCACTAGTAAGAAAAATAAGTGACTTTATTAAATATTTGAAATTAACTTACCATTTCAGAAATAAGTATTCCTTCATATAATTGAAAAAGTTGAGTGCAACTTTTGAATCATTTAATTTTCAATGATGATTAAACGAAGCACTAAGTTAACGGATTTGACATACGGAACTAAAAGAACTAATTATGTTTTGATAACTGAAACAAAATACTGATAAAATTAAGGCCTGATAAAAAAGTTTAAAAACGCACGTACAGTTTTAGGTGACATGACAACATGATGAGCACAGATTAGAAGGTACCTACATATGTGATGTTGCGACAGACCGATGTCAGTCCTGTCAGATTACAGCTGTTTTGTATTTCTTAACGTCTAATTTGACTGATAACATATTGTAAATGATAGTAATTATTGATTACATGGGCCTAGTATAATATAATTGGCGATTCATAGTTCATTCTAGTTAGGCGTGGTAACAGATTAAGCAGTAGTTTTTGAATACAAATTCCATTTGTTCAAGATTTATTTTCTCAATACGTTATTAACTACTCATATACTCATTATATAAAGGATTATTTCTTCCAAAACCTTAGCACAGCATTTTCCTTAAAAAAAATACATTTTTTTATTTCGTTTGCATAGGCAGTATGATACGTAGTTGCTAGTCTACTAAAAATTACCAAGTTTTTTTTTTTTTACTAAATTAAGATCTGTCAAAAAACGTCAACAGGGAAACGAAATTCAATGATTACCGTTGGATAAAATAAGCTGTATTTTTATAACAAGATCGCAAAGAACAGATCCGACCTCAGAAACAGTGATAACTTAAAAGTATAATTAGATAGAAACTTAACTTTATCCGAGTACGTTCTTTACACAATGTCATTTGTTTATCAGGGGGACCCTGAGTTGGAAACCAAAGCCAAAAAAGGTAAATATTTCTACTTCTTACCTTAACTATTCGAGCATACCTTGCCACAATTAGAAGCAGAGGGTCTATCGTCTTTTTCTATCTATCTAATAGTCAGCAGTTGCAGACGCCAATGATGGATATATCTAATATTCCGGACCACTGGTTCAACACTAACAACTGATAAAACCATCAGTTGAAAGTGTGGTCGATTATGGTTGAAATTCAGGATACTTTTCATCACATTGTTATGTAATTTTTTTTTTGTTATAATGAAGATTTTGTCATCTATTTTAAATTTAAATGAAACATAAAAAAGTGCAGTATTATGTTTTTAGATGTTGCATTGATTTATTTTGAAGAGTGTTGTAAAAATTTACATAACATACCTAGTTGTTAACATGATAATTCTCACCTGCGTTTGTGTTAACTCAAGCTGCAGAACGCATATCCGAGAACATGCACATTGTGGCCAATGAGCCCTCGCTGGCACTGTACCGGCTACAAGAGCATGTGCGGAAAGCCCTCCCGCCCATGGTGGAGCGAAGAGTCGAGGTCACCAAGCTGCAGCATGAGTTGCAGGGACGGTGCTATGATGTGGAGTACGCTTTGAGGTGAACAGCTTTACTTGCCATAAGTGGATATGCTAGTATTATTTAATTTTACATAAGACAAAACTATGTTAACCCCTAATATGCTTAAGACACGGATCCGTGCTCAAAATTTGGATATCTTTTTGTATTTTTTTTTAAGCTTTATTTTATGGACTATATCGTAATCAGAAGAGACTAGAACTTGGTATTTTTTTCACCTACTGCATATGAGGGGTTAAGTGCTAAAAGTGTAGTTTTAAGTTAATTTTTGATTGATAAAGCACTTATTTCTGTCCTGGATGAACCTATATCAATCATATAAATATCTCTATATAATATTAATATCTTTGTGCTAAATGTGGTTACAGAATTATTAACATGTCTTTAGAGTTGTTGGTATTTCTGTAGCTCTGCCTACCCCACTCTGGGAATACAGGCGTGATGTTATGTATGTATGTAATATCTCTAATTACATATTTATATTGTTGTCTAGTACCCATAGTACAAGCCTAGAGCTTAGTTTGGGACTAAAATTAAAACGATAAACTCAGTAAGACTGTTTAAAATATTGTACATTATAATTCCAAAATAGCTCACACTTCTCTCATATGCTTTGTTTGTCACTCTTCTAGTTTATAATGGAAGAGACAGATACAAGCTGAGGTACTCATATAAACACTGTTAAAAGGCTGATAAATGCTTTCATGGTCCCAACTCAAATGAAAAAATGCTCTTACTCATGTCTTACATGTAAAATTTAAAAAACAACATAAAATCTTGTACTTTTTTCCCTTCCAGCGCAGTGAAATCAATGGACAGTGCAGTCACCAGTTTTAAGAACATACAAGACATGTTAAAACAATCTATATTTCTTAAACAGCAGTTAAAATATGAAGAGGGTAGGAGAAATAAAAAAGATACCAGTTCAGTTTACAAACGTCTCTCTGCGCACATTGTACTAGATCTTCCGGACCTTTCCGAGTTCTCTATGGTCCGGGAGACCACCAATAGGATAGAGAATATGATGGCTCAAGCTAGAGGCTCAACAGCTGAGTTGCATAGGTCCCATACTACATTACATTGAACGAAAAAGTTCCTACTTTGCTCAATGCTTAACCTTTTCCATGCCATTGATGGATTGACCACAGGTTCAACAGCAATGTCGAATTTTTTCGTAACAGCCAACGCATAATGGACCTTAGTAAATACCTGTAATTTTGAGATTTGGCAATGTTTGTATTTTACGTGGTATTGGACATGGACTATCATCAAGGATAGACACAAATGCTTAAGCTCGCCATATTGAAGATAGTTATGATAACATGTTCGCGCTTGAGTCGATACTAGGTTTAACTATCACTTGATAATAATGAATTGAACCTCAATAAGAGGTGAAACTAATATAATCATAGATTGTTGCATCACGCCAAAAACATTAACCGCTATACTAGGTATAACTGTGGAGAATTTATAACACACTAGATTTTGCGGGGAACTCACCTCGGGAACTGTCTAATTTCCGGGATAAAAAGTAGTCTATGTGGTATTATAGACTGTAATATATTTCTGTGCCAAATTTCAGCGAAACCCGGTCACACTTCCGCATTTATAATATTAGTATACAGGGTGTTAGGTAATGAGTGGATAATCCTTGAACTACGGATAGAGGGCACTTAGGACGTTATGAAAAAGCTAAAATAGGTCTAGTAAAAGTCGCACGGTTTTCGAGATATTTGGACTTTTAATTGGATTTTTGGACATTTTTCCTTATGTCCATGTTACGAAAAACCCTTAATTTCATGTATTAATTCATATTTTTTTCACTTTTTTCTTGCATGGTTAGAATCACTATGAACTAAGGAAGTTTTTAAAGCTACATGCCAAGTTTTTTTCATGACAACTTTTTGAGTAAACTCACTAAGTTACTTTTTCCATACTAAGAAATCCCCGCGTTTGTTTTTCACGTAGTATGGAAAAACAAACTTTGTGCGTTTACTCAAAAAGTTGTCATGAAAGTAGCTTTAAAAACTTCCTTAGTTCATAGTGATTCTAACCATGTAGGAAACAACGAAAAAAAAAATTAATACATGAACTTAGGGTTTTTCGTAACACGGACATAAGGAAAAAATGACAAAAAATCCGATTAAAATGACCAATATCTCGAAATCCGTGCGACTTTTTCTAGACCTATTTTAGCTTTTTCATAACGTCCTAAGTGCCCTCTATCCGTAGTTCAAGGATTATCCACTCAATACCTAACACCCTGTATAACTATGCAGTGCTAGCCTTAGTTGCTAAACACTGTAAGCATAGAATAAAACTAAGACAAAACGTTCATAGAATCTTACATTTCTAAATCTGACAAGTCACTTGTACAACAGGTCTTTGCAAAAAATTAGGAACATGGTGTTTCTGGGATCTTGCGTTATGCTATGAGTTAATTGCTGCATGCTTGTTTGTGATATTAAAAACCCAAATGAAAGTGAAGTACAACTCACTACTCATTCTACCACAGTCCATTATTTTTGGGTGTTTTATTGATCACAATCATGCAAAGGTTAAGAAGTTGTAAGAGTTACTAACACTGGTTAAGATTAACAATGCATGTGTAAACGTAACAATCTCTGTAAACACGTGGAGTGGCTCATGAATATATACTTAACACTTTCAACGCCATAGACGGATTCGTTCGCGCTGGTTTAACTCCAACGACGGATTCATCCGTTAGAATTGGAAACTTATACGTAACCTACTTACATCCTCATAAGGTGGTTTTTTAACTTATCATTGGAGATATGGCGTTGAAAACGTTAAAAATATCTGTTGCAACTTTTACTATATTAACACATAAATGTTATTTTTGTTGTTTGTGTGATTTACGCATCCACAGTGAGCCCGATATATACATATTGAACAATGGGTGAAACAGCCTTTCTAACAATGTTAATAGAATTGTTTTTATGTGTTTAGAAACCACAGCAAACTATAAGGTGTTCACCAGATTTCACAGATCAAAACTTAGACCATTTGCACACTTTCACATGAGTTGTATGCCCCGTCACTGAAGTTGATGTTTTTAACTTTGCCTCAATATACGTATCATAAGGTAGTAGGGCACGTTGCCGTGGGTTTTATACACTATAATCATAGAGCACTTGATAAAAATATAGATTCCTGTGTGATAAATAGGCTTTCTAAACGCATTTGTTTGTTGAAACTAACTAAAGTAAAGATTATTCGGAGTAAAACAAGCAGAAATAAAAGGTTAATTAAACAACTTTAACTCAACATCACTGCATCCACAGATTTAACTCTAATGACGGATAAATCCGTCAGGGTTGACAGAGCAAAATATAATTAACGTGGCGTGACATAACATTGGAGTTAAAAGGGTTAATACAACATAAGTTTGAGAGTTGTGCCTATATTCTACCTTGTCTTTTTCCCTATTGCTATCGTAGGTATTTACATTATGATATGATAACTCTTATTATCTTGACAGAAAAGGCAGCTAGGTCGTTAACATTAAGATTGCAATAGGGGTAAAAAAAATATAGCCTCTAAGTTTCCGCATCTGAACACCTCTTTGCTTGAGGGTTTTACTGCAATTGTGCAATAGGGATAAAAACGCAGTGGAATATAGGCTTTGATTGTTTTAAACCGAACGGTCAACATTGTATTTTTTAAATGTAAACTGCTTACGCTTCTATCGTTTAGTTCTAGTCATTAAGGGAAAGTAAATAACATATATAATTTAACATGAAATTGCTTTTATTTTCATTGCTTGAACACTTACGCCTTCTATTGTAACTCTTGGGTTAACCATAGTTGCTGACGTCGCACTCATGATATAAACTTGATTATTGATTCACATGACCTTAGATCGATCGTTCCCGGCCCCTTAACCACATATGATCACGAATTCAGTTTTGTCCCGTGTGATACGTTCATGAATAAATATACATTATATTCATCTTTAAATATAACTTTACATACAAAAGAGACATACAGTCACCAGCAATAATATATTATCCAACATTGGGCTCGAAACTATCTGACGTCTTTATTACTGGAGGCATAAGAGTGTGTCAGATATTTTAAGTGCAATGTTGTATAATATATTAATTCTGGTGTACAATGATGAAAATGCACTATATTATGGGGACAGGTAACATGTTAATGGTACCTAATAGTAGATTGTTCAACAAGGGACTGAAACAAGCAATAAAGACACGAGATGTTTAGCCACGCGAGCGAGCTTGCGAGCGAGGGTGGCTGTAGTTCGAGTGTCATTATGGTTGTTTAGTCTCGCGTTAAACACTCTACTTTTCACTTTGAATGCGACGAAAAAAACGACGTTCTAAACAATATTGTTTTTTAACAACGTACGCTCAATACAAGTTATGAACATCTATTCAAAATACAAATAGGAAAAAAAAGTTCCGCGGTTTTTTTATAGTGTTTTTTTTATGTTAAGGAGAAAGCACACGAGCACTCGGGCCACCTGATGGTAAGTGGAATCTGAGACCCATAGAATAGACATTTGAATTCTCAAGACTATGATCCTAACACCCCAAATCGCATCTTTAGAATTATAGTGACCTAATCCAAATATTCGGAATTTCGATTTAGATCTCTATGGTACTAAATTTATGACTCGAAATCGAAAACTGAAAATGTTTTAATTAGGTCACTATAATTCTAAAAGTGCGAAATGCGTTGCCAACCCTGAGGACTAAGATGGAATGCCTCTATGCTAGTAATTTCACCGGTGGTTGTCTTATCCCCACACCGGAACACAACAATGCGCACACTGTTGCTTGGCGGGTGGTTAATGGATAAGATGGTGGTAGCGATCCGGACGGACCCTGCACAGGGTCCTACCACCACTAAATGCTTGATGATGTTTTAAATGCTTGCATATTTAGCCAACAGATTCAAACTCTGAACCCATTTTAAAAGTAATTGGACCACGCATAATAAAAGAGTTCGGCCTTAATATGATTAAATAGATTCATATTCGTAATAATTAATCGTGTTTCACGAAATTAAATCCTTTTTTTTATATATTTGCACAGTTGTCATTTTGTGGGTTATTTCGACATACACTCGGCGTCAAAAATACCGCCCCTCCGCGAAAATCAGATTCAAGCTAATCTAGACCTTAGCGAAATTATGTTACATAATTAATATTAGTATCAATTAAAAGCACGTTTAATGTGTTTTAAATTAATAATGTTTAATTTAAACAAAACGTAATGGCTTGTGAATCAGAGCGTTTCGAAAAAAAAGTGCACAAATACTCGTTTGAAGGGTCGCGAGTTGTGCCCTTTTCCAGGGGTATAAAATGCCTGTACAAGGTCAAATGTCAATCATTCACTATCCAGACGTCGAAGAGAACACATCTAAGGAACTCAAGCAAGAAAACAACCCTCGAACATGGAGACCACCGCTGCTGAATCAGCTCAAGTGGTTGCAATACTGCAAGCAGGAGTTCGGCAGTGTGATGTCGCTCGGCAACTCAATTTAAGCAGTCATGCTGTCCGCCGAGTATTTCAGCGGTTCCAGGAGACTGGGGGCTACATCAGAAGACGTGGGGCTGGTCGGCGACGCTGCACATCCGAAAGAGATGATCGCTTCATCGTGACATCATCTCTACGCAATCGCTTCGCTAGTGCTGTTGAGGTGCAAACTCCTCAGAGAAGCTCGGACAAGATCAGTTAGCATCTCTACGGTTAGAAGAAGACTGCGGGAGAAGGATATCGTGGCTCACAGGGCTGCTACAGGCCCAATGTTGACCGCACAGCATCGCAGAGATCGCTTGCAATTTGCCCGCGACCACGTCGATTGGACGTTTGAGCAATGGAGGCAGGTTCTCTTTACCGATGAGACGAGAGTCTGTCTTTATTGCAACGACAGGCGGGCCAGAGTCTACAGAAGGTCGGGCGAACGATTTGCTCAAGCCTGTATTGAAGAGACAGTGGGCTACGGAGGTGGCTCTTGCATGTTCTGGGGGGGCATGTCTATAGACGGCAAAACCGACCTTGTCTGCGTCTCCAGGACTGGAGGCACTCGCGGCCAAGGGTCCCTGAATGCTCGCCGATACATTGCCGAGATCCTGGAAGAGCATGTGATGCCATATGCGGGTTACGTCGGCTCTGGGTTCACATTAATGCACGACAACGCTCGCTCCCACACTGCATTAATTGTTCGGGATTATCTGGAGGAGGTCGGGATTCCCGTTTTGCCGTGGCCAGCCAGGAGTCCTGACTTAAACCCGATTGAACACCTTTGGGACGAGCTGAAGCGACGGGTTCGGTCACGAGATGCCGCCCCTACCACCCCGCAAGATCTTCAGGACGCAGTCATCGAAGAATGGGGCAACATTCCACAAGAGGACATCGTAAAGTTGGTGCGATCAATGAAAGACCGTTTAGAGGCAGTGATAAGGGCAAGGGGGGGTAACACTAGGTTTAAGTTAATTTTAGGCACTTTTTGTAAAATTTTGTTATCCATTTATTGTTGTAAATTTAAACTTGAATAAACATTTTTCAACTGTTCGCAATGTCATTTCCTTTAATTTTTGACCCCAAGGAAAAATCCTTTTTTTTTTAATTTTCCTAAAAAAACACTTTATTACCTTTCAAATGATACCTAACAATCATATTGTTGTCCTTGGTCAAATAGGGTTTAAAGTCGGTTGTAATTATTTTCCGAGGAGGGGCGATATTTTTGACGCCGAGTGTATATGATCCATACACAATCACTGAAAATGGCGATAATCCTCCATTCATAAATACCGTGATTGGTTGTTTAGGGGTTTCCAAAGTAAATTAAAAAAAAAAACTTTAATCCCTAGAGCCTTAAAGCTTTAAAAAGCTTAAGCTTAGCTTTTTTAAGGAGCTTTAGTCCCGATTCGCAGCGATTTAAGTAGCAGTTTAAGAGCATGAGAAGTGAAAAAATCTTATACAGTGTGTTACCGGCATGAGGGCTTTCCTTAATATAGAGTAACAATGGGCAGCTCCTTAATGTACCTACATGTTTATTTTAATTAAAACAAGAAAAAACAGTACACGCTTGTTTTGTAACAAAAAATAAATTGCAAGCAATGTACACTGTGCGTTAAAGTTAATTAATAAAGTCACGTGACCAAACTAAGACTTGTTTATATTATAAGTGACCATAGCAGCCCCATTTGACGTCTGAACTCGTTGCACGGCTTCTAATATGAATCAGGGCTGTGATTCTACACGGTAATAACGATATCGTATTTAACGTGTTTCCGTATTGCCAACGTTTTCATAACTCTTGTGTCGTTTACAATAATGGCGACTGTGACATAAACGATTCTAAAACACGTCAAACACGATATCGTTATTATAACGCAGTTAAAAAGAGGCCCTGGGATTGTGAGGATGTCGCCTATTCGGGTATCTTTCCCGATACAACCTCAACGCTTCTGCTGCGTTGCCGTGTGTTTCGCCGAACAAAATCATGTCGCACATTTCACGAGCGTCGTAGGCCATTAGTTAACTCACTATTTATTAAACATTAATTATTACGAGAGGAATGACTTTCGTTCAAGTTTGACACCACAGATTAGAAGGGTATTTGACAACGATAATTTTCTGTCATTTTAGTTTCTCAAATCTGTCAAATTCAAGGAGTATTAAATAACTCTCTATGTTCTGCCCCTGTACCAATGTGTGCCTTGTACCAAGTAATAACGATATTCATTACGATACTTACACATAGCTCCAGTACGTTGATGATAGTTAAAATCTAAGAAGTTAAATTGCCGCGATACGTTCGTTAACTTCGACTTAATTATACCTGCAAATAGTTACTTAAACAACATATTATCGTTAGTTAAAGCAGAAGCCCTCGTGCCAGTAACACACTGTATACTGCGCAAGTTTGCGATGCGTACATTATAGCTAGAAAAAATTACCTTGAATTGCGTCATGTACCTTGTGCACCTCGCTCCAGGAAGAAAGAAAAGAAACAAAAAAAACATCGCGTTTTTTTCTTTCTATGGTAAAAGATGCATCACGTGGCGTAATTCAAGGTTGTATTTTTCTCCGTGGTAACTTGCTAGGGTTAAAACAAAGGTCCCGATATCAGTATCACTTGCAGTGGCGTAGCTAATTGAGGGCTACACGATGCCTCGCACCGGGACCTCCATCAAACTGAACTAGCAGAAAATTATTATTGACTTTTGAATATTTTAGAAGAGGATTGAAGCAAAAAAAACTACAAAATGCGATAACGTTTTTTTCCCCACGTTGTCCGATTTTTACGATTTTTTAATATTTGTAGATGTTATGAAAAACTAGATCTGTACGTTATCCTTTCCAAGAAAATATTTATTGTAAAGCGAACGCCAAAACGTACATACCTAGCTTTTTTATTTTTTTTCTACAATATATTAAAAAATCGTTCGAATCGGATTTCGGAGGTGAGAAAGTTTATCGCTCGGAGCTAAATTTGTATGGATTATTTTTGACAACTACGCGAATTAAGAATCGCTTCACAATCCTCTTAAATAGCCCCAGTTTTATTTGCACCAGGGCCTTTGGGTTACCTACCTACGCACCGCTCTATAAACTAAGTAGTGGCAAAATTATAAAAAAAAGAGTACTAAGAGTAGGGTACTTAGGGAAGTGAAGCAAACTTGTGCGTGGACAAGTCATACACACTTTCTCTATGAGTACCCACACGCACCTATCGCCATATGGATTCTGCCACCCCTAGACGAGTTTAACGCTAACTTAACCAAATATCGAAATTCACAATGTATGGAAAAGGGATGGGTAAAAATAAATAAATTGTAATTGGTGAAATTAATATTAAACACGTATTTTTTGCTGTATGAAATCAAACTTAACAGACAAACACAACACACAGACAGACAATCAAACACACACACAGACACACAGTGACAGAGAATCAAAGTTCGGGAGTGGGAGCTCGTGACGTCACAACAACGTGGTAAAAAGTGTGCTGCGGCATGACGTCACTTGAAACCTCAACGTACTATATCTTCGTATTTTTCCGACACTAGGCTATTAGGGTACCTATTATTTTATCGAAACTCCTTTCAAGAAATTTATTACTCAGATCTTTTATTTTGAAAAAAAAAATCTCGCTGCATGTTTTTTTTTTGGTATTCCAGCAAGTCTAACGGCTAACCTAACCTAACCAACGTAATTAGTGTTTAAGATACCCTGATAATATCATGGTTTCAGCAGAAAATAACGTTCGATGAAATGAAATTCGATTAAATGGGACAATCTTAGTGAGATTCGATAAAAGGATGGGTTACCATGGAGTTGCCATTAGCCCTCGACGCGACTGACTGCTAAATCACGTCAATCCTATACATTTTCAATAACGATTACGTCAGCCGCTTGCATCTTGTCTAGAACTACTGAGTTGTCGCCAATTTATTTTTCTTTATAGAACTGAGCGGTTAAAAAAAAAGAACGCCACAAAATAATCGCAGTGACGTGCTCTCTACGCCACGACACAAACCATCTAGTTGATAGTAGGGACTTACTATCGTTGGAAGGTTTTATTTCAAATTGAATGTATAGATGACATTGGCGTATGAGTCCTGTCATTGGCTGTCACGACTAGATACTGGGGCGGTGAAGAGGTTAAGGACTACAATTATGTAACGGTAACTTTCCATTTTTTCACGAAAATTAGACCAAAAAATTGGCCACGCTAACTCACTATTAAATTTTCTATGAAACTTGTCCGTTGTGACACGAAAATTAGCCATACATTTGTAGGGATAATTTTCGTGTCCCAACGGATCTTTTTTCACTTTTGTTGTTTGTATGGTTAACTACGCTTAACTATGGTCCAACTATTTGGTCCTTACCCATGCGTTCATACGCAAATAGGCGATATCTCAAATTTATCTTCCTGTATGTGTCGTGCGAATTTCACTTATAAGTATGCATAAGTATACGAGTACTGTTCCTTATTCCTATCCTGTATAGTAGACTATTACAATGCGGTTTTTTAAAGAACTGAGACCGTAAACAATATGACACGCGTCTGTTCTACACATTCAACGACAAAACCTCTACCGCGGGTTTTTTAATATAAAAACCTAAGAGACAAGACTGGCGAAAACAGAAAATGCGAGGTAGATGGCATGGAATAAACATGACAGCTTAGGTTAACAAAATTTATTTACACCCTTAGGTACGCAAATAAAATAATCTTATTCCTCTAACTTAAATTAATGCAAACTTATTATCAAAGGCGAACTCGCGCGTGAATAAATTAAACCCTGTTTTCTAAAACTAAAAAGTATAATTATAACTCTGTTTGTTAAATCAGTAAGACTTGCATAAGAACTTATGAAAGAGGGAAAAAAACCAACCCCAAGACCGCAATCACTGCACTGTAGGTACTGTGTTTACGAGTGGGTTGAGTGCTCGTATTTGAGCACTTTTTCAAATATGTGTAGGTACCCTAGTTAAGCACTGAACTTAAGAGAAATTAACGATGTTAGTTCTGTGACGAAAATTAAAACGTATGATAAATTTTCGTCACAAAACTGACATCGTTAATTTTTCTTAACTCCAGTGCTTAACTAGGGTACCTACACGTATTTTTGAAAATACTCATTTGATATCATAGGCCATAGCATGAGAAGATAATCAAATCGAAAAAATCGTGCGTTTGTGTATGTGTGTCAGTCTGTGTTATCGTAGCTCCCAAATGGACAGACAGATTTTGACAGGATTTAATAGAGAAAGCAGTTTTTAGTCAGGTTTCATGAAAATCGCATAGATATGATGGTTAAGAGATATCAGCTTAGCAAAAGTGGTCCGTGACTTGTTTGTCGCTCGGATCTTCCTTTTTATCTAGTCTGTAACGATAGAGACGCACTGAGCGACAAGCGATAAAATACAACTTGTGCTAACCGTACAGGAGGGCTAGCACAAGTTTTCGCGATTTGTCGCTGGGATCTCCCTTTCTATCTAGTCTGTAACGATAGAGACGCACTGGGCGACAAGGGATAAAATACAACTTGTGCTACCTGTACTGAAAGAAGGGGACGTCATGCTCGTCGTTATGTCGAGCGTTCCTATCTATTTAATAGTTAGTTATGGTAAGTGGTGACTAATCACCGGAAGAGATTCAAACATCGATATCCTCTTCGGATACCTGGGTTGTTGTTGTCAGTTCATCACTTTTAAATATAACAGACCAAGGCAACATTCTCAAAGTCACAATATCATAATTATGTTCAAATTTTTTCAACGCATTCACCTTTTCGGGGATCGGTTTGATAATCTTCCTGTAACTGTCAGTGACGTACGTCCATCCTGGAATCGAAATGACCGATTTTGCATGCCTCAGGCCCTTGCTAGAATTGATGATCTTGTTGTAGACATAGTCCATGGAGATGGAGGCGATGACGTAGGTGTTGATCTCCTTATTCCCTTTAACGAGGTTTTCCATCCGTTCAAAGATTTCCGAGTAGTCTATCACATCGAATACTTGCATGTTGGCCAGGACCTGGGAATACAACACAATAGCCTCGTGAGAGACGGTGTGCCATAGGATAGAAGGTACATAATCAAGGCAATTTAGTTCATTATTTTAATGACCATAAACTCTTTTTTAGGGTGGCGTACCTCAAAAGCAAAAAACGGAACCCTGACAGTATCACTTTGTTGTCCGTCCGTCCGTCCGTGCGTTCGACCGTCCGACCTTCCGTCTGTATGTCAAGACCCTATATCTCGGGAACTCGTAAAGGTATCGAGTTGAAATTAATACCATATACTCAAGTCCACAGTCCCTTGACGCAGCGAAAAAATCGAAGTTAACTTAAAAAAAAGTTACAGCCGTTAATGCCGCAACACTCTCAAGGTAATCAAAATGTATAGGGTACTTCCCATAGACCTAGAATCCTTAAATTTGGCACGAAGGAAGATCTTACAACACAAGTTATACAGTTAAGTTGCGTTCAAAATGCCAATCATTATTCATAACTTACATTAGTGGTATCGTTTATCACGAACGCCTTAAAGTACTTGGTAAACACCAGCTCGATGTTGACCGGAGTGTTGAGGTGCACCACCACGGTGTAGCCCTGCTGGCTGCGATCTACCAGGTTGTCGAGGTGGTCGATGTCGTAGATGTAACCGTCCAGCAGGATCGCCAAGTGGTTAGTTAGTGGTATGTGGTTCTCCACGCTGTTGACACAAAAGACCATTAAAAAAAGGAAAGTAGACGACCTAATTATAGTCCTATTTAATTGTTGCGAAATGAGTGATTAGACCAGCGTTTCACAAACTTTTATAGCTACGGAACACTTGAAGCCCTAAATATTTTACAAAAACAAGCAACGCCTATATTACTGAAAGCAGGTAATGTTTAGGTTGATTTTTCGGCGGAGCCCTTCACAGAGGCCCAGCATTGCTAGCACATGTTATCCGCGACTTGTTTGTCGCTCGGATCTCCCTTTCTACCTAGTTTGTAACGATAGAGACGCACTGAGCGACAAGCGAGAAACTACTACTCCCAATTTCTCTTTAATAACGCACATCACTTACCTAAAGGAGCTGACCAAGATTCCATGCCCTCGCTTACGCAGATTATGCAGGATGAAGTACATGGAGCGCACGACCGAGGGTTTCTGTTGGGCCGTGTACTCGTCCAGTACCAGTACCGGTGGGGCTCCGATCACCACCGCCGCGAAATTGAGCCGCGTCATCTCTTTCTGCGGCAGCCGGCACACGTTGATGTTCGCCTTGTAAGTCAGCTCTAGAATCATCGTTATGTTCATCATCGTTTTTGCAGGCTACGAAACTTGACGCATGATCGCGGCCTCTGAGCGCTCAGAGATATTTATTCACAACAACAACACCCATAAAATTACATAAATAGGAAAAGAGACGGCAAAACATCCCAACCCGACATGTCCCGACTGTGAAGCTAACGCTGATCTTCCGTTGGCACCGCTTGGTGATTACACGGAAGGTGACACAGACATTATGGATAAATTAAACGAATAAAACAAAAGCAAACAATAATGAAAACCAACGAGCGTGTTAGTGTTTCATGAGAAAAGACACCGCTCAGGTGGCAACCAGAAGCCGCAATATTCTTTTGTATTATGAACGGCTCAAATTCAATTATCAACTATCCTAAGGCCAAAAATATACAGCTCACTCTCGCAAGTTATAGATAAATTAACGAAAGCATGGAATTGCATATGTAGTAGTATTGTATGTTTACAGGCATTCTATATTTGAATTTTCTATTTTCTCGTACTATCTGCATAAAAAGAGGTTTGTTATACAGGGTGTTAGGTAATGAGTGGATAATCCTTGAACTACGGATAGAGGGCACTTAGGACGTTATGAAAAAGCTAAAATAGGTCTAGCAAAAGTCGCACGGTTTTCGAGATATTTGGACTTTTGATCGGATTTTTGTCATTTTTCCTTATGTCCGTGTTACGAAAAACCCCTAAGTTCATGTATTAATTCAATTTTTTTCGTTGTTTCTTGCATGGTTAGAATCACTATTACTAATAAAGTTTTTAAAGCTACATGCCCAGTTTTTTTCATGACAACTTTTTGAGTAAACGCACAAAGTTTGTTTTTCCATACTACGTGAAAAACAGACGCGGGGATTTCTTAGTATGGAAAAAGTAACTTAGTGAGTTTACTCAAAAAGTTGTCATGAAAAAAACTTGGCATGTAGCTTTAAAAACTTCCTTAGTTCATAGTGATTTTAACCATGCAAGAAAAAAGTAAAAAAAAATATGAATTAATACATGAAATTAAGGGTTTTTCGTAACATGGACATAAGGAAAAATGACAAAAAATCCGATCAAAAGTCTAAATATCTCGAAAACCGTGCGACTTTTACTAGACCTATTTTAGCTTTTTCATAACGTCCTAAGTGCCCTCTATCCGTAGTTCAAGGATTATCCACTCATTACCTAACACCCTGTAATACCCTGTATATTGAAGAAGTAAATACCAAAATAAGGTCAGTGTCAAATTGTGAATATTATTTACGTTATGCATATATTTTTACGTCTGATTTTATTGTATTCTTACAATTATCAGAATAATTTTGTGTCAGCCCGTACGACTAAGTGTAAGTTACATAATTTTCAAAAAATATGGCAGTGAGTAATTTTGGTCCGAATGAGAGTCAAAGTAAGCAAATTACAAGAAATGATATTTTGGCTGACAGAACACAACATTTCATATAGCCCGTTGATGTTCAAAACCAGTTTGTATGATTTAATTAAACAATGTAAAGAGCGGTTGCGTGAGTACCACATAGATGCAATTTTAAAAGAACATGGCCACTCCGTTTTACGATTGCCACCGTATCACATGATCGAAAATATTTGGTCCATGGTAAAAGGATATGTAGCGAAAAGAAACGTGTCTTTAAACATGCAAGGTATTATGAGTTTAGCAACTGAACGAATGCATACTATTACTGCTGAGGACTGGGAAAATATTGGTCGCCATGTCGAAAGTGAAGAAAATAAATATCGATGTCAGGAAGGGGAAATGGATCGAATTTCAATCAATCTTATTATCAATACTTGTGACAGCTCAGATGAAGAACATGATAGCGACTAAAAGCAAAAAGAGAGGACTACTACTTATTCCATTTCTTAAGAGTATGTAATTTTATTAAATTAAGAGAAAATTATTCTCCTTTGTTGCAAACGGTACAACCACTATTAATGCAATTCCATGTTCTCGATAATTCATCTATAGTCTCAGGCAGCACAGGGTATGGTTTTTATCTCAGCTGCCATTACAGTCAAGTAAATAACCGCTATCAAAACTTTGACAATACGGTAACGCGACAAGAACAATATGGTTTTAAATACCGAGTTGAATAGAGGCTGGAAATTTCTCGCATAAAATTTCTTGCAGGTGGATATGCGGCGCTACAATCGTATCACTGAGGTGTAAAAGAGTAAAGTTACATACCAAGCGCGTCTATGTAGTCCATTACTTCGGCGTGGGCGTATTTTTTGGGGACACCGCGTAGTACCGCCACCATCAGCAGAGCGTCGTAGACCGTCATCCACGGCGGCAGCGGCACGCTCTCATAAGTGCAGAGCCCCACTTTTGTAGCGAACTGCAGATGAGAAGCCACAAGGCTACTAAACGAGCGACTCTTTTATTACAAGGGATCTATCATGGATCTATGATGTTTTGATGTTATATAGTTTCCTATCACAGCGATAATTGAAGGCGAAAAGTAATCCAACCACACCTCCAGAATTTTTCCCATAATCTTTAAACACCACACGTCACAAGTTTATACGGTTACCTATGTTACGTCGTATCATTACTTGAAAGTTTTACCTTATGCGCGAGCTCCACTCTCGTAATCCTGTTACTGCAACCCTTTGCTCGCAATGTCATTTGACATTAGACAGGCCAGCAACTGGACCTTCACGCGCAACTCTAACATTCATATGGCCTACAACCTATGTCTTACCGTGTGCGGGGTTTTGGTGAGCTGCCATTTGGACACGGCGTAAACCTCCCCGGAGCTGGGTAGCCGGTAGCCCGCAAGCACCTCGCACACTCTGATGCGGCCGTGGCGCTTCAGCCCAGTGAGCCCCAGCGCCTGCCCGCGCTCGATGCCGAACGACACGTCCCTGACGACGTAGTCGCCGCCCTCCCGCAGCGACACTTTATAGGCGAGGAGGAGGCCGCCGTACGTGTCATAACGCCTGTCTGTTGTATTAGTATAACGTAAAATGATAGTAAAAAATATCAGGGGGAATGTGATGCCACTTAAACCAGGTAAACTTGGTCTGCTCAGTAGGAAATATTTGTGCACTTGTGCACAGGTCGTACGAGATTACGCTTACATATTTCCATTGTCGCTTCAAATCTAGTCAAGCTTCTAAACTATCTTTCTAAGTGTTATTGGCAAAAATTGAAATGTCATAGGGATTGAAAATTTTGCTTTATCGACTTTTCCAGTTATCGATATTGTGTAATCACTAATCTCTTTGTTATTTTAGTTTTGCTTTTATATTAAAATGTAAATGTCATTATTGATTCGCATTTAGTTATTGTTTTCAACAATACGTGAAGTTTTAGGATTTAATTTGTAAATTTTATGTTATTTTTGTCTAAAACACATGTCTTTATTAACGGTAAATAACAAATGAAAATATAGCTAAATTTAAGACATAGAACTACACAATAATAATGAAAACTACACCTACATTTGCCAAAAACTATATTAATCTAAAAGACCGCTACTAGAGGGCATTGTTAATATTGGAAAATTATTTTGCTATGTGTAATGTATCGATAGGAGGTATAATTCTATTTGGTAAAAGATCTTGTGCTACGTGAATCAGAACTACTTGTCGATAGTCGATAAAATACTTCGTTCTATCCCTATGACATATCATTTTTTGCCATGAGAAATTCCGCCCTCTGGTTATTATATTATTCTAAGGAAGGGACATTCTAACACAAATTGACTCAGCACCAAACCTCTCCAAACCAAGTTCGATGCTTGTACAAACGGCCTTAAGGTTGACGCATATATAACCGCTCGGCAAAAGACCGCTTCACCTCATTTATATACGGATGGAGTATGCGTTAGAGTAAAGAGTTTTGTACAAAGAATACTGAACGGCTCGAGTTGAGGTGTTGCCTTTAGTAAGTTACTATGACAAGGTACTAAAATGTACAGCACCAGAGTTCGACTGTGCAACACACGCACACGCGACTATCGACTTGGCAGACCTACACCTTTTGCGCTATTAACCGTAAACCCATCCCTAAATCACGTCGATATTTTTAAACTTTTGAACACCATGGTCATACGTAAAGTTGCAACAGGCAACAACGTCATATGCCGCAACCGCGCCCATAGAAAATGTATGGAACGTAGTAATGAGCGCTCGGCGTCCCCGGCACGAAAATCCGATGATGTATTTTGCCGGCTTTGGCCATCAAAAGGTGAAATTATTCTCCAATCCTACGACTAAAACTAACTTTTCTCTCTTTCGCCTTTCATCTGTAGCTTCTTCGCGATCACTTCGTTCATCTCTCTAGGGGGGTCGACTGCTCCAACTGGCACCGGTTCCTTGTGGGTGCGGTAGACAAATCTCGTGAAGATCAAAGTCCATAGCCGCTGGATGCACTGGTACTCCCACACCATGAGGAAACTCATGAACACGACGCTGCTAGCCAGAAGAGCGATGAGCTCATCTAGGACACCCATTCGGGAGAGGTAGGCGATGCGTTTAAAGCAGGGTTCCATGATGCCGCATTTTGCTGTAAGATATAAATTTATTAAGTTAATAATTTGGTTCCGTCATTTAGAAAGGATGGATGAAAACAGATTGACGAAAGAGCTATACATTGCGAAAGGGAGTGAAAGGGGCTGCCCTAGGCGAACTTTTTTAAATCAAATCGGAGAAATACTACAAAAGGGCAGAATCTTAAGTAGCTACCCGAAACCGACGTGCATGCATGCATTATCGTAGCAGGTGGAAAGAAGTGGTCTCTGCCTACCCTTCTAGGAAACAGGCGTAAGTTAATGTATGTATGTATATAAATTTACTAATAGATATGAAGAATGGGAGAATAAAGACGAACGCACGACAACTTACAATCATCTAAAAGTACGTCTAAAAGCGGTTTTCACAAAAGTGTACATAGTTAAGGACTAAAATTCAGAAACCCAAACTTTAGTCAGTTGCGTCACGAATCAGAATCAGAATCAGAATAATCTTTATTCAAGTAGGTTTACAAATAATAAACTCTTTTGAAACGTCATAGTAGCGACTTAGCCTAAATTGACTGCAGGTTCAAATCGCGACCGATCAGAGAAGAACCTGTAAGAAACTCTGTCGGATGTCTCTTTTTTTTTTTTTTTTTTCGACGTTCGCAACCTTTTGTCGTAAGGACTAAACATTTTATTACAAGCAATTCAGTCCCAAGCATTGTTATCATTAATATAGTCTTTAATACTATAATATGCTTTAGAAATTAGTTTACGCTTAACGTAACTCTTAAATTTATTTACTGATAGTTCAGTAACATTACTTGGGAGCTTATTATAGAACCTAATACAATTACCCATAAAAGAGTTTTTTATTTTATGGAGCCGCGTGAAGGGCACTGCGAGCTTATATTTATTTCTGGTATTAACATTATGTATGTCACAGTTCTTTCTAAATTTAGCGATGTTTTTATGAACATAAATAATGTTTTCATAAATGTATTGACTGTGCATGGTCAATATATTAATTTCTTTAAACTTATCTCTAAGCGAGTCTCTCTGGCCCATCTTGTAGACAGCACGAATAGCCCTCTTCTGCAGAACAAAGATGCTATTTACATCAGCAGCACTACCCCACAGTAAAATACCATATGACATAATACTATGGAAGTAACTAAAATAAACTAATCGAGCGGTATCTAAGTCTATTAATTGCCGAATCTTATTAACTGCAAAAACTGCTGAACTGAGTCTACCCGCCAATCCAGCAAGATGAGGACCCCATTGGAGCTTGGAGTCTAACGTTATACCAAGAACATAGCCAATACTGCTATAAGACAAATGGTGGTCGGACAAAACTCCTGTAGCTATTGCGACCATATTACTAACGTGTGAGGATTTAATTTGCTTCGTTTATTGAATTTGAGATCCGCCTATTGGCGTATGAGGGCAGTATATAAAATTTACGACTAATTTTCGTGACTCAACTGACTAAAGTTATCGATTCTTAATTTTAGTCTTTTACTTACATACACTGTTTTGAAACCCCTCATGAAGTAAGTACTTTAATTTCGAATTCGAAATTGCAATTCTAACGTTTGGTGGAAAAGAACAGTATTTGGTTGGCGGCAACGATACATAATCCACCCCTTCTGCCGTTCAGAGGCCGAAGGTATTAGTAAGTATAAGCTCTTAAAACCTGGCAAGATCCAGTGAGTGTAAGGGATAGAGCCATAGGAATCATATATATGTCCTTTTCACTACATGGAACTCATCAGGTTTCGATTACCTTCCGACTGATATTGTGTTTTTGCGGTTCCCATTAACATGACACCAAAATTGTACAATTCTACAGATTGACTAATAACGAGTACCTACGCGTATGCGTGGCCTGGTATTTTTTTTATAGGTAAACTAGCATACGCTTGCGACTTCGCGCGTTTAGAATTAGTTTCCTGGTTTTCCCATTTCTTCCCATCGGGGGTCGAATTTCCAAAAATCCTTTAGTGCACGCACCCTTTAATTTCAAATCCCTCGATTGAGTGGCACACTACGCGTTGTCAGTCAGTCGGAGTTCTTATGTTGTTCTGTGAGTTTACACTTTATTGACTGCACTAGGTGGGTTTGTGTATGGTAGGACTCACGGCAGCATTTATGCAGTGGATTAGTCGAGCACAGGTTCATGTTGTTGTACAGGATGCACTCGCTGTTGTAGACGAATATCTGCGACATGCGGATAAACGCGTTGGCCACGTTGAACTGCGGCGACAGACTTAGGAACCGCTGAGCGTAGTCAAATGCGTTGCCGTACAATATTTGGCTTATAACTGTCGCTTCACCTGTAAACAAAAACAACGTACGTACAGTACCAGTTTCTTAAGAAGACTGTGAAGCGAAAATATTCCATACTAAATTCTATAACGTTTCTCTCCCCTAAAATCTAGTCCGATTTTACAATTTAGGATTTTTTAGATATTATGAAAAACTACGTAGGAAGAAACTAATAAAAAAACGGAATCGATTAAGTTAGTTCTCAGGTACAAAAAAAAAAAAAAAAAAAAAAATGAGAAAAGAAAATTAGTGTGATGAGCGTGAATATTACATTTGTTCTGGATGTCTTGGATGATTTTTTTCATGTTTTCCGTCATATCACAACTTACCTATTAATAAACATGGAGTAACCGTGGGGAAACCAATCCATGCTTAGTCCTTATCTGTCATTGTGACATTTGAATTCGACACGTAAGGACTAAGTATGGCTCAACTACTCCACGGTTACTCCACGTTTATTTAGAAGGGCATAAATATTTTTATTCCTTTCTTTCACACTAATATTTGCCGTTAACCAAACTCCGTTATTCTTGAACAAAATTAGGTTCTCACTCACCAAAGACCACATTAAACACGATGAAGATGACAGTGTTCAGATGCGGGTTTGGGCCGAGGCTAAAGAGATACGCTTGCGGCACGCTGCTCAATCCGTATATTATCAGAATAAAAGGCAGCACAACTGAAAAAAAAAACATTTTAAAGTCTTCGCTAACATGCAACATAATTGCGAATGCATTGAACCGGCTTTAGTCATCATTAGGGAGAACCGACCTTGGCAAGACTTAATGATGATATCTTTCCGTTTTTAGCAACAGTGATGCTCCAGGGACTGGTGTGCAGTTTTTTAGGTGTGCTGTGCTTGAATGCCAAATTACAGTTTAAGCCTGCTTAAGCGAGACCAGGGGTTTTTTTTTTATGTTAAGGAGAAGGCACACGAGCACTCAGGCCACCTGATGGTAAGTGAAATCTGAGACCCATCGACATTTGAGTTCTCAAGACTATAATCTTAAGACCTCAAATGCGTTGCCAACCCTGAGGACTAAGATGGAATGCCTCTATGCTACTAATTTCACCGGTTGTCTTGTACCTAAACCGGAACACAACAATTCCAACACTGTTGCTTGGCGGGTGGTTAATGGATAAGATGGTGGTAGCGATCCGGACGGACCTAGCACAGGGTCCTACCATCCAGGTCCAGGGTTAGGCGGAAGAATAGAATATAATGGATTTTGTGTTAAGATGGGACCCGTTTAGAGTGTTGGTGCCTGAGGCTAGGTCTACTTTTTGGTCTAAATCAAACTGCACATAACACCTGCTCAAAGGTATAATACTTACCTTTTTAAAAACAAGTTTCATGACGAATGCTCCTGTAACATACGCAGTAGCGGACTAAACCCCACGGAGGTTTCAAGGAGCTTTCAACTTGTCTTTCACTTACTGAGGTGACCTGAACTGCTAAAAACTTGGAGGCCCTAAGGATCAGAGGCCCAACCCCACCATCTCCCCTACTTTAGCTATTGCGTTTATAGTCTATTCGCTTAAATAGATAGTGTCGCTGCACCTGCACGCACTTGTGATTGTTGTAATTCAATCAGAATTTAATTTTATGTAAATTGCGGGTACACCGCTCGCATTCTTTGTTTACGCGGCGGCCTCCATTGACAAAAGGCGGCACGTGCCTTGCGGCGCGATACAAAGACGACGACAGTGTCTAAGCGAATGGAGTTTACTTACCCAAATCTTTGAAATTGAAGTATATAGTAGTGACCATATACATGACAGTGATGAGTATCGACGACATTATCAAGACGAGGAACCAGAAAAGGATCAAGTCGCAAGCCATCAGGAATAACCAGTAGCGACAGGGGGAGAAGTTAGTGGAGTACGCCTGGAAATAGATAGTTTATAAAAAGCCCGATATCCCTTGCCAAGATGCTAACGCAAACGTTTCTGTTCTTCGTCAACCCGAAATGTATAGAGGTGTTATATAAGCGGTCGACGCGATCTGTCATCCATACTATATGGGTGGTTTTAAAAAAAACTACATAGTTAGTGACTAAAAGTAAGGAGTGATAACTTTAGTCAGTTGAGTCACGAAAATTAGTAATACATTTATTTATACTGCCCTCATACGCCAATGGGTGGTATCTCAAATTCAATAAACGAAGCAGATTCAATTCTCACCCATAAGTAATATAAAATTGCAGCAGGAGTTTTTCTGATATACCACCATTTGTCTAATAGCAGTATAGTTAATGACTTACCTGACTTAAGTAGTTACCGTTTCTTAAGTTAAGTCCTAAACTATGATGAAGGTACATACTTTTTAAACACTAGGCTCCCGGAAGAAGCTTAGTATGCATGTATATTTAAAAATATTAAAAATATAATAAGGGCTTGTAGTATTGTTAGGCGATGGGCTTGCAACCTGTCACTAATACACTAGTAAACTTCTTGGCCTGATTGTGCAAAATGTGGTTAGAGAATTATCAACAAGTCTTTTTAGAGTTGTTGGTATTTCTGTAGCTCAGCCTACCCAACTCTGGGAATGAAGGCGTGATGTTATGTATGTATGTAAATAATAATCATAAGTTATTAAAATAATTTACGGAATTATCTTTCTATAAAATATATCTAATTCGCGTCATTCGAAAAAGTAGGCTTATTCAAAAAAAATACATCTAATGCAAGCTTTTGTTCATACCCTCTGACTTCATCATCAGATCAGCTCTTACATACCATAATTTTACACTGCCCTCAGTGTTTCAAATTTCAGCCTAATACAATAATGGGAAGTGGTTAAAACTTAACTTGCAACATTTAAACGAAGCAAGTGAAACAGAAGTTTGTAGGAATAAAAACTGTGGTAAAGTGATAAAACCGGATCAGTTCTGACCTGTGTATGTCGAATAAGCCCATACTCTTTTGAAGGCAGCAGGGTGATGTGTGACATCGTCACAATCAGCATAAACTGTATGAAGAGCGGGGACACTAAAGCCGCCTGCAGCATCTGAAATTTTAGTAAGTAATAAGACACATTGTCTTAAAGAAAATAAATATTCCTGAATTTAATGTTGCCTTATTTGGAGTCGAGACCTCTGGTTGACCAATGCTTTGTAAAAGCAATCCTACTAATCCTACTAATATTATAAACGTGAAAGTTCGTAAGTATGGATGGATGTATGTTACTTTTTCACGCAAAAACTACTGGATAGATTTTGGTGAAATTTGAAACCAAAACAGCTTATACCTTGGATTACCACATATGCTACCTTTCATATCGCTATTCCCTTGGAACTGATTTATACGCGTACGAAGTCGCCGGCGGAAGCTAGTATGAAATAAGATGACACAATAGATTGCTTCTTTGATACAACAAGATCCGGTGTTTGCTTACAGATTGGAGGCCGACCTGAAAAGAGTTGTTGTCTCGCTAAAAGGCCGGCAACGGACCGACAATCCCTTTCTGAGATGCCACTGGCATCACGACAGGGATTACTCGACTGCTAAAGCGTCACCAACTCTCAACAATAAAGAGGTCAACATACTCATCATCATCACTTACCTCAGCGGACTTTAGTTCGAGAGCCTCGAAACTTCTAGTGGCACAGTAGAGCCGTTTACAGCTGCCTAGTGGAGCGCGCCGCCGCGCCATCCATATCATTCAGCAAATATTTTGAGGTCATCATCATCATCACCACTTACATCTGCAGATTCCAGCTCTAATGGCTCGTCCGTGACCTCGATGTCGGCATCCAGCAGCCCAGTATAGTGGCGTAGCAGCGCCATGTAGAGTCGAGCCATGGATCGCGACGCCGCGGCGCCATCTTGGTGGACCGGACTATACATGGCGCTCAACTGGAAACAAGTTAGTCGGTAAAATATTATTATTTAAGCTTTAACTAAATCCTTCAGCTCCTTAATGTGGTTGGTTGCTACTTGAGAATATCATAGTTCAGCATACTACTCTACTATAGTACTCTACTAACTTACTCTTTTGTTTTTTGTTTCACTTAGGTGCATTTTTACAGAGATTTCAGAGACAACAACACTAGAAGGGGTGGATCATCCTCAGTGACAAACGTGTCCATGTAGTCCAGTGGGCCGAGCACGCTGCCACGGGTCATTTTTGACATAGGGTCGGGACTTTAATTCGTCTATTTCAACGTAAGTATAAGGAACTAAGGTTTTAAATAAAAGTGTGTTTAGTGTGATTTGAAGCCTTTTCATACTAAGCAACTTAATCCCGGGTAATTTTAATAATTTCATATTCATATTTGACACTTGTTCCCGTTTGACGTCATTTGACACTAACTCCCGTGGCAGCGTGCTCGGCTCACAGCAGGTCGATAGACACCGTACTAAGGCCTGCTTTAACCCCTATAGGAGAAAAAGAACTCAGCTGATAGATTTGTTGTGCTGTTTGCATTGAATACTAACATAAAGAGTGCCGTTTCTATCGAGAACAGACAGCCCGTACGCGTACATGTACACGTAATGCTGAGGAGAGTCGATCGCCCTGAGAATGAGGTACTCCGTCGCGCTCTGAAACAAACTTTATAGCAAGAATTGTAAAAAGAACCAGCTAAGTCCAAGTCGGACTTGCACATAAAATGTCCCGTCATCATCATATAATAAAAAGATCTTTAAAAAAACCGTCAATTAAAACTCGTTTCTAGTGTGAAAAACTCTGTCACAATTCCAAGCATTACTACTCGTATTACGGTTTAAAAGATACAGCCCTGTGACAGATGGAGGGACAGACGGACAGACAGCATAGCCTTAGACACCTAAAAATCACGCTTTGAAACTGTACTACTCAACGCATTTCAGCTGCAGAGGATAGAAAGAACCGCGCGCACCGCGTCGGAAATTTGATGGTAGTCTTTTCCCTGGCTACGAGATAGAATAGACACCCCCGGGGCTATTTATGGTCGCCTTTATCGATGCGGATAAACGTGAATAAAAAAACCACACTTTCTGAACAGTGTGTAAGTGCGAGGATGTGTTGTGTCTACATTTCACTGCGCCATAAAAGCGAGCATGGGGTGTGGGCAGATTCTGTTCATCACTTACTTTCCGTGGTAAACTATCTGCTTCAACAAATACTTTCTAAAGTTAATCATATTTCATTGGTACCTCTGTACTTGGAAGCGCGGTGTACGTTATGTGGGACACCTTACTTTTTGTCATGTTCGTGTGTGACAAAGAATATCTGAAACAAAAAGTTGTGTGAAAACGCTACTTGATCTTGAGATACCTGAATCGAGAGGCCAAGTTTCCGGTGTCCAGTCGATAGTGCGTAATAGCTCTTAGTTTGACTTGTAGAACTGTTTTGAATGTGTATATTAGGGTCCATGACCTATTAATTTTTTAATACTGATTTCTAACAGAGTAGGTACTACAATAAAAGAAGTTCAACTAACGCTGTAGCGATTTCAATGGCTTCATTAGTTCTATCAGCATGCAAGACGAGTGTTGTGTCCACTGGGTATGCTTCGACTAACATCTTCTCGCCATGCATCCGCTTCGCTGTCATGGAAGCTACCATGGTCTTGAGTTGTAAGGAGAGCGAAATGCCGATTATGCAACCAGTCACTACTGCCGAAATCATCTGGGGAAAATCTATTTCTAGATTATAACTATTAACGTTAGCGCGAGTCTAAATATAAAAATCCATCCAAAAAAAAGAAAACATTCAGGATCCTCTAATCGGTTTTTTTTGTTTTGCTCTAGACCTGAGACAGACATCAAGACTGCAATCCTAAGACTGAACATGCGTGGCTAACCCAAGCTGAGGACATGCGAACCCTGATTGCGAACTTTTCCTTACTATTCCCAAAATATTCAAATGCAGCTTTTCATTCTAAAACCATTGTTCCTACCTAAGAATAGTTTTTCCTCTGTCTTTTGGTGTATTTCCATCTCGATAACTTAAGCGGGCTACCATTCCATATTGTTTTAGTTCATCTCAAAACAATATCGAAATCATGTTAAAGTAAAGTTCAAACTAAATTGCCTTGATTACGAGTATGTACTCTCTATGTATAGCAGACCGGGTCTCACGAGATTAAGTCAAGAAGTCGTTCATTAGCGATGATTTTTCATTCCCACTTTGAAAAAGGGACGAATTAATTGACTCCAAAATGATTGAGCGGTTAATCACTTAGCAGTAAGAGCTGATTGAATATGTATTTATAAGTAAGGAAGGCTAAATAACCCGAAACAATGCCCCTGTATAGGTGTACCATGGACTTACTGTGATTATAAGCCACAACCGGTAGTGGACGTAGAAAGCGATGAACTTCCATGCGATCACTTTGAAGCCAGCCCAATTCACGAACCAGGTGTTAACCCTCTTCCATTGTACTGGTTCTAAAAAAAGTATATTACCCTCCTTATTCCGCAGTCGATTATAAACACTACGAGTATGTATTCTACTATTAGGTATATCATTTCCATGTGTAGGACTATCAAGTCGGAGAGTCATCGTCGAAGAAATAAAAATGGTAATTTATTCATTTATTCCGATGTTTTGTATTGGGTATACAATATTGCATAGGTGACAGCCCTGGTGGCATCCGCCCAGCGACACCGGTGAGTGGGTATGTAGGTATTTATCACGTGGTGTTTTGGACACGCATAAAGAAGTATCACTACTATGTACTCGTATACTGTTCTTTATTGTTGTCTGAATCGAATTCCTTACTTGTCAGCCTTTTGAGGGCTTCCTTGATTACTTCCGAGGACCCTGTAGGATCATCAGCTTCTAATCTCGATGCCTCTATAGCTCTGTACGGTCAAAATACAAGTTTTTAGTAAACTAACCTAACCTAACGGTAAAAATTGAACTAAAAAAGTAAATGAATGTCCAAATCGCTATAGGATCCATCATCAGATCCCAGGAAGTATTTCAAACAATTACCTTCCAAAACGGTTCAGCAGTTATCTTCGAGTAATTTCGGAACATGAATAAAAAATATTCTAACGAACTCAACACCACCTCCTTTTCATAAAGTCAGTTTAAAAAATGTCAATCTAACTAAGCACGAATGGTATTTTCTAAGCCGAATGATCATCTCTAAGAACATCGTCGCATAAAAAGGTCTAATGCCAGACCAACTCATATTAAAATTACTAAGTTCTATTTTAAATCTAACCTAACCTAAGTGGTAAATCAACAAGGAAGGAATTAGAGCGGCCAGCTGTTTGCCCATGTACCTTCTACATATCTCGTCACAATCAGGCAAGCTAACATGCAGCGTGGTGATGCCGTATTTATCAGAATTTTCGGTGAGTTCCTTTATGAAGTCGGCGGCCGCGGCGGTGGGCTGGGTGGGCAAGCGCATGATCATGAGCGAGCCGAGATGCGCGCGCACTTTGGCACCCGCGGCCTGCGCGCGATTCAGCAGCAATGAGACCTTCACCGGGTCGAGGCTGGACTCATAGGTCACTGTGATACGGATGCGGTACTCACGGCCTGCGGTGCGGACATTGATTTATAGGTATGGATACAACTAGGAAAAAAAAGTCAAAAATGTTTGGCCAAGCAACAGTAGCATGTTAAGCTGGGTACGAATCTGAGCGGCTCAGCCTGAGGCATGCGAGATTCTCGCGAGCCAAATTGTAGCACAAAAACATGCGCGGGTGAGGCAGCGTGCACGCCGAGAGCCGACATTTCAAAATGGCGTCGGACACGATGACAGCTGACAGCCGCGGCTGCGTTTATCATACTTCACCGAATTATTAACAAAAAGAAGAAGAAAGTTTGTTCAGTGGTGGAACGGCTCAGCAACTTTATCAAATTTGTACGCGCCTCGCCCACAGAGAGTTAGAACTTGTCGTTCTGCCCGCGGCACGCTCGGAGCCTCGGACACACGTCCAAATTTCGCGAGGCACGCACACCGAGGCGCCTTTGAGCACGGACAAAATACCGACTCTCGACGGCTCGCCGCGCGCCGCTTGCCAGCTGCTCGCGCACAGCGCGTGAACGCGTACGTTTTTGAGCAAAATAGGTGAGCCGTGCGTGCCTCAACCCGAGGCTGCTCTAATTCGTACCCACCTTTACAGATTTCTTGCTGCACACTACAACGCCCCGGCACCAAATCAGCTCAAAGTGAACATTAAAAAGTGAACTTTAACTTGTGTTAGTACGATGCAGTTTTAAAGTTAAAGTAAAAACAACGGGCTTCGCGTCGTCAAATGAAAAACTTTTTCAAAGTTTCTCTTTGACCTCATCTGGGGCCCTAGCTAAGATGCAAACGTTAACGTTTTTCTTTTCTATCACTCAAAATGTATGGGACGACATTCTCGTGCATTACGATAAACCCTTTAATTCCTTAAAGCCATTTATTATATTATCATTGCTGACACCATAAATTAGAAACTGTGAAAACAATATTTTCACAAGATTTTGTTTAAGTTGCTTTGTCGTATGTCTCATTCGTTACGGTTATTTCGTTTCTAAACTCGCAAGTCAAATTTAAACCTATATATATCTAGGAGCTGATCTGAAGATGAAGTCGGAAGTTGGCCTCCGATCTCCACTGACATTGCGTAGACTCATAGAATTGAGATTCATTAGTTTGGTCACGTCGACTGCACAAAAAACAGTCTGCAAACAACAGCTTGTCGCATTTCTAATTTTAAATGGCTTTCACTACTGTTAAGGTGTTTTTCGCCAATGTCAAGTTATTTATAGACACTCCCGCGGACTTAATAGAGAAATAAGTCCATGGATATCACGCGCGAGTACAATTGGTCAGTAAAAGAGTAGATTCTCACGTGTCCTAAACAGAAGCACATAGCTCCATACGCTTCTGTCAAGTCACCAATTTTATCATTTACCATGCTTGAAGAACATGAAGGCTGGCGTGCCGCCAAACGCGAGCTTCTTTTTGTCAAAGAAAAATATACGGTCGGCGTATTCTAATGACTGCGTCCAATGGCACATTTTCAACACGGAGATCTTGCCCTTGGCTTTCTGCAACAATTAGGATTCAATGAACCAAGTTTGGGGTTCTGTTTCTTTCCGCATTCGCAATAGTCGCATTGTTGTGAGGTTGTGACGTCCAGGACGGCTAGCACAAGTTGTATCATATCGCTTGTCGCTCAGTGCGTCTCGATTGATGCAAACTAGACAGAAAGAGAGATCCGAGTGACAAACAAGTCGCGCACAACATGTGCTAGCCCTTCTGGACGGCTAGCACAAGTTGTATTGTCTCACATGTCACTCAGTGCATCTCGATCGCTACAAACTAGACAGAAAGGGAGATCCGAGCGACAAACAAGTCGCGGACAACTTCTGCTGGCCCTCCTGGACGGCTAGCACAAGTTGTATTGTGTGAATTGTGTCACTTGTCACTCAGTGCGTCTCGATACTCTCGATCGCTACAAACTAGACAGAAAGGGAGATCGGAACGACAAACAAGTCGCGGATAACATGTGCTAGCCCTTCTGGACGGCTAGCACAAGTTGTATTGTGTCACTTGTCACTCAGTGCGTCTCGATACTCTCGATCGCTACAAACTAGACAGAAAGGGAGATCCGAGCGACAAACAAGTCGCGGACAACATGTGCTAGCCCTTCTGGACGGCTAGCACAAGTTGTATTGTGTCACTTGTCACTCAGTGCGTCTCGATACTTTCGATTGCTACAAACTAAACAGAAAGGGAGATCCGAGCGACAAACCAGTCGCGGACAACTTGAGCTGGCCCTCCTGGACGGCTAGCACAAGTGGTCCGCGACTCGTTTGTCGCTCGGATCTCCCTTTCCATCTGGTTTGCACTGAGCGACAAAATACAACTTGTGCTAGCCGTACTGGACCCATATTATGGTCGCCTTTATCGCAGTGATAATGCATCCGTTAATTACCCTCGCACTTAGAGACTGGTCAGAAAGAAACATACGTTTTATCCACGTTTACCACATCGATAAACGCAGTCAAGTTAAAAATATTTTATGGTTAAATAATATTGTAAATGTTATTCACTGCCATAAAGTTAAAGTTTCGATTATTGTTGTCCAAACCGTTTTACATTATACATATTATTTGTCATAATGTTTTGAGTCATAATATTGAAGAGTATACATCGGAATGACAATTATTGCGGGTCATACTGGTTGGAAGTCATACAATTCGTAGTCATACCAATTTATGTCATAATAATTATACTTCATAATGTCTAAGGTAATAATAGTACTTGTAATACATGTTATTAGGTCAAAACCTGTTAGTCATTACAGTATAACACATACAACTTGAAGTAACTAACGTTAATAAGGGCGACAGTTACAGAGTATAAACTGTGCCTGCATACTAATAATATAATACAAACAAAGTGTGTAGGATGCATTGCCGCGTGAACGTACCTGCAGCATTTAGTGTTTCGTTTTTTGTTTTAATAATCCACACATTTCATTTGCCAATAAAAAAATTCGTACAAAGTCCATACATACTATTGTCTCTAGGTTTGAGCTCCTATTTCTGGATAGTTAATTCCTTCGGCCTTGACGCAATACTAACCTAACCTAACCTATTGATCTAGATTTATCGTCTATAGTGGGGGTTTTTTGATTTGGCGATACCCCCCTCCGCTACCACTTCAATTCCTTTTAACGATTTTAATGATTTCAATTATAGAGATTTGAATATTAAAACCAAAATGAAGGTATGTTGAGTTGCAGTGTATTTGTCAATCAACAATAATTTATTTTTCTTTAAATTATGGTCTTTACGGAACATGAAAAAGCTGTAATTAACATTTGGTAGAAAAACGGTATGAATTAAAATAATTGATACTATAAAATTATGTCCTAAAATATTTCTGACTCATTTTAAAAATCCCTTTGAATGTTATAGGGTTTTAGGTTATGACTTCTGTATATTATAATCTTTTATATTATGGATACATAACATTCGAATTATAAAGCGTTATGACATAAAAAAATTATGACTTCCGATAGTTATGAACACAAATGATATGGGTACAAATGTGTGACTTTCAATAATCGAAACCATAAATGTATGGCAGTCAAAGGGATCCCGTTAATGATGCAGTTGAAACTGGTTATTATTTGATTTTTTTAGCTTGAGTTACGTAGGTACTTATCATAGAGGGCACTGTATTGTGAGCACCTTAATATATGTAGGTACAGTCAACCAATTTGATTTCTAGGCCACTATGGACTATGTCAAAGTGACGTTGTCAACCAAAACATAGACTTCATTTAACTTGGTTAACAACGTCACGTTGACAAACTCCATGGTGGCCGAGGAATCAAATTGGCTGTGCATGGTAGAGGAAATGTTTGTAAAAAATCTTACCAAAATTTTGTCATTCATCACTGCTATGTAAGAGGGGTTTTCCGAATAGTGTGTTACGTATATCATCTGCAATAACATAATAATAATTTAGATAAATAGGTTATTTGATAAAATGCAATCAAATATCAAGACATCGAAAACCAAAAAGAAGCCTGTGCGCATAGACTTCTAACTTATATACTACCTTTTTCTTTTGGAGGGTAGCATAGACTGTAATAGTAAATTTTGATGCAAGTGCGGAAAGTTTGTTGACAGTTCCGCACGTGTATCAAACTACGTTTTTTTTCATTTGCGAAAAAGTATGAATAAAACAAAATAAAACAGCAAATAAAACTATTACAAGAGACAATTTAACTTTTAATTAACACAGACTTTATAACATGGCAACGGTTGTAACCATATTCAGCCATATCAAAGAAAAAAAAATGTCACATAGGTAGTAATTTAATTACCTATATTTAAAAATCAAAAAGCATAAATACTCTATTAACTAGAAGTAGCCCATAAAGGTGGATTATATATGTGTGTATTTATGTTATTTTCATATTTAAAATTATTTTACCTATATGTATAGTTTCAATGCTAAATGACGTAATCAAAAAGTGGTTGAACATGCAAACTCTTTGGTTGGATGCACGGCTTGGAAGCTGAGACAAAGTTACATTTAATTAAATTAGAAAAGTAAAACTAGTGCGAAATATCCAACTTTCCGCACGATATATAGCTACGAAAAGTACCACTTTTTGAGCAGCTGTATTAAAAACCTTATTTTTGGCTTCTCGTAGTCAAGATAACCTACCTGCGGTTCCAGGAGGATAGCGATAGCCCAGCACAGCTGCGCCTGGTAGTAGCTGTCCAGGTCGCCCACGTACATGTGCCGAACGAACTCCAGGTCACACTCCTTAAGCACCCTCGCCGAATGGATCACGAAGTATGCGTTCAGATCGTCGCTGTTCATGTCCCAGAGGGATAGCTGGTGAAAATCTATAATTGTCCATCACTCAAAATACCATACTACCCGTGGTCCCACTACTTCAACCCACTGCTCTATTCGCTTTCGTCAGAAATCAGTTTTTATTCTAAAAAAGTAGGTACGTTAGGTTCGTTAGGTATATTCGAATGCCCGAAGGGCAAACCGCCTTGAAATAGGAGCCCTGCCACGAGGCAGGGCTCCGTCGAAAAGAGCATGGGTTGAAGTAATGGGACCACGGGTCGCGACCCCTCAAAACATGACTATGTGTGGGTAACGGACAAGTAACACAGGGTACAGCTTAGAGCAATATACTCGCAGGGAATATAAAACTTTAGTGTCAGAGGGAAATTACCTTGTGCACTTGTGCAGGGCCCGTTCGGATGGCTACCATCATCATACCCTTTAACTTACCAAACAGCAGTGTTTGCATTTCTGTAATCTAGTGCAGTTGCATGAATTTGCAGTCTCGTATTTGAATTTCTCTTTTGCCTTCTCCATGCCATTGCCAACTTATTGTTACCAGAAGTTGCATAATCACTGCGCCGCGCCTGGGTTCAACTTGGGTTGACTACAACTCGTTAACTTGTTAAATGCTTCGTTACATGTACATAATTACTACCATAATTAGTGCCATGATTTTTTCACACATCCAAAAATAGAGGGGAGGGGACGGCACTTAACTCTAGCCAAAATTACTACTTTAAGGCTTAATATTTCCCAAATGGATCCCTGAATCGAAAAATGTTATTATAATGTTGGCATCAGTTGTTTTTCAATATTTTATATTAAAACGTCATCTGCTTGTGAATGTGTATAACCATGCCATTTTAGAACTTTTTTTGTACCAAGACGGACACCGGACGGATGGACAGACGGGCATGGCGAAACTATAATGGTTCCTTGTTAACTGCGGAACCCTAAAAGGCCGTATTATTTTTCCCTATCAAAATCTAAAAGTTCAAAGCAGTCAAAGGTACAGATTACGACTGGCTCACCATCATTTGATAATAAACGTTTCACAAAGTGATTTATTTCACATACAAATCATTCGGCAAACTTTTTTTTCCGAAACTGTAAATATTTCTGGATTTTTATACAACAAATCTTTGTTTTCTCAGGGGAAATTCCTAATGGATTCCTAGCGATCTGGGGGGGACGAGCGTTTATGTCAGACTCGCACCGACTAAAACCCCTGAGGTGTTCCTTCTCCCACCTTGGACGAGGTCGCGGGAGTGGTATTCCATCCGCTAACTTTATAAAACAAATGAAAGATAAAACTCTATAGGTTAGGTTTTATCGTTCGTCTTAAAACGAATTCTGAAATATGTACAGTTTTGGAAATAAACGTTTTGCTAAATGAAATAGTGTGTGAAACGTTTTTTAACAAATGACAGGATAAGATTACGACTCCTAGCTTAATCCCTTACGCTGATTAGGACTTGGCAGGTCTTGGAGTTCAGTATACTGCGCCTGGTAGACTTACCTCGGTAAAGAACTGCAGCTGCTCCTGCACCGTAAACTCACTGACGAGCACCTGCGACTGGTGGCAGTAGCCCACCAGGTACGGCATCGTCACCATGGTCTTACCCTGGGGCAATTCTGCAACGTTCCGCCCGAGTACCGTGATGGAACCTTTGTCCGGGGTAGTCAGACCTGGTATCACAGAACAAAGGCCGTATTACGAGGGTTCGGAGTTTTAACCTCGTGAGGCCCACCATGCTACAAACTGGCAGATTTTTGTAAGTGGGAATTTAAATCTAACGTCAAGGAAATAAGATTCAATTGGAAATTACCTTTGCTCTGAAATATTATTTTCAACATTCAATCAAACAAAAATGAACTTTGCTGTCACCGAAATAAAGTTTAAACTAAATTGCTTTTATTATATACCTCCCATAGAGGGATATGGATTATGGAGTTGACATTCATATTAAAAACTCGCGCCATATCCAAACTCTTATTAACAGTCATACTCAAATTCATACTCAAACTCATACTCATACCCAAACTCATACTCAATCATTTATGGCATTTCGCAATTTATAGTCATTAGTCATAACAAAGAAAATTACGGTTGTTTCTTTGTATTTCTTTTGACGACACGTTGGCCTAGTGGGTAGTGACACTAGTGACACTACCTACGAAGCCAGCGGTCCCGGGTTCAAATCCCGGTAAGGGTACCTAGATATTTGTGTGATCAGCGCGAGTACTTTTTTGGATTTTTTGATGTTATTTAAGTATCTACTTCACTACATAAGTATAAAAAAATATAATGTCTATCGTTGTCTAGTACCCATAGCACAAGCCTAGAGCTTAGTTTGGGACTAGGTCGTATTGTGTGACTTTGTCGCGTGTCTAAAAAAAAATAGCTTGATTGGTATGCTTTAACAGTAGCTAATCATAGCTATAGCATAGATGTCAAAGGCATTGTTTCTATGGCTACATGTATGCTTTATGGATATTACCACTTAACTAGCAGTTCTCCTCGAACAGAGGCCTCACATTCCCGTTATAGTAAAGAAGGCGGCTAACTGCATACTAATAGTATAAGAATTTTGAATTTAATGTGGTTACCAATAGAGTATAGAACGCTTCGTTTACTGCATTGCAAATAGCCGCCTCCTTTGCTCATGTTCGAAATTAAAAATTGTAGATAACGTAACTACTCTTTTACGAGATTTCACAAAGATCGTATAGTTATCGTCGAATAAAGATACAAACAAATTTAACCCACTGAGTTGACTCTTAGACTCCTTGTTGCGGGGATTATATACCGACAAGTTCCCACGTGACATTTGACGACGGTCACGGCAGGCGTTGTCGAGAACAAAGCAGCGGTAGTGACCCCCAATTTCACAGTTAATATTTTCTGAAACGACCCAGGCAATTTTCATGAAACCGAGCTAAAAACCATCCCGATTAGCTTTCTTTACAAAAAGCCGCGGCCTAATCGGTCACTCCGCTTGGCAGCTACGATGCCATAAACAAAAAGATGGACACGAATTTATTTGCGTTGAGGGTTAAAAAGCAGTCGGGTTTCCAAAGATTGCTTATGTTATATCACTAGATTCCAAACTTTTTTGCAAAACCATGACTAAGTAAAAGTAGGCGTACCAGTGACCAGGTCCTCGACGGTATTGAGCAGCTTCTCTTGGGTCCTCTCCGCGAAGAACATGGTGAACTCGCCGCGATACGTGTCAAAGGTGATGTCAGTAATCACAGGGGTGCCCATGATGCTCTGGAACATCACAGAATTGGACTCATTTTCTAGGGCATGTTGACCGCGGTGACTTCAAGAGGCCGCATATGTGACCACGGCCACACAAGAATGAAAAGGGATGGCTTTATGTGCTTCCGCGCGAAGAACGTGAGACGGAGATAGTTTGCGCACGCCTTAATGGCAGTTTCAAATTCAAATAATACTCGTAGCTGTTTACTTTTAACCCACAATATTTATTTAAAAAATGGATTACCAGGATTAAGGAGTTATAAATACTCAACTATTCAATCAAAAAGTCATCGTTACATCGCAGGATTTTGAAGATTCAATCAAAAACTTTCGAAAATAGGATATCATTATATTTTTCAAACAGACATGTTTGAAAAATATAATGATCAAGGATTTTGTTTCTAATCTAAATAAATTAGGATCTAGGAGCGTTTGCATCTTGGCTAGGGCCCTAGTTCATGGTCTGGATGATATAACTTCTTATCTGCTTAGTAGGTTGTCAATGGATGGATACCTTGGACACGTGTCGGAAGCTAACAGCCTTAGCAACCATCTCGTCCACCGCCTGCACCTTATCGCGCTCCTTACCAGTGAGGTGGTGGATAACCCGTAGTTTCGTGGTGTCCTGATGAGCAAATTTAGAGATCCCAGAATGCTCATAAAGTTTCTGTTTTCTATCAACTTTGAAACGTATGGAGTTGACATAAGCGGTCGACTCGATCTGTCTCGATGCGTTCGCTAACTAGAGTTTCGGTTCGTTTTGTTTTTAAACCAATCTGCAATCGCGTCACTGGATCTACACGTCATACGAAAAGTCACGTGATGCACCAGTGACGCGATAGGTTTAAAAACCAAACGGATAGAAACACTAGTTAGCGAACGCATCGTGGCTCTAGGCTCAGCTTACGTTACCTAATCCTATTCATTTTGTAGATTTTCGTAAATCGCTAACTATTTAAGCGTTAAGTCGCTTCGTCGATGAAACTTCTTCTTTCCTTCTTTCTCGCCCCACGTATTTTGGTTTACTTGGTTTTAATTTAGATTTTTTATTATTCCAATGTACTTATAAGTTTATGAAGGTTACTTATCCCCCGTTATGTGATAATAACGGCTTATCTAAGCGTATGTGACTGTCTGTGAATTAAAATCATTAGATTTTGATCACTTTTCTGAAGCAGAATCTTTCGCCTAATCCTAAAGTACCTCAGCCTTCTTGAAGATGATGGACTTCCAGGAAACCTGGCCGCCGATGGCGCGCTCCTGCCCGATGGTGCGCTGCAGCAGCATCAGCACCCCGAAGTAGAAGCAGATCATGAACAGCCACAGGAATATGGTGTTGACCTCCGTCGGATGGGATTCCTTCCTGCCGCCACCTGTGAGGTTTTCATTATACTACCGTAACACTAGAAGGCTAACTAGAATTTCGTAGTATATTGGTAACTGTAATGTATGTTGGTAATGTGTTCCAGTTTGGTTGCCGGGTTAGAATAGTGCCACTCCATATCTTCCCGTGGATGTCGTAAGAAGCGGCTAAGGGAATAAGGGCTTGTAGTACTGTTAGGCGATGGGCTCGCAACATGTCACTAATACACTAGTAAACTTCTTGGCCTGATTGTGCAAAATGTGGTTACAGAATTATCAACAAGTTTAAAGTTGTTGGTATTCTGTAGCTCTGCCTACCCCACTCTGGGAATGAAGGCGTGACGTTATGTTATGTAATGTATGGTTGGTATAATGTTTATATCAAGTCAGATGAATGGTTAGTACGAGAATGTGCGCGTTCACATTTACTGATATCGAGTCGTTACAAACAGGAAGTAGTTATGGGTTGGAGCGAGCTCGATGTACTTCTATCTTACTCTAACCTATAACTGCCATGTGAAGCCAGTCTCGTGTCAGTCTTGTAATAAATGTCATAGCGAGCGGCCGTGGTTTCATTGATCTACGCTCCCATGCAGACTGTTATCTTACAGTGGGCCCTTTTGGATACACTTCGACCCCTTTAGGATACCTTCTTACACACTCAGCTGTTCGAATGTGCAGGTTTCCTCACGATGTTTTTCCTTCACCGTAAGAGCATCGGGTAATGTACTTAAGTTAGAAAAACTCATTGGACATGGTGACCGCGGGGGTTCGACCTCGGTACCTTTACGATCGCGAGTCGACCGCCTAAGTCACTAGGCCACCAACGCATCCAGAGACTCTTAGTAACCACATTCAATTAGAATGGTAAGGTAGGTATACTAATATTATGCAGTTAGCCGCCTTCTTTGGTATTACTCAAGATAAATTAATAACAGCCCTTTTTAGGTTCCGTACCTAAAAGGTGCTAGCTTCACTAAGCTTTCTTTGTTACAGATAAAAGGCAGACAGTTAGACAAAGGTTTCAAGCACAAACGTAAAAAGTGAATTGCCTACTTACTTCTTTTCTTCTTTATCTTTATATTCTTTATTTTATTACATAGTGTAAAACCAAGTCGCTTCCCGCCTCTGTCTGTATATCCGCTAACCTAAACCACGCAACGGATTTTGACTTGGTTTTCACCATCATCAACACTCTGGTTTGTGTACGGGTGTTACAGAAACCTAACATATACCGAAACGAAGCGAGGTCGCTGGCTATTAATTGCCATTTCTTGTAGAAATGCTACGCTATTCGCTATGCTGTATACTTTTAAACTTACCATTATTTTACCGGCTTCCTCATACCTCAAACCAGGGGACGCGAGTAATTTTCGCAGTGTTGTGTTCTAGGGGTCTATTGTACAGTCAAGGTCATAAATATGTATACACTTTAGTATACACGCTAGCCTAGTTGGGAGTGACCCTGCCTTCGAAGCTAGGGGTCCTGGGTTCAAATCCCGGTAAGGGCAAATATTTGTGTGATGAGCACGAGTATTTGTTCCTGAGTCTTGGATGTTTTCTATGTATTTAAGTATATATTTCTCTATATAAGTAAGTTTATCGTTGTCTAGTACCCATAGCACAAGCCTATTTAGGGCTTAATTTGGGACTAGGTCAATTTGTGTGACATTGTCCCGTGATATTATTATTATTATTATTATTATTACTTTAGTACCTTGTCACTTTAATCGCTGGGACAATGTCATATGGCAGTTTAAACATGACGTTAAATAGACAAGGTACTAAAGTGTATACTTATTTATAACCTTGACTGTACTTAGTAAAATTGCTTTTGATATTTTAGCGGATTGTCAGTGTTACTTAGGTTGTTATTCAAATGGAAAAGCATACAAAAAGTAGGAGAACGTTGAATTTTAAGTGTAAATTGTCACAATGGCATTAAGTTGCCTTGCGTAGATGAAGGGTTATCTAGCAAGCAGAAATAGATTGTTTGCTCTTAATATTGCTAAAGGCGCCGCAGTTAGCGCTAATTTTTAACCTTTTCAACGCCTTTGACGGATATTTCGGTCAAGGTTGACAGCGCAAAATAAAGCTTAGTTATGAAATGAAAAAGTTTAAAATTATGCAATCATCAATTATTTGCTTACTTAATGCGCCTTGTTTGAACGATATTAATTAGGTATCTAAGAAATTGTCGTTATTTATTTATTAGTTAAGTATCAGTAGGTATTCGAAAATCAAACCCAAGCGGTCTTTTCACCATCAATCAAAATAAAAACTCAAAATGCGGAAGCCGGCTGCGCGACTATGCCAGGGGCTCTATCGACTTTGAAATCCGTAATTTGAACTTCGTCTATATATAAAAAGTGACGGGGCGATCTGAAGTCAAATTACGGATTTCAAAGTTGAGCCGTAGCTCGCAAGAACGTAATTACTAGTACATTCAATGAAAGTTTTAGTGAATAGAATTCTGTGAAATTAACCTACTTTTACTTAAATTTAAAAACCGGGGGAACCGGGTTTATTGCTTTTGAAACCGGTTCTACGCATATCTTAAAGGAACCGGGTATGCCCGGGTATTGCAGAACCGGGTAAAACCGGGTGCATGCGACTTAATCTACCAGTGACATGATTATACTCGTATGATAGGTATCTCTTAAACGGCCCAACCTACTTTTATTACACCTAGAACCTCCCCGCTTGAACTAGTTTTCTGTAAAAACCCACAGACACACATACCCAGATAGGTACACACACACGTTAAACTTATCAGACCATTATTTAGTCTCGGGTTAAAAATAGAAATAAACAACTTCTGCGTGGACAGAAACACTCGCAAAGCTATATTGCTATTTTACTACTATTATAAACTCGAAATTTTGGATGGGTGGGTTCATTACGCAATTACGCCAGAACGGCTGAACCGATTTAGATGAAATTTGGTATGGAGATAGTTTGAGTCCCAAGGAACAACATAGAGTACTTTTCGTCCCGAAAAATTGGACAATCCCGAGGGAATTGGGTCGCGGGAAAAACTAGTAGTTTACACAGATTGTTCTCTAACTCCCCAGAACTACCTTGTGCAGGATCGCTACCACCATCTTATCCATTAACCGCGGTAGGTTAAGCAGCAGTGTTCACATTTTTGTGTTCCGGTTTGGGGATAAGACAGCCGGTGAAATAACTAGCATAGAGGAATTCCATCTTAGCCCTCAGGGTTGGCAACGCATTTGCAGTCTTGTGAATGTGAATGTATATTGGTCACAGTTTCCACTTACCATCAGGTGGCCTGTGTGCTCGTTTGCCTCCTCAATGCCATAAAAAAAAACTCACGGCCGGTTTGCAGCAGCGCAAAGCTGTTGAACCCGTGCACCAGACCCAGCGGTGGCAGCAAGATGTGCAGCGTGAACGAGAACCAGTTGAGCGACACGAAGCCGTGGTGCACCAGGAGTTCCGCCAGCGACAGCTGCAGCAGCGTCAGCAGCGCCGACCACACGCTGGCCAGGACGCCTGGAACCAGGTAATTAAACTCTTTTTGACATTGAGAAGATAATCGAGCGCACGTCGGGTACCTAACGCATTGTATAAACAGTAGTCACCTTCAAATAAAGGTATATCGCGCGGCTTGCATCTGTGCATTCTGCGTGCTTAGACCGAACACGTTGCGAGCTGTGTATGTAAACACTTGTAAACACAGAAATTCAAATACAATTTTCACAGAAAAGGAACGTACGAAGTCTAACTTATCCCTTAATTAAAGGGATCTCTTCCGAATACAATCGGGTGATTGAGGAAAATTAGAAAGCAAAAATTGGCAACGACCTACTACAAAACAAACTAACAAACTAGTAAACTCAAGGCACGGTCACTACCAACTAGGCTAGCGTGTCGTCCGTTTGTTTGTACGTGAACTTACAGCGTTGGCCAAATGTGTTGAGCACCCATGCGTTTTTCATATAAAAGTCAAACTTTGAAAGGTACATTTTTATCTTTTACTGTAAAAAAGTATATCTATCGGAGAAGTTACTCATATTTATTGACGTTAAGGGAAATTTACACATACATACATAACATCACGCCTTCATTCCCAGAGTGGGGTAGGCAGAGCTACAGTGATACCAACAACTACAAAAGGAGTTGTTGGTAATTCTGTAACCACATTTTGCACAAACAGGCTAAGATGTTTACCAGTGTATTAGTGACAGGTTGCAAGCCCATCGCCTAACAGTACTACAAGCCCTTATGCCCTTAGTCGCCTCTTACGACATCCACGGGAAGACATGGAGTGGCACTATTCTAACCCGGCAACCACGCGGGCAGGAAATTTTACAATTAATAATTATATTGTAAAACCCGACATTTTCCTTTTTCTTTCTCACACGCAAGTAGCTACCTACTTCGAATCGATATAAACTAATGATTTGCACATGAAACAAAACTAATACTCGTTATAAAGGAAAACGTGGGGTGGTCACCACCTTTGGCCAAGGCGGTATACATGTTTTACTTGTTCTATATTCTGACAAGCCCTGGTACTCACGGCTCTGATGGAACATGGCCATGATGAGTGCGAACATGATGGTCACCGCGACGTACGTGAACACAAACACCACGGCGAAGAAGAGCAGGATCCAGCGGAAGATGATGATCAGCGCCAGCGAGGCCAGCAGGCAGTTCGGGAGCGCCGTCATAAACGCGTACGCGAGCCATCCCAGGTACATGGAGGAGTAGTCCACGTCGCGCATACGTAACGCGCGCTAAAATAAAATTTTACAGGTTAGGAGACAACAGATTTCCGTCATGTATGAGTACAGTGTGTCCCTGGATAAGGTGCACAAACGAATAGGAATGAAACTAGATGCAAATTCAATAACAAAAACAAAAATACAAATAATGGTGTATGAATGGTGTATTTATTGCTGTCTGTGTATTTATAAGGTTTATCGGAACAAAATGATTTCATCTCGCCTCTTAATGAGGTCTAAATAAACGGTTTCACGGGTTATCTTAGTGCATTTCCTGTGTCAATTAAATAAATTAAAAAAACTAAAAAAAACTGCAAACACAAAAAAACACTGATTTTAAAAATATGCCTTTATTAACCTCATTATTAGCTATAATTATTTATGAACTCAAATCTTTAATTAAAAAAGAAGAATTACATGTCTAATGCAAACACGGCATTTTTGATGAAAGATATTATGTCGTTTAGTATATGTGATGTCTTTTTTGTGCTTGGCGTATATTTCGTTCTTTTTTTCATTTGATTGACATAGGAAATGCTCCAGGATCAAAAAACCGTTCCTACCTTGTACCGGCTGGTGGTCTCTGTGACCACAAGCGCGGAGATCTCCATGACGGGCGGGATGAAGGCCACCGTGAAGAAGATGAGGATCCACGCGATGGTGGAGCGCACCTCTCGCTCGTGCATCAGCGGGGACATCGGCATGGCTACCAGTTTGACCTGACGAACACATGGCAGAAGGTTTACAAAGGACCTGCCGGCCTGTCCGGGTTTAGCTAGGCTTTTTAAATTTGACATACCTACAGAACACAATAAAAATGAAAAATCCAATTTGGTGGAGTCACTAGGAAGTTATGCAAACATACATTTCGGCTATTCATTTTTCTATATCCATTAAAGACAAAAACCTTGTAAAACATTAAAAAAAAAAGTCTTGTATTGTACTAAGCCTAAAAAAATTAACTTGTCCGGCTATTTGACCCAAACGTCCGGCTTAACTGGGTCGTCTGTCCAGTTTTACAGTTTTAATACCCGGCAACCCTACCTGTACGGCTAGCACAAGTTGTATTAATTATCACGCTTGTCGCTCAGTGCATCTCTATCGTTACAGACTAAATCGAAAGGGAGAACCGAGCAACAAATAAGTCACGGACAACATGACTGTGTAGCCCTCCTGTATGTAACCACACTCGCTTGAATGCAAAACGGAAGCGAACCGAAACTGGAACACTCACTAGGAAGCGCTGAAACTTGCCTGGCGTTCAGTAGAATTATTTTGAGTTTACCACTGACAGATTTAATCTCATACAAATAAAATAGTTATTACTAAATCGGTAGAAGTGAGTAACAGTTTCCTGAAAATTGCTATATTTGTATGAAATTAAAAATGAAAATTAAATGAAGGAAAACTCTATGTCAGTGGTACTTACAGTAATCGTTTTGTATGTGCATAATAAAGTTATCTTATTGCCGAATAACGAACAAAGACGCCTGACGAAAGACGGTGGCCTAGCTGGGAGTGACCCTGCCTCCGAAGCCAGCAGGTCCTGGGGACAATTCCCGGTAAGGGCATATATTTTTGTGATGAGCGCGATTATTTGTTCCTGAGTCTTGGGTGTTTACTATATATTTAAGTATGTGTTTCTCTATACAAGCCTAGAGCTTAGTTTGGGACTAGGTCAAATTGTGCGAGATTGTCCCCTGATATTTATTTATTTATTTTAATTCTTTAATATTATGTTTACACTAGCCGTGCCGTGTGTCGTGTGGTTGCCGGGTTAGAATAGTGCCACTCCATGTCTTCCCGTGGATGTCGTAAGAGGCGACTAAGGCAATAAAGGCTTGTAGTATCTGTTAGGTGATGCGCTTGCAACCTGTCACTAATACACTGGTACACATCTTAGCCTGTTTGTGCAAGACGTGGTATCAGAATTATCAACAAGTCTCTTTAGAGTTGAGTTTCTGTAGCTCTGCCTACCCCACTCTGGGAATGAGGGCGTGATGTTATGTATGTATGTAAGTTTACACTAGCGACTTGCCCGCGACTCCATCGGCGTAAAATTCGTTTATCGTGTTTCCGTTTAGAATTATCGAAGTTCCGGAATAAAAAGTATCCTATATTTTTTTTAATCCATTAGGTACATCCAAATACATTATGCCGCTTAGCGTGATTTAACAAGCATCCAATTTGTTTTGTAACATCGGTAGGAACTTGGATTATGATATCTAGTAGGTAGTTGGAAATGTTGGAAAGATTTAATTCCAAGATACGAGGGGCGAGAAGCGCGGCCGATAAATCTAAAAGTATTTTGGGATAATTAATAAAAAAAAAAATAAGTACTTAGTCTTGAAATCTCCAAATTGCGCTTTTTATATGACACCCAATCCGCAAAATAACCTCTCCTCAAATCCCTATTTTATGTCCTTGGTAAAAGTACCTATACCATTTTGGGTCGGAACCATCAACATCAAAATCACCGCAACTATTTTATAAAAACTCATTATAATCTCTAGTCAAAAACATGATCAACGCAATATAATAATTATACATGACAAAAAGTGGCATCGAAATCGGTTCAGTAAAATTTGAGGAAAGATAGTTACAGTAACAACAGTCATAAGTATGTCTATTTTATTTAACTTTGTCAAGTAAAAAACAAACAATAACTTATGTAAAATTATGATAGTTAAATAAACTCGTCAAGTCAGTCTATCAATTGTGAGCGGCATCCTTGCGCGATGACGTAAGAGGTAAACTTGATATCTTGAGCTGTACGGTAATTTCGCAATGTTACATACCGGCCGAAATAGCTCAGTTGGGAGAGCGTTAGACTGAAGATCTAAAGGTCCCTGGTTCGATCCCTGGTTTCGGCAGTCTTTTTGTATTTTTGTTTTAGTGACAGAACTTTTAATCTTTTATATTATTCTTACAGACAAAAATTGGATTTTGAATTTCATAGCTTTGTAAAAAAAAACAGTTTTTTTTGACGTTGAAGTAAACTGACATACCAGTTTAACAATAGGGAAGATAATGTTATACTGTGAGGTTCATTATTCATTTGACATTTATGTAATTTATTATAGTAATTTTATTATATCTAAATCTAGCTGATTTGTGTTCCATTTAACTAAAACTTACATATATTGTTTGCACAATAGTCGAAGTATTGTACCTATCTTGACTAGAATGGTGGTAAGTACTAAAAATAAACCGTAATTTTCTCTATTTAATAGGATTGGATGATGGAATGTGGACGGATAAATTGAAGGATGGATAGACGGATGGATGGACGGACGGAAGTATGGAATAGACGGCTGGTTGCAAACCTGGTGGCGGGTGGGGAAGTTGCTCGAGCCGCCGATGAGAGCCTCGGACACAGCCATCTGCACGGCGAGGAAGCCCACGCGCAGGTGCCGGTTCTGCTCCATCGAGGCGTTCTTCTTGGCCGCCATGTTCGCCAGCTCTGTGCACCGAATACTGAACTTCCACACGTTCTCTACCTGTAATGTTCCAACTGGAAGCCGTTTAATTTGCATAAAAACTTTTAGCATAATTTAAGGAATTATGCATATCGCTGTTATGCGTTACGATTCTTATATCTTTGCTTTATGGTTTAAAATAAAAGTGTGTTTTGTGTGATTTGAGTCCTCTTATAACTAAGCAACTTAATCACCGGGTGGCTGTCATTGTAATAATTTCATAATAATATTTGACACTAGTTCCCGTTTGACGTCATTTGACACCAAGTTCCGTGGCAGCGTGCTCAGCCCACAGTACGTTTTCCTTTCCAAGAAAATATTTTTTGGTATTTTTTTCCTTAAAAAGCAAAAAAAAAACACCTAGTTTTGTATAATATCTAGAACATATTAAAAAATCTTGGAAATTGGATTAGATTTAGGGGGTGAGAAACGGTATCGCTCGGAGCTAAATTTGTATGGATTATTTTTGACAGTTACGCGATTTCAGCGTAACGTCGCAATCCTTTAAGTTTTATAATTTAACAGGGAAGCCGCCCTCATAGGTAAATCGTTTAACTGTTGATTAGATATAATTACATAGTCCATACATTTTGGAACTTGTTCTTTTGTCCCTACAGACTTGGCTTGAGATGCTTGTATGGTGTAAATTCAGTTCTAATTTAATTAACGTTCTGTGTTTGTGTCAGGACACAGAAAACAATAATGTAATGCATGGCAGTGAATGTATTTTAATCTTGATTGATAACATTGATACAGTTTGAACGGGTGAGTAAAGGGAAGGTAATACTCGTACTAATGAAACTTATTTCTATAATAACGAATGTGCTAATGTTTATTTTACATAACGTGAATTGCATAATTTTGCACTTATAATAAAATTATGCAATTAAAATACATTCATTGCCATGCATTACATTATCGGTTTCTGTGTCCTGACACAAACACAAAACGTTAATTAAATTAGAACTGAAAATTTACACCGAAAAATCGTAAGAATCGTACAACGCTTAAGGGGAGAAAAACGTTGTCGCATTTTGTATGGAAGTTTTTTGCTTCACTGTCCTCTTAAGTGAAGCCCGACTTGCATGTAGTGGTAATATTATTATACAAGGGCACAATTTCCCCTTTAGTCACATTGTACATTGTGCCTTTATTCTACCGGACAAGGGCACAATTTCCCCTTTAGTCACATCGTACATTGTGACCTTGTTCTACCGAAGGTGCGATATCTAAATAGACCGTTCGAAATTCTATATTTGAAATTTCATGTAAATTCCATTCCCTTGAACTACATTACATTACCTAATTTCTTTACCTATAAGTACGTAGGTACTTATATTTTGTGATCTACAGCTGTGACCGTACCTTTGGCTTCCAGATGACCCAGATGACGTGGTTCTCCAAGGCTGTTCCCGACGCCACCGAGTACAGCTTTTCATTGAGCAACTGCTCGGTGCTGGCTGTCATGAACGCTGCAGAGATGTTGTGCTCTTAAAAACGGCTTCTTGTCTATAGGAGCATTGGCGTGTAATATTCGAGTGGCGTGGACGTTGAGCCGAGCGTAACTGTGGTCCACACCACCTGAATATTCGACGCTGAATGCTCATTACTCGCGAATGCTCTCAGTGAGGATGCTCCTTAACGGTCAAGAGAACAAAGACATATAAGTTTTAAGCAATTGAGAATGTTGTTTTTCGCTCTGATGGAGCTACAAACGGTTAAATACGCATGCGTCGTGTCGTATAATGAATTAGTTATTTCGGTGAACCAATTACCATAGATAGGAGCGCCAGTATAACGCACCTTCGGTGGAACAAGGGCAAAATATGCAATGTGACTAAAGGGGCAGTTATGCCCTTGTCCACTAGAACAAAGGGTACAATGTACAATGTGACTAAAGGGGCAATTGCGCCCTTGTTCTACCGAAGATGCGATAAGAATAAAGAAGAGTAAAAAAACGTGAATCCCGCTTGCCATACACGATCACGAGTATAAATTAGTCCTTTAAGTGCGTTTTTTTCAAAAAAAGTGCACATCGTTAAGGACAAAAATTAGGTTTTTTTTTTATTCATGTTCCCTATTGCTTGGCAGATGTGCAAAGGTTACCTTATCGCCCTGAGTCCCGGTGTACTTTAGGAGGTACATAATCAAGGCTATTTAGTTTAAACTATGTTTCAATGTCTATAAAGTTCGTTTTTATTTGTTCACAATTGAAAATGGATTTTAAGAGCAAATTAAATCGATCTCTAATTCCTTGCTGGTACCTAGATTCGAATTTCAACTCAAAAATCTCCTTAATTAGGATGTTGCCCTGCCACCAAAAATGGCAGTATCTCAGTCAAAACCTTTGTAGCAAATGAAACCTTATTACTAAAACTTAGGCTATTGAATTTGAGATAGTGCTTACTGGCTTAGGAGGGCAGAATAACAATAAATAAAATAAATAAATCACAGGACAATGTACACAAATTGACCTAGTCCCAAACTAAGCTCTAGGCTTGTACTATGGGTACTAGACAACGGTAAACATACTTATATAGAGAAATACATACTTAAATACATAGAAAACATCCAAGACTCAGGAACAAATACTCGTGTTCATCACACAAATATCTGCCCTAACCGGGATTTGAACCCAGGACCCCTAGCTTCGAAGGTAGGGTCACCATCAACTAGGCTAGCGTGTCGCTACAATGGTGGGCCTCACGAGGTTAAGATTCTTTCTTTACCAAAATTGCGTGATGAATTACAAATTGAAATCATCTGAGATGCGTGCAGAATTTGAACCCAAGAACAAACAAGCGACTGTAATCAAATACTTACGCACTTCTAGTCTCGAGGAAACGTTTTGCATGATCGCTATAAACGGCTCCTGGTTAGGAGCGTAGCCCATGATGGTTCCTTTGGCCAGGGACATGACGATGTCTTTGTAACTGTGCGGCGGCTCTGGTATCGCTTGAACAGACTCAAGGAAAACCTTCTGGGATACAAACACGGAACTCAGGAACAGGAGTCCGGCGAACACGTTCTGCATGGTCACATTTACCCAGCGTCTCCTGAAAACAAATAGTTGTGATGTAATGTGAAGTGTTGGTAGGTCTCCCACAAGGTGGACTCACGATCTAGTGAAGATGTATGTATAGAGGGTGGAAAAACGAACGCTACATAGAGGGCAACTACCTTAAATATTGGAAATAGCGAATTCTACGTAAAGGAGACTTTTTTTTTTTTTTTTTAAAAAAACAACTGCATTCATGGTTTTTTTTGAAAATTTGAATCGTGTTCCGTAACCGAATATCGAACTGTACGGGTAGCACAAGTTGTATTTTTTCGCTTGTCGCTCACGGACGTCTCTATTGTTACAGACTGGATAAAAAGGGAGATCCGAGCGACAAACAAGTCGCGGACCACTTGTGCTAGCCCTCCTGGTCAAATATGACACGGTTACCTACTGAAGACGATTCAAACTTAAATAAAATCTATGAATGCAGTATTTGTATTCAAATATAAAATAAAGTCTCCTTTGCCTAGAATTCGCTATTTCCAATATTCAAGGTAGTTGCCGTCCATGTGGCGTTTGATTTTTCCACCCTGTATACGTATGTACCTGTGCATCTAAACATGTCAACACTTTATTGTACAATATTCACAGAATAGGAACGTAGGTACAAAGGCGAACTTAACCCTTTAAGGGGTCCAGCTAACTACCAGCTAGCTTCGTTTAAGATCGCGGGATTCCCATGGATGCGAGAATTAAGCACTGCAGACCCTCGTGTATATCCTTGGGGAAGACCTATGTCATGTTTGTGAGTTATGTTATGGTGTGTATTTGTCGACACGTTAGCCTAGTTGGGAGTGACCCTGCCTCCGAATATTTGTTCCTGAATCTTGGATGTTTTTTACGTATTTAAACATGTATTTCTCTATATAAGTTGTTGTTGTTTATCGTTGTCTAGTACCCATAGTACAAGCCTAGAGCTTAGTTTGGGACTAAGACAATTTGTCTGAGATTCTCGAATCCCCTAATATTTTTTTTTTTTTTTCCGTGTGGTTTCCGGCTTGGAATAATGGCACACCATGGCTTCTCGTGGATGTCTTAAGAGGCGACTAAGGGAATAAAGACTTGTAGTATTGTCAGGCGAAGGGCTTGCATTCTGTCACTAATACACTGGTATCTTAAGCTGGGTACAAATCTGAGCGGCTCCGCCTGAGGCATGCTCGCCCCGCGCGGCGAGCTGCTCGCTAGCCAAATTGTAGCACAAAAACATGCGCGGGTGAGGCAGCATGCTTGACGCGAGCCGTCATTTCAAAATGGCGTCGGACACGATGACAGCCGCGGCTGCGTTTATCATAATGCACTAAATTATTAACAAAAAGAAGAAGAAAACGCCTCGGTGATGGAACGGCTCAGCAACTTTTATCAAATTTCTACGCGCCCCGCCTACAGACAAATTAGAACTTGTCGTTCTACCCGCGTCACGCTCGGATGTACGTCCAAATTACGCGAGGCACGCACACCAAGGCGCCTTTGAGCATGGTCAAAAGACCGACTCTCGACGGCTTGCCGCGCGCCACTCGCCCGCTGCTAGCGGACAGCGCGTGAGCGCGTACGAATTTACTATTACTTATTCTGTGACCGTGCGTGCCTCAACCCAAGGCTGCTCTAATTCGTACCCACCTTTAGCCTATACTTATACAAAATGTGGTTACAGAATTATCAACAAGTCTTTTTAGAGTTGTTGGTATTTCTGTAGCTCTGTCTACCCCTCTTGGCGTGATGTTATGTATGTATGTATATATTTATTTATTTATGATGAAAGTTACATGGCAAACACACAATTTGACATGATGACAGATATACGACTTGAGACTAAGAAGTGGCCTGACGTTGCTGTCTTAGCTTCTAAAGATAACTGCATCCTGCGGGACACTTAGCACGGCTAGCACATGACGGCGCGCGAGTTATGTCGCCCGCAAGATAGACTACCCGTCATTGTCTAATTAGAAAGGTCAGAAAAAGACAGGTAGTCTATCTCGTGTGCCTTGCTGACCGTTATGGGCATTATGTAAGTGCGAGAGTGACGAAAACTTTATCCATCGCGATAAAGGAGACCATAATACGGGCGGAAGGCTAGCACAAGTTGTCCGCGATTTATTTCTCGCTCGGATCTCCCTTTCTATCCAGTCTGTAACGATAGAGACGCACTGAGCGACAAGCGAGAAAATACAACTTAGCTGCAGTAGCCTACTTTCTTTGCACGATGCTTTTCCATGTTAACAGCTGTACATGCCGCAAGAACTTGTTCTGCGTGATTTTCTTCGGAGGCTCCATTTTACCATTTAATCTATATTTAGTAATTAGTTAACTTAATTTAAAATTTAATGAATAATACGGGGAGCAATTAATAACCGTGGCAACGTCACATAATGACATTGACATATTGACATGTCGCTTTATTTATTACAATAAAAAAACCATAGAATAAGTTCATACATTGCATAGAAGCCGGACGTGCGGGTCAAATGCATAAAATAAAACATGGAAGGACCACAAAGATGAAAAAAAAGCCGGTACGAGCGGGTTCATCTTTTGGATCCGATGTCATAACGCCTTTATCATATCAAATCCAAAAGGTGGGCCCGCTCGTAGATTAAATCGCTGCTTAAATTGATTTTAAAGTTAGTCTCTTTTCCTCGGTGAGCTTCAAAAATTGGCCTCCTGATTATATGGTTTACACGAGTTGACAACACCTTCGTGTGTACGGCTAATTTTAGTAAGAACTGGACACTACTTTTTATCCTTTTTATTGAACATTCATATTGAAATTTTCGAGACAGGTATAGGTCTGATGTTTTCGTTTTAAGGAAGCGACCACACCGGAGCTAAACGGTGCGTAAATTACAGTACGTCAAAAATTACCCCATGTAAGTAATTACCCATTCTTTTGTTTACGCAATGTCGCCGTATTTTACGCGTTGGTGTGGTCGCTCCCTTAAACATAAAATAAGAACTAAAACCATAGAAGGAGCCTTAAAACGAAAACATCAGACCTATACCTGTCTCGATACGTAAGCTCACAGATCGCGTCGATCGTTTATATCAACTCGATACAATATGTCCAGTCGATAGCGAACAGAAACATCAACAGCACCAGCGTTTATATCTTGGCTAGGCCTACATCTGAAAGTGGGGCCGCCATTATTTGGGGCATTTTATACATTTCTTTTAGATTATGTTTTTCAAGGAAATAAAACAAAAACTGTCATCAGGAGATAGAAATTATTAGATATCAGATATTTTTAAACTGAATGCCCCTCAAAAGTGTATACGCTAAACTTATGTGGCAAAAACCTGTGTACGAAAATAACTTCCATAAATGTAAAAGTAACAATGACAGTATTTGTTACGCTTTGACGGCTAAACCGATTTCGATGAAATTTGGTTTGTTGATAGATTGAACCCCGAGGAAGGGATGTGCTTCCTCGGGGTACTTTTTACCCACGAGCAGCGATGAACGACTTCTACGCAGATTGAGTAGCGGGCAACAGCTAGTATTAAATAATTATGGAGTATGATGAATATTTGTTCAGCGCAAACTAAACACGGGGGCTATGGCCTTAAATCCAATGACAATTACCGACAATGATTTTGAAATCCAACCATTAAAAGCTTCTGAGAAAACCACAACACAAAGCAAACATATTATAGAAGGCAATTGAGCAGTTTTCCTGCTAATTAGAAGTATGCGGTATTACAGTTAAGTGCCAGTTCTTTCAAATCTGTTTGATGGTCATTTTATACCTTAAGGGACACTATCACGAAAAATTTAAGCCTAGATTTAGTCCACAGCCGAGCTGTATTTAATACTAAAACTAAATTTGTGAGTTTAGTTGTGTCAAATATATGAAAATTTCACCCATAACTCTAGGTTAAAGACTAATTATTATGTAGAGATACCAACCTGGATAATCTTTTGACAACATTATCACATTGATCACATTGAAAAATTCCACATGGGTAGGGCCCAGGGCGGGGGGGGGGGGGCGGGCAAGGTGGACTCACCGACGTGAATGGCCAGAATCATAACGATTCTCCCTAGACGAGTCCCGCAGGCTCTGTACGCTTAGCACAACTTGTGCTAGACGTACTGCTTACGCAATCGACCACGACCATCACTGACAGGCCCGCTTACCGCGGATTCTGACATTGAAAGAGCGCCCCGGGAGACCTTTGTGGACAACTTAGGTCCCGCGACCCTGCCGCCCGATCCACTATGGCATGAGTAAATGCGCGAAGCAACGTCGCGCTCGCCCCGCTCGCAGATTGCGCGAACAAGTGGTTCGTCCTCTGGCTCCCGCTCCTCAGCCTCTTTCTGCATCATTACCGACGTACAGAAGGAGACCAAGGTGGAGCCCAGCACTGTCGTTTTTTTAGGATAAAGAGAAGGCAATCGAGCACTGAGGCCACGTGATAATAAGTGGAATCTGAGACCCATAAACATTTAAATCATAAGATTGCAATCCTAAGGCCCCTCATACGTTGTCAACCCTGAGGACCATGATGGAATGCCTCTATGCTAGTAATTTCATCGGTACCTACTGGGATCTACGTCAGCGATAAGTCCCCATTCACTATGTTAGCTAGGGCGTGCTTTTGAGGCCGCCACGCCTCACAAAACCATAACCTTCCAAACCATATTTTAACAACCGTTTCTAATATTATAGATGTAAAAGAGGAAAGCGTGATGCTGTTGGTTCATTGCTGGAGAAAAATAGCCAAAGTACACGAAATTCTTTTGGATAAAAGTAATCGGAGAATAAATGTAATCACGACTTCAAAGCGATCGGAGGCTCGGACCAAAACGAGTTTATAATTATTTGACGTCACCAAAATTAACCGCAATATGCTAATCAACGGTGGAAAGTAAATATTTTATAACATACATTTAAACTTCAAACAAAACGTTGAAGGTAATCCCCCAGTCCCCCAGATCGGAAACACGAAAATACAGACCAATTATTGATGATCTTTGCAAAATAGAATATGGCTCATATATGTCGATGAAAAAAGTCTGAATTGCTTTGGGTATATTAGCAATTTATTAGCCGCGTAAGGCGTAAGTTAGATTTGGTGGAAGCAGTGCCAAAGTTCTTGTTTCTCTCGCTAAATCATCCGGTGCCCCCTCCCTCATTTATATTTAAAATGGTCCATTTTTAAATGTTTGTCGCGTAGTGTAAACGGGAGTGTGTATATATGGGTGATAGTCGAGAAGAGGTGTCAGTGGTTAGAACTCGTTCACTATGGCTGCATTTGTTATTTGCTTGTGTTTGCTCGTCTGTATAATTGGAGTGTACTCAGGTTGGTACTTTTGAATAACTACTTAGTTATGTCAACAAAACATATTTGCTTAGTTTATTTGGCGGCTGGTTTTATAAACCTTAATCATTACGGGGTCATGTAATTTAAAACATCCCGATAGACTGTTAAATTGTAAAAAAAGCTAATCCTCATCACTTATCATCATCTCCTTAAGTCTTTTTATTTTATATTCATCCCCAAATCTTACTCAATTATTAAAGCTTGACAATTATTTTGAATCTTTCTGGTTAACCATTGTTTCATCGACACTCATTTCATAGAACGTAGGTAGGTACCACTTCACAGAAGTTTCATTTCATAGACAGGCTTTTCTAGGCGCAGGAGTTTAGATTTTGTGATTCTTAAGTGTAACCCAACCTAACCTACGTAATTAATGTTTAAGATAGCCTGAAAGCAACAGGGTTTCAACTCTAGAAGCTAGCAGAAAATAGCTTTCGATGAAGTAAAACTATGTAAAACGATACGTTCTATGAAATGAGTGTTGGTGATACAAGGGGACACCGAATCGTTCTACATGATCCATATTAATTAATTTAGACGTTTCAACAATTTGTTATAAATATGAAAACACGAAAGATGGTTGAAAACACCGTGGTTTGACGAAACGTTGGCCTAGTTGACCCTGCCTCCGAAGCCAGCGGTTTAGTTCAAATCACAGTAAGGGCAGATATTTGTGTGATGAGCATGAGCATTTGTTCCTGAGTCTTGGATATTTTCTATATGTATTTAAGTATGTAATTCTCTATATAAGTATGTTTATCGTTGTCTAGTACCCATAGTATAAGCCTAGAGCTTAGTTTGGGACTAGGTCAGTTTGGGTAAGATTGTCCCCTGATATCGACGACACGTTGGCCTAGTTGGGAGTGACCCTGCCTCCGAAGCCAGCGGTCCTGGGTTCAAATCCCGGTAAGGGCAGATATTTGTGTGATGAGCGCAAATATCTGTTCCTGAGTCTTGGATGTTTTCTTTATATATTTAAGTATGTATTTCTCTATTTAAGTATGTTTATCGTTGTCTAGTAGCCATAGTAAAAGCCTAAATCTTAGTTTGGGACTAGGTCGATTTGTGTGGGATTGTCCCCTGATATTTATTTATTTATTATTATAATATTATATTTATTAATTAAACCACGAATAGGCCATTCCTTCATACGCGGACATGCAAATTCTGATTAAATGGAGGGACATATCTTCGTGGATGAAAAGCATTATACTACATAAAAACATTTACGGGTAAATCATTGAAAGTGAATGTCTCCACTTCCAGCTCCACAATTTGGAGGATCATTCACCCAATCCAGCGCTCAGGCCGGTGCTTTTCGAGGCATACAGTTTCACCCTGGCTTCGGTGTTCAAGTACCTCCGAGATCAAGAGGATTTGGAGGTCCTAGTGGCCCGGGAGGAAACGGCCCAAGCTTTAGGCCTCCCGGACTCCGTAGACCAGGCTTTAACCAAGGAGGATCTATCAGCATATCGAAGAGTATAAGCATCAGCAAAGGCGTTGGAGTTGCTCAGTCCAGTGCTAGTTCTTATGCTGGATCAATTGGAAAGTAAATGTATGTTACGTCAATTATATCTCTGCCAAGGTGGAAATATCTGTAGTCTAGGGAACGCTTCGTGCTTAGTGTCCTAACTTAGCTACTCGTATCACAAGAGACTTGATTATGTGACGGTTACATAAATAAACAATTCTGTAAGCCTTTACGGTGTAAAATATCAAATGTTATCCTAGATTTAATTCAAATTGGTTTAAGTTATAGTGGTGGTAGGACTTTGTGCAGGGTGGATAACTACCACCATCCTATCCATTAGCCTACCGCCAAGCAGCAGTGTTCGCATTGCTGTGTTCCGGTATGGGGATAAGACAACCGTGAAATTACTAGCAAAGAGGCATTCCATCTTAGTCCTTAGGGTTGGCAACGAAGTATGAATTAGGTAAAAGAAAGTTATTTAAATAAATGGATTTTCTGAAGCTTTGTCAGTTTTATTTATTATTTGTAACTGTGACCTCCTTTATAACATCGTCGGGCTCAAAACGGCTTTAAATAGAAAATGCAAACAGCAGAAGCTCACTATTGTGTATGAAACTTTCCTAGGAACCCTCTTATTTTGCTAAAAGAATACTAACATAATTTTCTTCAGTAAACCTCCGCTACTTTGATAGATAATATTTAAAACAATGATGACGTCATTGATGACGCTAGAATCGCCGAATATTCGTCAGAACCAAAATCTAATTGTTCTGGCTCAGCTGTCTGCGTGTAATGTACGGGTACGCCAAAGTTCATATAAAATTGCAAATTAGATTATTGGAACTCTGAAAATGTATCTCATACCATTTTACATCTTAATAATAACTCTTCATAATCAAATAATCATAATCAAATAATCATATATTCAGGATTTTTAAAATATACAACTTGTAAATAAAGTTAGGTTAGGTTGTTATTATTTTATAAACGTCCTAAAATCAGAACGGTTTCAGTAAAATTCACTTTAGGAGTTGCGGTGATTATGAATTACAAATTATGAACAAAAAAATTAAGAGCAATATTATTCGAAGAAATTATGAGTATAGTCACGATTTAAATCGTTATTTGTATAAAAAATCGAAAGACCAATTTTATATGAGCCAATATGGACCCGTAATGTAATGTATTGACTACTATGGCGGTCTAATCCCACAGGTTCTATTGAGTGATAGTTCGATTGATAGAACTATTATTGGAAATATACCAAGAAATAAACATGGCAGCTATATATGTCTATGGCTATCAATGACTGCAGCGGAAACATCAATGTCAGCGTCAGAAGACACACAATGACAGAAGTACTTGGTTATTTACCCGACTGCGACGAACCCCAAAAGGGTTATGCGTTTGATTGTATGTAATGTCCGCTCCTCCCCGCTCAGTTCGTCACTACTCAAGGACTCAACCGATTTTGATAAATGATTCCACATTAGATTCGTCTTGATAGCGCGAGTGTCACTGGTAGATGATATTCTTAAAAAAACACTTTGACGACTATATTAAAAAATGCCGTCGGATTTTTAAAGCTTGCATTTTATTGCTTTGTCCGGAGATGCGATATGTAGGTCAATCACTTTGGCTTGCTTTTGTACTAGTGTGAGTACGCGTGTACGAACAATTATTATGTATGGATATTACAATTATTAGTATTTTATGCAACGTTACATAATGGTTACGGTTTAGTAATATACTCGTACTAAGAACTAATTATGTATCTAAGGACGAACTAAGGAGTAGTTGTATATTTAAGTGCTTCCCTAATGTTTTACCAAATCATCATTTGGCAAAGGTAACTAACTCATCACTTCATCGAATGTACCATTTTATCGAATTTCATTTCATCGAATGTACCATTTTATCGAATTTCATTTCATCGAATGTACCATTTTATCGAATTTCATTTCATCGAATGCTATGTTTTGCTGAAACCATAACGTATTCGGGTATCTTAAACATTAAATTACGTAGGTTCGGTTAGGTTACAGGTTTAAGATACCCTGAAAATATTATGGTTTCAGCAGAAAATAACATTCGATGAAATGATACATCCGATGAAAGGTGTTACGATGAACCCTTTGGCAAATTTTACTTCCCGTCGCATTATTTAAAAAAATGTGGTTCAAACGTCTAACTTAACCTAACCTATTTTAATAAGCCCATATAACCTTTGTAATATGTAATGGTTTAATTACTAATACTTTTTGTGAAATGAAACTTGGTAAAATGATACGTTTGTCAAAAGTACGGACCCTCATTTAAGGATCCTGTCCCAGCTATTGATATGCCACATTCAAACCACTCTAACACATTAGAGCGATAAGGTACTGAAAGGGGCAGCTACTTCTGAATCGAACCCGGGAAGAAAAAAATAACTGCTTGTATATGTTGACATTGGTTTTATTCCGATGCTCGTCTTCGGATAAATAAACCGACCTGCAAAATGAACAGTGTACTGCTATAAATAATTCTAGTAAAGTTAACCAATTTGATTCCTAGGCCAAATCTCTCACTGGGTTGACAACGATACATTAACATAGTCTATAGTGGCCTGGGAATCAAATTGGTTGACTACCTACCAAATATGTACAATAAGTAGGTTGGTGTAGGGTGTAGGGTTTGTATTACCTAAACAAAGCAAGGGGTTTATAACCTTAGAATGGTGATTAATTCGTAGCTACATGCAATATTTTTTGGTTGACCCAAGAGAGAGTACCTATGCATCCCCAAAGGTGCAAGGTGCGTACAACCCGAGGCACCAAGGCCAGTAAGTGCAAGACCAATTAAGAAATACATCACTCACAGTCGAACAGTAGAGGCAAAGCCGAGGTGAAGGCACCATTTGGTTATTTCGGTCCTTTCGTAAACTGGAACAAAGTATAGGCGCCCGAACCTTGACTCTACGAAGACCACGCCTCGACCGTGCTGCGACGCCGCTGCCTCGACTTTGCTTTGCAGTCAGGGAAGTCCCAAAGAAGCCCAACATTTCATTTAACGTGGCACTATTGCGTATATGTGTGTGTGAGGTATATTTTTTTTTTTTTTTTTTTTTATGTTAAGGAGAAGGCACACGAGCACTCAGGCCACCTGATGGTAAGTAGAATCTGAGACCCATAGACATTTGAATTCTCAAGACTATAATCCCAAGACCTCAAATGCGTTGCCAACCCTGAGGACTAAGATGGAATGCCTCTATGCTAGTAATTTCATTTCTGTCGTGTATTTATGACACTAACTTTACAACACCCTGGTTGAAGACTTATGTCTTGAGAAAGAAAGACATACACGCTTATCTAACGGGAGTAATGGGATTCACTGGATAAACAAATTTCAGTGAGTACTTAATGTCAGTTCAAACAAAATGTCCGCAATATAGTCAATCAATGGTGGGGAAACCAATATTTGACCATGGGTAAACAATACACAAGGTAATCCCTCAGAAACCACGAGATAGCAAATAAATGAATCATATCCAAAATTTGCACAACAAAACATGACTCTACTCTCTTTAACGAAAGAGTTCGATTTGCTTTAAGTCACCAGAACCATGATATTAATAGACTTTAATAAGATAGGTTTTGTTAACATACTCAACAGCTATGAAATAGAGTCACTGTAGGTGCAAATTCATGCGTATAATGACCCGATTTAATTGCTAGCGATTGTGTTTATCGCATAAGTGAGATTTTATAGACATGGTGTTAAAATTCTTGTTTGTCGCCTTAACTTATTAAGTGCCGGACTCCCTTATTTGTATTCAAAACGGACCCATTTTGGAGCTCTTGATATTAGTAGTGTTAACTGACAGAGCGTATATATGGCTGATAGTCGAGAAGTGGCGTCAGTGGTTAGAACTCGTTCACTATGGCTGCATCTGTTCTTTGCTTGTGTCTGCTCGTCTGTCTGATTGGTGTGAACTCAGGTTAGTTTAAATTAGGAACCTCCTTATTTGTAAACTTTTTAATTACACGGCAAATCGTTATTATTTTCAAAATTTTACAGTGTCTTCATTAACCTCTTAATTCTGGCGGAACCAGTTATGAACAAGCACTAATGATGGACACTTAATTTTTCATTTTACAGAAGATATTCGAATAGACGGATATTTATTTATTTTATGACACTCAATTTATGAACGTATAAACTTTGAATTCAATAAGATTGAGTTTAGACATTTACCTATTTCCTAAAAAATAATACAGTTTAAGTAGTGTCGATTATTTAAGCATGTTAGTTACATACACGTTGAAATGAATCTCTGAATTTGAAACTTACGATTTGTCATAACAATATTTTTTCTATCATTTCCTTTCAGCTCCACAATATGGGTCTTTCAGCCAATCCAACGCTCAGGCCGGCGCTTTCGGAGAGAACCCTGGCTTCGGTATCCAACGAGATCCAGGTTTTGGAGGTCCAGGTGGCAACGGTTTTGGAGGTCTAGGTGGCAACGGTTTCGGAGGTCCAGGCGGTCGCAGAGGTTTTGGAGGTCCTAGGGGTCCCGGGGGTCCTGGCGGCTTTGGAGGTCCTGGACTCCGTGGACCAGGAGGCTTGAGCCAAGGAGGAGGATCCATCAGCATATCGAAGAGTATAAGCATCACCAGAGGTAGCGGTGGAAGTGCTCAGTCCAGCGCTAGTTCTAATTCTGGGTCTTTTGGAAAGTGAACGTAGACTAACTCTGTTACTTTTGTAGTTTTTAAACGACGGGACTATACATATGCTGCGTGGGTTTTTTTTACCCACACAATGACGGGTGACAGTAAGTGACATTTTAGTGTACATTGCGCACCTTATATGAATCTCTATAATGTGGGAACATGTTAAGTTTGCAATGTATGTCAGGATGGTGAAATTGGGGGCTGGTATCGTTGATCTATTGTAGTTTTATTCAGAAGTATTTCTTAGATAATAATATAGTACATAGATCAAAGTCTATTTATAGTTCATAATAAACTGTAACGATGTTTATGGCCCAAGATCAAAAGCAACCCGAAATAGATTCCTTGTCACTGTATCGCAAATTTTGTTAATTGCGCAAATATCACTTCTGGTTAAAATACTTGTAGCAAAATGTAAGAAAATCCCATGGAAAAAAATCGGAAGCCTTACACCGTACTTACCTGTTTAGTTATTAAATTACGGGTACGGTATGCTTTAAATGGAAGTAGGTACCTTATTAAAATAAATGTTTTTTTTTAAGTTGTGGGACTATTATTTTTGATTAGTGAGCATCCTATAAAACGGAAGAGAGAAAACAAACGCACTTGTCGGATTTCAGTAAACCAATTTAACAAACTATATTTTAAAATCGGCAGTTATATTCAATACATTTGGTTGTTAAAGTTTTTGAACCCGAATCTGTCATTCCCAAACCATACCATATTCTCAATAGCGAGATTCCAAAAATCATTGAAATGAAGTTATTGTTTTTAATTTTTAGCCAATATTTCGAGTCCGGTATTTCGGAAATTTATTAAAGAGAGTAATTTCGTATTTTGAAGTTCTGGCATTTGGGAATGAGCGAATCGTTATTATTTAAATACAGTCATCTGAAAAACTTGATCTTGACTGCATTTTTTTGCTTTTGAAGTATTTTTTTATCGTAAACTTCAGTAATTCTAGGAAAGCTTTCACTGGAGTTTTACTATGCATGTACGAATGACATACCTACCTAGGTCTTCCATTATATGGCAACATTATGCCCGCCATGAGATGTAGGTAAGAACGAGTTGGAAATTAATCAGAAAATATTTCTGGCCAAATTTATTACCCTAATTTTTATTTACGAAATAAAAAAGAAACTTCCCGTCACCGCTGTTTTATTTCGTTACAAGTCTAACCCTACCTATCCTTCCGTATACAAAAAATAACTCTTGGGAAATTATTCAAAAAAACATCTGCTAAACCGCAGTCTCGCAGAATTATGTAAACAAAATTAAAAGTGGCAGAAAGGAAAGAAAGCCACTTAAAAAAATGTGGTTTCAAGTCAACTAGGTCCCCACTCCATAACTTATCGTACAGGTAACAATATACCACGTTATACCACGTTCAGGAAATATGATTTGGCGTCTGTTACGAGTATATACTTTCTGATCTTTTGTTCAGCGTTAACATACCTACTTAATATCCACAATGTGACTCAAGTCTCAAATTTTCTCAACCCGCTGTGTTGTTTGAAGAACGAGGGCAGTTTTACGATTGCTCGTAACATGTCAATGTTAACTTAGATACAATTCATATTTTCTGAACTAAACCTATTATTAGACTAGCATAGAATGCTGGTCAGAGCTACATTTAGTAAACCAGCATACCTACTTGATCCCCGCTATCGAAGAGTTGTTACGAAACTATAGTTTAAATATAAAAGTTCGCATGAACTTGGCATTGATATCTACATGTCGTTTACATAAAGAATAAGCAGCTTTGTTATAAAGTATAAAGTTTATTAACACTAGTAACACATGACATGTAGCATATAAGAAACTAAATATTTACTTGTCCAATAAGAACTTGTGTATTTGGTGTCAGTTCATTAAATTCCTCTGAGTTCTTAGTTCTTATTAGAAAAATAAATCTGAGAAAACTACTCGTTTGCTTTTAATGCTATAAGGTTATTCATTCCGCGGTGCACAATTTGGTAGTTCTTCGGTTAGAGTACGATCAGCAGAGGCAACACAATCACAGCCCACTTCCTCAGCCACCACCTTTCCTTCCACTTTTCCCCCCATTCTGCCCACCACCGGGGGGGGCACTGCCTTGGTGTCCACCGCTGCTGCCACCACGAAGGCCTTTGGTCCTGCGAATCCCTCCGCAAAGTGGACTGCGAAGCCCTCCGCGACTGGAACTGCAGAGGCCCCCGCGGGCTTCGCCGTTTTCTGTTGCAAATGATGAAAACGAGGCAATGGATTTGGAGCCAGTACCAGAGCCCAAACGGACTCCTAATGAGAAACGTTTAATGCCAACTTTCCATGTTGACAGGAACGACATAAATGAGAGGCTGACAGGCGCTTTATGCGCTGCCTACGCGATTGGCTTTGTGTACCTAATAACAAAAAACCGGCCAAGTGCGAGTCGGACTCGCTTACGAAAGGTTCCGTACCATTATCTATACAACCACGTTTTCTGTATTAAGATCGAGCAAAAAACGGCAATAAAGTCGGCAAGTTTGGTGTAAGTGAGCCCCTCTTAATTTTATATGTTTATTTTATTTCATTTTAATAATTTATTCTTAAAGTTTTTTTTTTGTATGTTAAGGAGAAGGCACACGAGCACTCAGGCCACCTGATGGTAAGTGGAATCTGAGACCCATAGACATTTGAATTCTCAAGACTATAATCCCAAGACCTCAAATGCGTTGCCAACCCTGAGGACTAAGATGGAATGCCTCTATGCTAGTAATTTCACCGAGTGTCTTATCCCCACACCGGAACACAACAATGCGAACACTGTTGCTTGGCGGGTGGTTAATGGATAAGATGGTGGTAGCGATCCGGACGGACCCTGCACAGGGTCCTACCACCACTAAAAAAGTGAATATAGAACTAAATATTCTGTGAATATTTTAAGAGTCTACATGTTGCCGTCATAAATACGGAGCAAAGAACGGCAAAAAACTCACGTTAAAGAAAAAAAAAAGCCCTTGAATATTTATTTCATTCTGTTTTTTTTGTTATAGCGGCAACAGAAATACATCATCTGTGAAAACTTCAACTGTCTAACTATCACGGTTCATGAGATACAGCCTGGTGACAGATGGACAGACAGGCAGACAGACAGACAGACAGCGGAGTCTTAGTAATAGGGTCCGGTTTTTAACCTTTGGGTACGGAACCCTAAATAGTACTATTAGGCGATGGGCTTGCAACCAATACACTGGTAAACATCTTACCCTGATTGTGCAAAATTTGGGTACAAACAAGTCCTTTTGGATTTGTTGGTAATTCCTGTAGCTCGGTTTACCCCACTCTGGGAATGAAGGCGTGATGTTATGTAGGTACCTATGTACAATTATTATTATTGTGTATTATCTTTAGCAATTACGGGCCTATGGGAGTCCCGGAACTTTAAACGGCGAAAAGATACTTTAACGGTACTAAATGGATACACGGTAAAATTTCATGCTCGGGGGGTACTTAACCTCCTTTTTTTACATAATACGTTAATTAGAATATGGACCTAACAAAGGAAATAAAATAGATTTTCCTTTGTTTTTATGCGGAACAATCAAAGAAGAAAATTGACTCCACTGTATTTATAATAGGTTAATAATCCATTGAGATGCATGACGTTAATTTAAACGATTATCAAAAACTGACAAAATGTTTGGATTAACATAACACCTCGACGTCAATGCTAGACATTTTCGATAACGATGACGTTTGCAGAATGTATCTTGTATATTGCCACTAGACCGATACTCACATTTTTCAGGGTTCCGTAATCAAACTAGGAACCCTTAGAGTTTCGCCATGTCCGTCCGTCCGTCCGTCCGTCCGCAGCTGCGCTAGGCCGGGACTCTTAGTACTAGAAAGCTGTAATTTGGCATGAATACGTATATAATTTACGCCAACAAAGAGGTACAATATTTTTTTTAGGGTAGGTACCTCCTCTACACGTAACGTGAAGAAGTATTTTTTTTTCTCGTCTACCCGTTAGTGCGTGGTATCGTTGAATAGGTCTTTCGAAAATATTGTAGGTTTGTGAAAAAAATGTTTGACCAAGGGATTCGTTTATGAAATATTAAGCTTTAAAGCGCTAATTTTTGTTAGAGTCAAGGTTCCCCCCGCCCCCCGCCCCTCCCAACAGCCAAAACTACAAATACTAAAAATCTGAAAAAAAACTTAAGTGAAAGTACATGTAACGAATTTAATCTCAAGGAAATGTGTCAAATTTTCGATTATTTTTTCGAATTTTAACATTCAGTGTAACTACTGATCAAAGAACTCTCCCTATGTGTTATTAGTATTAAAAAATATCTATTAACTAATTCACCTCACCCACCTACTTAACGACGAAATAACGGAGGCAGGAGGGCTACCACATGTCTGCGACTTGTTAGTCTCTCGGATCCCCCTTTCTATATAGTCAATAACGATAGAGACCAGCGAGAAAATACAACTTGTGCTAGCCGTACAAATATCACGGGTTTTTGTATTATTGGTACCGATACGAAACAATTCTTATTTAACCCGCGCCGGCACAGAAATATAAACCTCATCATCACCCCCCTACCCTTGTTCTATACCAGATGGGGTCGGCACAACATGTTCTCTTCTTTCAGTCCTCTATCGGCGGTGGTTGTGTTCCAGTGTGGGGATAAGACAACCGGTGAAATTACTAGCAGAGTGGCTTCCGTCGTTAGGGTTGGCAAGGGATTATAGTCTTGTGAATTGAAAGGTTATGGGTCTCAGATTCCACTTAACATCAAGTGCCCTGAGTGCTCGTGTGCCTTCTCATTATCATAAAAAAATTATATAAAAATTAATGGCTTACGAGTAGTGTTGTAACAACCGGCCACCAGCCTGACCTCAACCCTCCTCGGTAATTCCTAGGACCACATTCGAATGCTGCCTGCTAAGTTGTCAGAAGACAACAGTGATATGGTCTTATGGGCAGGATAAAAAGTGATTAGTACCGTTTACATGCTCCTTTAAACGCCTTTTACGATACCCTCTGGGAGATATGGGACAATGCTATCCTACTCTGCCGTTCATTAAATAAACCTATTTCTCGAAATCATGGTTGTTCAAACATGTGTATCCCGATTCTACCAAAACCAATAAATAGATCATCGGTGCCCTAGCAGCTTAGAGGTTGACTCATGATCTAGGTATAATGAGTTTTTTTAAACATAAGTAAATTACCTAATGCTCTTACGGTGCACATTTGAACAGCTGAGTGTGTACTCGTAAAAGGGTATATTGTTCAAATATTTATAAATATTCCGTGTGGTTGCCGGGTTAGAATAGTGCTACTCAGTCTTCCCGTGGATGTCGTAAGAGGCGACTGAGGGAATAAGGGCTTGTAGTACTGTTAGGCGATGGGCTTGCAACCTGACACTAATACACTGGGAGACATCTTGGCCTGATTAAGCAAAATGTGGTTACAGAACTATCAAGAAGTCTTTTTAGAGTTGTTGTTATTTCTGTAGCTCTGCTCCACCCCGCTTTGGGAATAAAGGCGTGATGTTATGTATGTATGTATGTAAGTTCAAATGATACTAAAGGGGTCGAAGTGTATCCGAAAGTGGGGCCATATAATAGATAGATAGATGAGATAATATACCTTAATTATAACAAAGGCTGTCGTATGTCGTAATCGCTCGAGACCGATTTAATTTATCACCTAGCTAGGTAAATATCTTTGTAAACCTGGCATGCTTAAAAGTAATTACTTGATATAAAATATAATTAAATAAGCTGTTGCGATTATGGCGACGAAACTCAACCATATATTTTTATGACAAAACATTCGTTTCTTTGGCCTGATTTTGCAGCACGCCTACTCTGGGAATGAAGGCGTGATTTTATGTATGCATGTATGCTCACGCCATACTGTGATGCTCATACGATGACAGAAATCAAATTTGACAAGAAATATATTTTACTTTCTTTTCTCCTAATCGTATTTGGTTAAAAATGACCCCTTTTTTGGTGATCTTTAATGGATGGCTGTGACTCATTTATAAGGCTATGCAGCCTTCTTCAGTACTGCGGCAAGTATTACTGGGCAGTAATGGAGGCCGAGTTGAAAAGAACCATAAACCACAAGAGCTATCATGAAGTTGTCAATACGCCTGGGCCTCTATTCAGTGGCGCTAGACAAGTTGCATTCGACAATCGTTAGCGATTATGCTTTCGATAGACAAAAGTATGGAATTGACGTAAGCCACCGAGATAGTACCACGTGACTTACGTCAATTGTATCCACTTTTCAATCGAAATATATAAGCTAGTTAACGATTGTCGACTGTAACCTATCTAACCCCACAGGGGCCTAGCCAAGATGCAAACGCTCCGAACGATTTTCTCTTCTATCGCTCAAAATGTATGGGATGACATTCTCGTACGTTTCGATAAACCACGTGGTCGACTGTCATCCCATACATTTTGAACGATAGAAAAGAAAAACGTTAGGAGCGGTTTGCATCTTGGCTAGGGCCCCAGGTGCGTTAAAACGATATCGTGTTTGACACGTTTAAAATCGTTTATGTCACAGTCGCCATTATTGTAAATGACATAAGAGTTATCAAAACGTTGACAATACGGAAACACACAAACACCCAAGTGCAATTTTATTCCAATCTCTACGCTCTCTACCGTAGATTCTGCGAAACTTTTTAAACCCAGCTAATTGACCATATTGATTTTATTTGGTAACGATAAACATGCCCAGGCCTAACAATGAGCTGATGACCAAAAAACGGTCAGACCTAGGCCGAAAGTTCTCATAGCTTAGTTCTAATTTTAAATCGATGTTATCATTTGCTGGTAGTAACAGCAAGAAGACGGATGCTAGGACAGTGAGAATAAGACGATTAAATAACGCGTCTAGCCGGAATAAAGGTACCATTACATAAAATTCCCCGATTCCTACTGCCATGAATATATGACATCATTTAGACTAATAACAGTTTTTTTGCAAAATACATATGCACTAAAAGTATGACCACCGTGTGAATTTCTGCCATATTTGTCGTAGAGTAATGTTGACATTTTTGATTTGCTTCCATATGAATACCTATACTATCGGCGCGCCCGCCGCACTATTCTTAGAAACTGTTTATCACTAGCTTCTTCTAGTATAAATTAGGAGGCGGAGGCTTTTCCATCTCAGAACAATTCGGTAGTCGAACATGGCCATGTCAACTGTTGTATTTTTGGCCCTCTCCGCAATGGCGGTGCAAGCCGCTGTGCTTCATTCCGAAGGTAAACAATATGTTTAAGTAGGTAACTTAAAATAATGTGGATAATCATTTTTACCCAGAATACTATTTCCAGAAATGACCATCTTATCACTATCAATTTTCCTCAGGCGACGTTTCACTAAATATTGTTACAACATTGTTCTATTGTTGCAGATACGCTACTCAAAAGGGTAGCGCGTTCTCCAGGCTGCGACGAGTGCAGTGGTCATGGTCACCCCCCACCGCCACCTTTTGGTCCTCCCCCACCACCCTATGGCCCTCCCCCTCCGCCGCCACCACCAGTGTTCCGCACTCAGAACTGGAGCGGGTTCACCAAAGGCGCGAACGGTGCGGGACAGGGAGTGTTCAGTGGCGCGGCTGCCGCTGCTGACGTGGGCTCTCAGGCCGGTAGTCAGGCTTTCTCCATCGCTTCAGCTGAGGGTAATGCTGGAGCTAACGCCGGGGCAGCAGGAGGTATTGCTGCATCAGGAAGACGCGATGGCGGATCAGGCTCAGCTGGTGGAAATAACGCAGCTAGTTCTTCAGGGAGCGCTGGTGGACAGTCAGGAGGGTCTGGTTCAGCTGGCTATGGTAGTGGATCTGGATCAGCGGGTTATGGAAGCGGTTTCGGTTCATCTGGTGGATCTGGCGGCCAATCTAACGGTTTCAGTGACGGTTCAAACTTTAAATCTAGCCAATTCAAGGAATCTCATTACTCATACCAGAATGGAGGAGGCAAACATTTTGAAGGTCAAGGAGGTGGATCTGGATTCCAAGGTCAAGCAGGAGGCCAAGGTGGTCAAGGATCTGGTTTCCAATCAAATGGACAAAGTGGGTCTTTCGCTGGATCAAGTGCGTCATCCAACCAAGTGGGAGACCTTTCAGGAAATGAACAGCAACAGCAAACTAACGGCGGATCATTCCAAGGAAACGGACAAGGCGGTTTTGAAGGCCAATCACAGAGCAAAGCGTTTTCAGGTCACGGACAAGGCTTTTCAGGCAACAGCCAACAACAGCAGGCTTTTACCCAAGAAAGGCACGGGAATGGGGTTAACTCGAACGCTCAGAGTGGTGCTTTTTCTGCCCAAGGTGGTAACGGTAGACAAGCCCAAGGATCTGAATTCTCCGGAAACCAACAACAAGCTCAATCTGGGGGTGCGTGGCAGGAGGGATCCAGTTCCCAGGGCTCAGGACAAGTTGGTGCTTCTCTAGGTGCTTCCGGTTCTGGTGGCTTTAGTGATGGTCAGTCGGCTTTAAATGGAGCTCTTGGTCTCGCGTCCCAGGGTCTTCAGACCGCTAGCCAGCAGGCTGGGTGCAGCACGTGTGGCAAGAGCAGCTATGCTCTCAGCAACGCGAAGAGTCACAGTGGAAACGCGATAGCGCTTTCCATTGGTGGTTAAACCTTAGTACCTGATTGTTTTGCATAATGGATTTTGTCAATCATAGTTATTTATTAAAGTGATGTTTTTCTTATAATCAAATAAACGATTTGTCACAAACTTTATTTATTTATTTCCTTACATATAGCGTTAGCATCATAACACTACACACTAATAACCTAATCTATCCCGTTAGAAAGAAAGAAAATAATAGTTTGTACTTGGCAAACATAAGTACCTACTTAAATTTAACATGGAAGGGAATTTCGAATATAATTTGTCACGAAATGTCATAATTCATAATGTCGAAAAATCATACTAGGTAACCGGTGCAGCGGTGTTCCAAAATGTACGCATAACTATCCTTCTAATAATATTATAAACGCGAAAGTTTGTATGGATGGGTGAGTGGATGATTGTTACTCTTTCACGCTGCACCGGCTGGACGAATTTGGATACATTTGGAATGGAGATAGCTAATACCCTGGAATAACACAAAGGCTACTTTTTTAAGCCAAAAATTTAAAAATTCCCGGTTGAATAACGATAATTGAAATTTACTTCAACGAAGTCGCGGGTAGAAGCTAGTAATATTATACATGTGAAAGTAACTCTCTGTGTGTCTGTTACGCTTTCACGCTTAAACCGCTGAACCCGTTTAGATAAAATTTGGTATGACAATAGTTTGAGTCCCGGGTACATAGGGTACGTTTTCTCCAGAAAAAATGAACAGTTCTTGAAGGAATAGCGATAAATAACCTCTACGCGGGCGAAGTCATTGGACACAGCTACTAATATTATAAACATTGGGTACCTACTTTTCACCACGAGTAGCAACATAATTCGATATATTAATTCAGTGAATTGGCAACATGCAGACTCTTTTACACGTGGGTAATATCAGATAATTAAAAAAAAAAATTGACAGATTATACGCTTTTTCTTATAATAATCAACCTGAAATGTAATTAGTAAATTTCAACTTTAAAGACCTTATAATGGTTATAGTTGGGAGTGACCCTGCCTTCGAAGCTAGGGGTCCTGGGTTCAAATCCCGGTAAGGGCAGATATTTGTGTGATGAGCACGAGTATTTGTTCCTGAGTCTTGGATGTTTTCTATGTATTTAAGTATTTATTTCTCTATCTAAGTATGTTTATCGTTGTCTAGTACCCATAGTACAAGCCTAGAGCTTAGTTTGGGACTAGGTCAATTAGTGTGACATTGTCCTGTGAAAAAAAAAAAAAAAAAAAAAAAAAAATTGCAATATTAGTAATAACGGATTAGCTCCACCCTACGGATGACAGAGAACTGTTCAAAAAGATACTTATTATTATCAAAAATGTTACTATACAAATCACTAATAAGGTTTTGTAATTTTTAATTAGTTAATTAATTATTGGTTGTGATTGTTTTATTCTGATGCATATTATAAGATAATAATATAAATATAAGTGACAAGTTGACTGTTAAAAAAGAGCGGCCATATTTGCCCGGCAAAGTTTGGTATTTTACTGTCGGGGTTATGGCGCGACGTTATGGAACAGTAATAAAAAGTAAACTCTTAGTTAAGAAAAGTTAAGAAAGAAACAGTTGTTAGTTTTATTTCAGTAATATGGAGTGAATCTACAGTCATGAAATACAATAAATAAATAATAAATAAATATATGACAGGACAATCTCACACAATTTGACGTATTCCCAAGCTAAGCTCTAGGCTTGTACTATTGGTACTAGACAACGATAAACATACTTAGATAGAGAAATACATACTTAAATACACACTAAAACATCCAAGACTCAGGAACAAATATTCGCGCGCATCGCACAAATATCTGTCCTTACCGTGATTTGACCCCAGGACCGCTGGCTTCGGAGGCAGGGTCACTCCCAACTAAGCCAACGTGTCAACAATAATAATAAATAAACACAATTAAAAACACATGTTTGGTCTTGTGACCAAAATAATGTTAAATGTATTTACAATTCGATATCGTGCACAGCCAATTAATTTAACTCCTATGTCAACAATGTTATAAGCGTTATAGGTGACAACCAATATGTGACAACATGAACATGAATCGAGGCAAGGTTGTTGTGACAGACGTGACAGTAGCCTAACAAGCAAACTGTGCCGTAAAAACCTTTTTGTATGTATTCGGTCCTTATTACTGTCAAGTAAAAATACCGGGCAAGAGCATGTCGGACCATGCTCAGTGTAGGGTTCCAAAGCCGTTATGTACTGCAAACATAAAAATCAACAAGTAATAACAAATTTTCTATTTAAAGTCAATGGGTGCCGTCTTAGATGATTTTAGTAGGTTACTTTAATCGCCTGTATCTCAAGAACCAATGATGTCTTCTTATCGTGATAGTTTTCCTTTAAAATTCGTTATCCTTACATTTAAGTTTTTTTTCAGATTTTTAGTATTTGTTGTTTTTGCTGTATAGGGGGGGACACTTGAGTCTAACAAAATTAGCGCTTTAAAGCTTAATATTTCATAAACGGATTACTTAATCAAAAAAACTGTTTTCACAAAGTCGTAATATTTTTGAAAGACCTATCCAAAGACACCCTACACTATAGGTTAAAGAGAAAATAAAAATACATCCCCACGTTACGTGTAGGATAGATACACTAAAAAAAATTTTTTTTTTCATTTTATTTTACCACTTTGTTGGCGTGAGTAATATGCATATTCATGCCAAATTACAGCTTTCTATAGTACTAAGAGTCTCTGCGCTAGGCTGCGGATGGACGGACGGACGGACATGGCGAAACTATAAGGGTTCCTAGATTGAGTACGGAACCCTAAAAAGAGCTACCGTAACGTTGACAATACGAGAACATTTTAAAGGCAATGTCGTTTTTCCGAGTAGAATAAAGGCTCTAGTTGACTGTATTATTTTATAAATAAATAAAATTTTAAAGACCTCACACAGTCGACGCGTCCGATTTAATTTTTTTACAGTTCGTCTAGTTCAAAACTGAATGCCCTCCACTAATCAACCAATGAAACATGCATCCAAACTTGAGTGAAACACATCTTTATCTTCTTTATATATAAAAATTACGTGTCACGTTGTTTGTCCGCGATGGACTCCTAAACTACTGAACCGATTTTAAATTTGATTTGCACACCGTGTGCAAATCGACCCAACTTGAAAGATAGGATGGCTGACATTTCATCTTCTTTATATATAAAAATTACGTGTCCATGGGTACTACACAACGATAGACGTACTTATTTACAGAAATATATACAATACAAATACGATCGATAATAAATAGCGATCTCTTCCAGACAACCTTGATATACTTAAAATACATAGAAAACATCCAAGACTAAGGAACAAATATTTTCACATAAATATCTGCACTTAGGTACTGGGATTTGAACCCAGGACCGCAGGCTTCGGAGGCAGGGTCACTCCCAACTAGGCCAACGTGTCGTTTAAGAACAGAGAATTTAACTAACAAACTTATAAAGATTAATACTCGTAAACCTACTTAAATGAATTACATAGAGAATCGCATTTCATGCCTACCCTCAATTAAGCTGTACAGTCAAGTGCTTTTGCACTTTATCCCACTGAAATAAAGTGCAAAATTGTATACATGTTTCAGAACTCGACTATACTCCTATAGTTGGTGGTGAGCCCGGTAGTGCCAGCAGCCTCCTGGGGGGTGACAGCACTGCATCGAACGCAAAGATGAACGTAAAGCTCCGCTGGGCGACCGAGCTCTGCTGCCTAATTGAGAAAGCACGCGCTAAAATTCGTTTAGTACGCTCCGGCGCGGCGGGACTACTTAAACTTGTTAAATAATTTCAGAAGCTAGATACTTGTAAGCAGTAGTCTGTACTTTCTTTTAACGTTTTAGGGAGCGACCACACCGGAGCGTAATCTACGGTCCGTCAAAATTGACGCCCTGTAATTAGTATGACTAATTGTTTTGTTTTACGCAACGTCGCCGTATTGTACGCGTCAGTGTGGTCACTCCTTTATTCTGTATCCGGTTGCCACGTGACAGGCATAGCCTAGCGTGGGACCAACAGATATTCTGTTCCATTTGTATAATATTTAACTAAAAAAATATATCACGGGACAATATCACATAAACTTACCTTGTCCCATACTAAGCTCTTGAGTTTTGCTATGGGTACTAGACAACGATAAACTTACTTATATAGAAAACATCCAAGACTCGGGAACAAATACTCGTGCTCATCACACAAATATCTGCCCTTTGAACGGGATTTGAACCCAGGACCCCCCTAGCTTCGAAGGCAGGGTCACTACCAACTAGGCTAGGGTGTCGTCGTTTGTTTTTTTTTTATTATTATTCTATTTCATTTTTTTATATCAATGGAAAACTACCTACGAAAGGAAAACATCTAGGGCCGTAAACCCGCAGAGTCAACAAGGACACTAATATTGCGACGATTGCCTCATCGCGACCACAAATAAATAAAGCTAAAATTTGTGATTCACCTGAAAAATTACACTACGACAAACTGAGGTTTAGCGCGAGCGTTTCTCATTAGCACCTGCTAGATCTAGGGTACACGAGCAAGTCAGTGGACATTTTTGTTTGAAGACACATTTGAGTTTGTCATTTACTGATAAATTCAGCCTTGGATACTATTATTACCGGCCGATACCATTGTTGTTATGGGAACGATGAGGCCTTTTGAAAAACCGTTCACCGATGAGACGAAAAACAAAAGACGTGGAGAAAGCTGTGTAATTTGAGTATGAAACATGGTCTCAGATCGATAGTTTTTAAATCGGCTGAATTTTCCTTTTACGCTGTCAATAAAATACTCTCAAAACGTGACATCAGAACTACTTATGTACCCGCGTATCTGTAGATGTTATTAATAATTTATATATGTTCAACAATATCAAGTCTAGAAGTTTAAGAAGAAGTACGAAACATGCATAAATTACACTCCGCAAAAAACTAAAATATATAATGATTTTTGTTGGTTACTTGCCGATATTTCACGACGAGACTTTCAAAAACAGGCAAATCGTAAGTAACTAAATGATACGGATCCAAGTCATTGATATTTAAGATGTAAAAGAAATCTCATTTGGCCAATTGATTAAATAAATAATTTTAATCTGTAATTTTAATTGTCCCCAGATCTTTTCTATTGGTAGATGTTGGCTTCTTGGAAAAACATGGCTTCTATGAATGTCCGGAACTGGCAGGCTTACCCGACGAGGAACTTCGGGGTATTTTCTAGCGATGTTTGCCGTATTCATATGTGGGTATAAATATGTTAGATTGCAGAATAATGTCTCAAATTGGACCGGCAACATGTGGCGAGCAAGCATCGTGCTCCTCGTCTTAGTGATAGCTGAGTATTCTTCGGCTGATATCCAATGTAAGTTTCTTTCGAGTGCACTCAGCGTTAATGACGCCTAAGTCGTTTCTTAAGGTAGAATCGAGGAAAGCGTCAATTAATGCCGCGTTGTTAGTAGCGTTGCTGACTCCGCCGAACTGTGTTCGTAGTTTCGTACATGCTACCGTACCTATATTTTATATAGTGCCTTCTACTAACGCTCTTTCGCGGCGACCCTATGATCAGTGTTGCTTGGATACGAATTCCATATTTAGTGTCAATTGATTATACACAACGCATCTTTAGAACTATAGTGACCTAATCCTCATATTTTAAATTTCGACTTAGGTCTCTATAGTACTAAATTAATGACCCTAAATCGAACGCTGAAAATGTTTGAATTAGGTCACTATAATTCTAAAAGTGCGACAAGTTCGAACATGGAATGTGGTAACTGTCTCTAGAGGATTCCGGTAACCTTCGGGGAGGGAAGATGGCCGATTGAAAAATGCCCGGCTTATTCACTTGACATTGGCGAAATCACTGTGTGGTCCACACAATGGCCATTTAATAAAAAAGAAGAAGAAGAATTGTCTCTAAAAACGTGTCTGAGTCCGGTGGTTTATCGCTAGCTTACAAGTACCTATGTACTTGTAAGCTAGCGATAAACCCTTGGCTTCCCCAAAAGGCTATCCTTTTGGGGAAGCCAAGGGGGATTTAAAAGGGAAAGGGAGGGGGATTTGTAGTCAAAAGTTAGGTATTGTGCTAGCACCTATTACAGCGTAAGTTAATTTAGAAGTCCGGTTAAATTGTATAGATGTCATTGCTTGGGCAAACGCAAAATGGTTTATGATTCTATCGTTTACTATCGTTTGACAAATTATCATTCGACAAAGCGTTTTAGTTTACAAATTATAGTAATGTTCCTTTTTTCGTGTTCACAAGTTTTGTGGCATGTATTAGTGGATTTTCAGTCGTGTGTCGTAAATTTGTTGAAATGATTTTGCCACATATGATAAAGTCGGTAGTGGTCCATGATCTGGAATCCAGATCATGGACCCTGGATATCAATGAGTGGAGTGGAGTGAAAGAAACAGAATTTTGTAACTGATATAGCGCTGTTTCACAGCTTAGAACTCGGCATGCTTCACCACTTCATAATACACACTCTGTTCTACATATTTACAGGGCTCGGAAGCGGTTTTAAAAATACCGGTTTCTAACGGTTTATTTCGGTTTTGCTCAAACTTTTCCAGGGAACGCGAACGTTTTGAGAACTTTATTTAAACCTTAATTAACCGGTTTTATCCACGAGCGGCGAGTTGAGGAACCAAAAGTTTTGCACTGAATAAAAACACTAAGCGGCGCTTGTTTATGGTGCGTGAGCGTGACCTACATCTGGTTAAACCGGTTTTTTAACTCGATACCGGTTAAGGGAGCATTCAAGTATTACGTAACGCAATTTGGGGGGGGGGAGGGGGGGTCTCGTAAAACGTTACGATGCGTTACAGGGGCGGGAGGGGGTCTTTCTTACAAGATGTTACGTAACATTGTTTCTTTTTTTTAATAAAAATTTAGGGAATTAAAACTCCCAAATTGGCATCCCTTTTCGTTTACGTTTTACGGGGAATCCCTCGATTGTATTATAGTCTGGTCGTCATTTTTCATTTGTTCTCGCAAGTTGGCAAACCTTTTCGTTTATATTTCACCGGGAATCCCTAGATTGTATTGAACGTCATTTAATGTTGTTTTCGTTGTCAGTATTCGTTTCGGATAACGAGTTACAAAATACTTTGAAAATTGTAATAAATTGGTTGTTCACGTTACATTTAAGTGTAAATCTAGATAAGACTAAAATTGTACAATTTATTAACAATAAGCAAATACAAAAAAGTGACTATAACATAACTTTTAGCGCCTTTAGGGTAAAAATGGTCACTTGAGTGTTACGTAACGTTTAGAGAGGGGGAGGGGGGGTACAGAAAAACGTTACGGTGCGTTACAAGGGGGGGAGGGGGAGTCTAAAATCTTCAAAAATTGCGTTACGTAATACTTGAATGCTCCCTAATTTGTAAAGAACTCAATATAAAGGTGTCTCCGATAACCGGGTATTTAAACCGGTTTATGCGAACGGAACCGAAATGAAAAGGTTTTGCGGCAAGTACATGATAACGGTTTGAAAATTAACCCGGTATCCGTGCCCTGCGTATTTTCACATACCTATGTACATTATTCAGTGTAAGTATTGTATATTTTCCAGATGGAAAAGCCGTGCAACCCCTCAAACGGCTGAAACGATCGCCACACTACTATGATGACGACTGCCCACCGCACTATCATCGTCACCAACCCCCATTCTGGCCCCCGCCCCCTCCTGGCCCCCCGCCATATTGGCCACCACCACCGCCTCCCCCTCCCCCACCGCCACCACCGTACTGGCCTCCCCCACCCCCGCCACCGCCTCAGTCTCCGCCACAGCAACCAATCAACCAAGAAAAGGAAGCGTACACTGATTCTAAACCAGTTGACAGCAATTGTTGCGGCAACTCAGGCAGCTCCGGGAGCAACGCAGTTAGTAATGCTCAGAGTGACACCGGAGAAGCCATTGCTGTTGCTATCGCGAGAGCTAAGACCAACTAAACTTAGTAGAACTAACGAGAGTTCATTTGAGCTGAGAATTGCTACAACGTGAATATAGGTAGAAGCGACAAAATAACCACTTGATTTTGACTAGGAAATTGCTTACTCTTATTGTGTTTGTTATATTTAATGTGTAATATTCTGGCACCTGGGGACCATGCGGTCCAGAACACATTAATAAATGTGTTAAAATCGGAAGCCCGTTGTTTCCCATATTTTTTATTTATTTTTGGTCACTGTTGACATAATTATTGATAGTCATAATTTTTTATATCGTGGAAAAAGGTTAGGTAGGATTTATAAAAATCCTAAATAAGTAACAGCTTCTTAAAAAAATACGTTATACTTGCAATGATTATGACTTAAAACACATTATGACAAAAAATAATTATGACATTTATGACTGTCAATATAGACCGGCTAAAAACATTTTGGTTTTTATACTTTTACCTCCTAAAATAAAACAGAACATCATGTATATAGGAACATTTTTATGTAGTCTTGATTACTCTTCATGTAGTCTAACTGGCTCACTCGAGACATTTTAGAAACAATTAAGTCTTCTTTTTCAAACTTGTGAATGAATAACCGTCCCTAAGGAACGGCGAATCATCATTATTACTTAACTCACTCTGAGTACGGCTGTAAAGCTATATCTTTTTCTTCTGTTGCGATTCGAACTCATCTAGAATCGTCGACAGAGAACTCAATAAGCCTTCTTGTTTATTTTGTTGTTTTTTGTACCTGATTGCTAAAAAATATTGATAAGATTGTTATTAAAATACATTATATGTTTTTGATAAATAAACAAACGGTAATAAAGAATATGTGTTTTTTTTGTACCATCAAAGTTTTTAGGGTTCTATAGTCAACTAGGAAGTCTTATAGTTTCGCCATGTCCCGAGTAAAGTATCATTAAATAGCTCTTAAAAAACGTTATGTACATTGTTACTAACCAATTATTTTATAGAACAGTGTCATTATTTGTGTGATGAGCACGAGTATTTGTTCCTGAGTCTTGGATGTTTTCTATGTATTTAAGTATATATTTCTCTATATAGTATGTTTATCGTTGTCTAGTAGTACCCATAGTACAAGCCTAGAGCTTGTGTAGCAATTTGTGTAAGATTGTCCGGTGATATTTATTTATAGCAAGAGTTGCCCCGTATACCCCTCCAATTCTTCCTACAGACATACATTAGCCTTCATTCCCAGAGTGGGGTAGGCGGAGCTACGGAAATACCAACAAGACTAAAAATAATTGTTTATAATTCCGTAACCACATTTTGCACTCAGACCACGAAGTTTACTAGTGTATTAGTGACAGGTTGCAAGCCCATCGCCTAACAGTACTACAAGCCCTCATTCCCTTAGTAGTCTCTTACGACATCCACGGAAAGACATGGAGTGGCATTATTCTAATAAAAATATCTTAAATGGGAGCACATATATACGAACTTAAAAGGAAAACGTTTAGTTTTTGAGATACGGGTGACTAAATTATTCATACCTACTTAAAATCAACTTTATTAAGACAGAGCTAAATAACTTTTTTTAAAAACACCACTAAGTAGCTGCTTTTTGTTTTTCGTCATAGTTTATTGTGCTTCAACCTACCTGAGCATGGTCTGAAGTGCTCTTCAAAAAAGGAGGAAAATTCTATGTTCCCATTTTTTTAAATGTATGACCATTGTTTTATTCTCTGTCAATAGTTTATACGCTTAGCGGTTGCCGGGTTAGAATAGTGCCACTCCATGTCTTCCCTTGAATGTCATAAGAGGCGACGAAGGGAATAAAGGCTTGTACTCGTAGTATTGTTAGGCGATGGGCTTGCAACCTGTCACTAATACACTGGTAAACATGGCCTGATTGTGCAAAATGTGGTTACAAAATTATCAACAAGTCTTTTTAGAGTTGTTGGTAATTCTGTAGCTCTGCCTACCCCACTCTGGGAATGAAGGCGTGACATTGTCTATGTAGTTTATTGCGGTTAACACTAACTGAATACGCTTTAAATTATTTTGCCGTTAGCGAAATCTGAATCATCAAATGCCTCGCTACCTCATTTAGATGTCAGATCGTAATAGCATCGCTCGTTGAAGCATCACTTTCATCGCAACTAGTTAGTTTGTTATTAAAAAGTCCAAAGATAATTTATGATGGTCATTACCAGTTCAGTCTTTTAATTAACTGTCTAGACTATCTTGTACGCACTAGATATCTAAAAGTTAGTCAAAGTGAATGTAAATTATTGTACCTGGGCCTTTGTTCTACACGGTAAAACAATATCTTTGACAGGTAATCGTATTTTTTTATCTCGGTCGCCATTACTGTCAAAATAATAAGAGCTAAGTTACTAAATTTCAAAGTTCTCGAGGGAATAACGATAATCTGAATCTACGTAAATGAAGTCAGGGGGAGAATCTAGTAAAAATTTAAACCCTTTAGTTGATTAATTGCGCAACTCAGTAAATTAGTTATTTTCTAGCAACTATTACGGGTGGAATTTTTAAATGCCACCTCCAGGCAGGTGGCAGGTGCCGTCCACGGAAAGTAATCTAAATAATAGAGATAGCAAATTCATTGCTTGAGAAACATTCCTTTATTTTTGATAGCGACCCGCCCTCGCTTCGCTCCGGATTAAAGTATTATACATATCGCACTGCTAGATCAAAACAGCATCAACTCAAAATAAAACTGTATTTCTAAATCAACTTTAATACCAATGTGTTAGGACTTGAAACAAATCTAACAGTTTTTTTGAGTTGATACTGTTTTGTTGTTGATCATTCCCAGTGCGATATAAACCTTCCTCTTCAATCACTCTGTTCCTGTTGTTCCTGAGTCTTGGACGTTTTCTATATATATTTAAGTATGTATTTCTCTATTTAAGTACGTTTATCGTTGTCTAGTACCCATAGTACAAGCCTAGAGCTTAGTTTGGGACTAGGTCAATTTGTGTGAGATTGTCCCCTGATATTTATTTATTTATTTATTTATTTATTTACTCTATCTATTAAAAAAACCGCATCAAAATCCGTTGCGTAGTTTTAAAGATTTAAGCATACATAGGGATATAGGGACAGAAAAAGCGACTTTGTTTTATACTATGTAGTGATAAGAAACAAAACTGCATTCACAGATTTTTTAAATACGATTTACAAAATCGAGCAGGCTAAAATTAAAAGAAACACTTCCTGTACTTTTATGGCATCAATGAATAGAGTCAAATCATAAGGATTAAATCTCTAACAGACATGGTAAAAAGTGAAAGGAAAACCATGAATTCTAAACTTATTTTGATTGCACGCGAAACAAATAACATGTTTAAGTAACTAATTAGTTGTTCCAAATGGGCCCCTGTTGTTGGATGAATACATAAACGTATTGTTTAAGACACTCTTTTGTTGTTGGGGTGAAGGATTCACTATTATTGCAGCTAAAACTGCTTATTTAGAAAAAAGATTGCAAAGGTATCGCTTAGTAAATACTTGCAACAAAAAAAAAACAACTTGATCGGTATTCCGTTTATGAGTCATTGCACTCATTGCCGAAAAACTGCGCTAAACAACAAAAGTACGTAAGGCCAGGCGCGCACTACGAGTTTTTCGCCGCGCGGCAGATAAGAGCAGCGGCATAATGTCGCACTGTAATACTGTACCAAACAGTTTTAAATTGTATTGCGCGCACTTGACGGCAGAGCCACCGCAGCGGCGAAAGGTCTGTGACAAGTTACAACTCCTTTGCGGCGCGGTGGTTCATCATCTTTTTGTAACATATTTGAATAGCTTTGAATGCACGCACTATACGACGTTTCGCCGCTGATTTGTGTATTTCGTATTGCATTTCGAAAGCAACGATGGCTACGTCAATTAATTCTAAAAGTTACTGAAACTCTTTCCTCCGGTGATATTGCATCTCTGAATCGAGTATTTTCATATGAAATAGAAGGTCCAACTAAATTTAAAAGTTCGTAAAAACTCTCTTTATGCATTCTATAATATTTGAAGAACTTGTCGGGGTAATCATTAAGTTCGGCAAATATTTTAGAATACTGTCCGTTGTTTAAACGATTACGAATAAGAGGATGAATCCAAAACCGTTTTTTCTTTTTTCGAGCTCTAATTATCAGAGCGCAAATATAAGTTGTTTCTACTAAATCCATTTTAAAACTGATAATTTTAACGCGGCAGTAAACCGTAGTGCGCGCGTTTACAGATTTTTATTTGTTTTGCCGTACGGTACAATGTCGCAGATTTTTCTGACGCGCGGCGAACAACTCGTAGTGCGCGCCTGGCCTGTGTGCCATGAAGATACGCCTTTGTGCTTATAGTAGGGACCGGCGTCAAAACCCTACACTGAGCGTCGTCCGACGCCCGTTCCGTAGTCAAACTAGGAACCCTTATAGTTTCGCCATGTCCGTTCATCCGTCCGCAGCCTAGCTCAGAGACTACTAGACTAGACTAGAGAGTACTAGAAAGCTGTAATTTGGCATGAATATTAGTCACACCAATAAAGTGGTAAAATAAAATCTAGCAAAAACTTTTTTTTAACACATTGACTGCCAGCTACGATTATACTCGTAGTTAAAAACAATGGGATCAATTGTTCATAACTACGAGTATACTCGTAGCTGGCAGTCAATTTGTTAATGTACACTTAACGCGGGGATGTATTTTTTTTCTCGTCTACCCCATAGTGTAGGTGCTGTTAGATAGGTTTTTCAAAAATATTGCAGGTCTGTGAAAACATTTTTCGATTAAGGGACCCATTTATGAAATATTAAGCAGCTTACAGCCAATACTACAAATACTAAAAATCTGATAGAACAAGTGAAATAAAAGCGCATATAATGATTTTTTAAGGAAAACAATGATGACTAAGTAGAATCATTAGTTCTTGAGATACAGTCGATTAAAATGTTTATACCTACTAAAATCATCTAAGACGGCACCAGTTTACTTTAAATAGAAAATTAGTTATTACTTGTCGTTTTTATGATTGTAGTACTTAACGGCTTCGGAACCCTACACTGAGCATGGTCCGACATGCTCTAGCCCTGTTTTTTTTTAAATAATTACCATGATTGTTAAAGTATTATAGGAGTTCAGCGACATATTGTAGAAAATATGGTCGCGGTACCTAGTAAACTCTTACTTGAACACCTCTCACTAAATCTCTAATTTTCTGCAAGCAATAAACTTAAATTTAGAAATCTACTTAGCTGAACATGAAATGGACCGATAATTAAGCTATCGCAAATCATTTTTACGATCTGATACGCCCTATTTTGTATCTACTAACGTATTCTGTCGTTCAAAAGTAAAAGGTAGTGTACAAGTTTAAAGTTTATTTGCATATACTGCCTTCTTGCTTTGGGCTCCAGTATTGAGGTCCGCAGATACGAGTTCAAGTTCGGACGCTCCAAGGCTATAGTTATAAATTTAACGAGCTTGTTAGCCAATGCGAGCGATAATATATTTGCTAAATTTATACAGACTTTTTGTGTGCCAGTGAAATTACTAGCATAGAGGCATTCCATCTTAGTCCTCAGGGTTGGCAACGCATTTGAGGTGTTAGGATTGTAGTATTAAGATTATAATCTTGGGAATTCATATGTCTATGGGTCTCAGATTTTACTTACCATCAGGTGACCTGAGTGCTCGTGTGCTTTCGCCTTAACATCGTTTTATTGTTAAAGCTGAGCTGAGGGAGCTGAGGTAGCTGAGCTAACCTATGTAGGTACACGCGTATGTATAATTTCAATAAATATGTATATGTAAATTTTGACGTGGCGAAAGGCAAATAAAATAATTCTGTATGTACGAGTATGTATACACTTTATAGGATAATTTTACTTATACAGAAAATTTATTGTAACCGTATAAAGTACAAGACAAAATCTAAAACTAAAAACCAAAAGAGCCCTGTCGCGTTGTACTGAAGATGCTGGCAGCAATTCCTCGCTGAATAGTTTAACTAATGCGTTGACCGAGCAAACTGCCAGCTCTTCGGTCTCCAGTGATGCTTAGGAGGAAGTGACGATGTCTGCAAAATAAGAAAAAAATGTACTGGGCCTCTATTTAACTGCGTTATAACGATATCGTTTTTGACCTATTTCCGTATTGTCAACGTTTTGATAACTCTTATGTCATTTACAATAATGGCGACTGTGACATAAACGATTCTTAAACGTGTCAAACACGATATCGTTTTAACGCACCTGAATAGAGGCCCTGACTTTTAATAATTAACGCAAACAGGTTTAGTTTTGCTAAGTACTTTATAACTGCACTTACCGGATCCATCCTCTATAAAATATAAACTATATTTATTTAGCTCCTGTTGCTTGGTTTCTACTGAGTTGAAATTTTTGACCACAACTAACTTAGCAAAGAAGAAAAGAAAAAGATGCAGACCATGAAACAGATAGCTGGATACACTGGACCAGTTCTGCAGAGATGGACTCATTAGTCGCTGCACCATGGAGGCCTGAGACTTTTTCAGTAAGACAATAAAAAGATAACATAAGATTTAATTATCAATTGATTTAGAACATGGAAGTTATACTTATATTTGTTTTAGGAAGTATTACAAATATTTTCAACATTTATAGCTTTCACTGAGCAACCAGCACGGGCAGACAACGCCCACGCGTCGCCTTGCTAACTCTTTTATAGTAAAATTCGCAATTTATGCAAATAAATGAAACTTTAATAGTAAATAGGAAATCAGCAACTTCCTCTTCCGGCAGTTTAATGATGATACTGGCTGATATCATTGTTGTTATGGGAATGATAAGGCCTTGAAAATTTGCGTTCTGCGATCAGACGAAGAACAAAAGACGTGGAGAAAGCTATGTAATTTGAGTATAAAATATAGTTGAGGTCTCAGATCGATAATTGTGGAACCGGCGGATTTTTCGGCGAGTTTTTTGGTGGTCAATACGAGTAAAATATTCTCAAAACGTGACATCAAAACATGCCTTTGATCTTAAAACTCAAGTTCCATGCCAATTTAATAATACGTATGTAATTATTAACTTCTACCTAGTAGGTAAACGTGATTACTGGCATGATAATGATAAGAAATTGTTTTAAGTTTAAAGAAAAACAACGTTGACATATAAATACATACATGTGAGCTACCTATTTTTCAAAGAGATATATAAATATAACTAGCATTAGCCATTCCACGCCTCTTAGATGCCTTTGTTTTACAAGGCACCATCAAACCTAAAAGAGATCGTTACCGAATCGCATTGTTTACAAATTCGCAAAATTAATAATCCTCTTCAGATTCCGTGGGAAACATCAAAGTGAGTCAACGACCAAAGCGTGGGGGATGGCCTCGCCGCGACCTATAAAAACTATATGGACCCGCAAAAAACCAGCACAAGACAACAGCACCGAGCAAAAACATGGCATTTGTTATGAAAGTGTTTTTATCCATGGCCCTCATCGGGGCGACCCTATCTCAAGGTTACAACTCTTTTATTACATTACAAACTTGTTTAATACATTAATCAATGCCAATATCAACTTTACTAACAACTATATTAAAATATATATTATAGTGTCTCACTTTTTGATCAAGATCTAAGTTTGTCTAGCTCGACCATAAACGTGTTCTCCATTATCGACCTGTCATGATTCTGCGATAAATTTCGCTCAGCGATAAATATCAGCACCGTTATTTTATTGTCGATAATGGAACCCTTTCTGTAACACTTTTTAAATTGCAGACGGAACTGGGGCGTCCGAGTTAGTGAGAGAGCCGCGCGGCATCAGAAAGAGGCTATGTAGGAAGTACGGGATATGTGGGAACCAGGGCTTTGGAGGGCAACAAGGGTATCAGCAAGGCTACCAAGGATATCCACCGGCTATTAACATTGGAATAAGCCAGTCTCAATCTTCAGCTAGCGCAGGAGGTGGTGGTTACAGCAATGGATACTATCCTAACAACTACCAGTACAATGGTAATCCCAATCAAGGCTATGGAGGGTATGGAGGCCATCAAGGAGGCTACGGAGGCTTCCCTAACCAAGGAAGACCCGGTTACTTTGGTAATGGACAGGGTAGCTACAACAACCAGTTTAATGGAAACTACTATGGACCAGGCGCAGGCAATGGAGGTGGATACGGATTCCAAGGTCCCTCTCAGGGCGGGTACTACGATGAACCTCAGGATCAAAGCGATCATGGTCATGACGGCAATGATGACCCTAACATTTCCAACCAGCACGGGGATGACCACGGGAATTTTGATTACAATAATAGTGGAAATTATGGATCTCAAGGGCCTCATGGATCTTACGGCAATGAGGATTATGCAGTGTCCGGTGCTTTCGCTTTCGCTGGACGAAAAAACAATTAGGATTTTGTTCAAGTTGAAAATGTACATACTCTAATATTTATGTTATATAGATATAAAGTACCTAGTTTCAAGCTCTCTGTGATTATATTAAGTGTTTTGTAGTAATTACTAGGAAATTGCTCTAATAAATTAATTTCTTCCCCGAGATGAGTTTGGTTTAATTCTATGAAAATCCTATATTATTGAGTTTTCAAATGCCTTAAATTTTAAAACAAATTAGACCAAACACTAGAAGCCGTAAGATCATAAAATTTATAATTATCACTTCGAATAAAAATCTCTGAATCTGTTTTTGCTTGCTATAAAAAGTGCTCAGTAAATTTTTGCTAGGTTCTCAGCGTAGGCTATATTTAAAAATGAAAATCGAAAAGTGAAGAAAAGGTTTTATTATATTATAACATAATTCAGAACAATTCTGTAATAAAAAAAACCCCATTGAAACTATTACACTTCTCCTTAACTAAATTGACGCAAAAAGCTTTCAGACCCGCGTTCACTACACTTTTTTAGATCGATAGATAATTAATGAAAAACGGGCAAAAATTAAAAATGATACCGACTCTTTGGCACGTTCAAATAATGCTTCATATTTTGGTCATACCTAAAAGCACTAATAGCTTTGAACCTACTGACCCCTAACTCTCAGTTGAACTGGCCCAGCCTTGCCAATTAACCGTGCTCCCAAATTTACGAGTCCTACATCATGCACCCATCTTATACCGTTCCGATAGTAATTTATGAATGTCAGTCACATTACAGTGACCCGGTCAGCCATAGTGGGGGAATCTTTCTTGTATATAAACCCAGGGATGGCAGGCAAAAGCATCCACTTTCGGAGAAAGGTGTAAGCCAAGCAGTAATAATTAGAAACATCTAAAAATGGCGGCTAAGATGGTTGTGTTCGTTGCAGCGCTGGCGGCTTGCAGTGCCGTGCCTGTTTGGATTGACGGTAAGGAATTCACTAAGACATAATTCCCATCAGTTTCTGGGATTTCAGATGGCGAGCCCAAAAAATATCAGTTCATTACATGATATTGTTCGTCATCGTGATCATTATATCTAGAAGAAACGATTATTAATAGCGAACATTTAACCTTAATTAAATTGCAGTACACTCGCTAAATTATAACAATTTCCTTCAAAGATCAAGGCTCTACCCCACTACTTTAAACATTTATTTAAATTTATCCGTAACATTTTCGTGTCCATAAGACGGTTCTGGCATCTTTTTAATTATTCTCCGTTCCCTCAGGCAACTACGTCCCCGGAGTAGTGATGCGCGTCGGGCGCTCACCGAACATGGCCTTCGGGTTTGGCAGTGGCTTTTCCAGCAACATTGGCGGCATCAGCCACTCTACGGGCATGGGCACCTCTTTCCAGACCGGCAACGCTGAGGCGTATGGCGGTGGTATGGGGGGCGGCAACGGAAACTTCGCCCAAGGAGTCGGCATGGCCCGCGCAGGACCCTCTCATTACCCTATCGCCTACCAACAAGCACCCGCCTATAACGGAGGACTTCGCAACTCCTTTGGATCTGCCGTCTCCTCAGCTCAAAACTTCGGTGGAAACTACGGCTCAGCAGTATCCTCTGCACAATCGCAAAACGGGTTCCAATATGGTGCAGCATCTTCGGCTGCTCAGAACAACGGCCCACATTTCCAATCAGCCGTGTCTTCGGCCCAGAATATGAGAGGCTTAGGTTATGAATCGGCCGCGTCCGCTGCCCATAACAACGGTATGGAGTATGGATCTGCCGTCTCTGCTGCAGAAAACGCTGGTGGATTTGGCTCCTCTATGTCAACCGCTCAGACTCACAATGGGCATGGAAACTTTGGGTCTGCTGTGTCGGCAGCCCAGAACATGGGAGGCTACAGGGCTAGCACCGCCCAGGCCATGCAGCACCGAGGGGGCGCCGTCCAACACAGCGGAGCCTCCAGCGTCAACGCCCCTGGAGTACAGGCTGCTCAATCGCATGCCGTCAACAGCGGTTTTTACTAAAACTTCGTGATTGTTATGGAGTAAAGACACTGAGACGACTGTAATAACTTGTCTCGGTGTCTTTTATGCTATTTATTTATTATTAAAAAACTAGTTCTTAAATAAACGTTTTATTAAAATCCTTATTTAACATTCGCTTAGTAATATAAATCACTGAACTTATCACGTTGAACTACAAAGCATATATTAAATAGCCTTTTTAATTTTTCGTTTTGCTCTCATTGTCATCATCAAAAGTAATCGTTTTCACATTTCCATATACATGACCGTTGTCATTAACAGCTGTGACAGTCTTCATTTCTCCATTACCAGAATACATAGGTTCATAGCTTTCAAACCCTCGCATCCAATCAGGTCTTGGGATGCGAAAACCCTCGAAATTTAAAGGGAAATTGAAAAACGGTAAAAAAAAAGGGTTGAAGGAACCAAAATTCCGTCCAGTGGAAGTATTACTTCCTGCTAGAGCAGTACTGAAAGTTTTTTGGAACATGTTTGATGGGTTTTGGCTGCCGAAGCCCAGCTCTTCTGGATTTTCAGTGTTGCCAGAGAAGTTTATTCTGAAGTATTTCTCAATGTTTGGATCGGATGAGGATATTGCCACGACTGTGTCCCCAGATGGAGAGTTCCCTGAAATATTTGAATGTGTTTAATACATACATGAAGCCGGTGAAAACATAATGACAGAAGATTCTTCAAGTGTAAAAAAAGAAAAACTTAACATAAACCATTTATTCAACTGTAACTATAACAAGACTTAACACAGAAGCCAGTAATAAGTCAAATTACAATTGATTAATACCTAAAACATGTACTAAAATGTTAATAAATACTAACCTTTTAAAACTATAGGGCTAGCCGTTGATATAGACAGCGCAATCAAAAAGGAAAACATAGATACTATTCCAGACATGACTGCTATGTTCTCGCTTGATCCCAGTGTGTGGTGAAATGAAACAAACTAACATTTCACTGTCTTTTATATGCTTATTCATAATTTCAGTCATTACAACAATTTGTAAGCCATTGAACTGAACGTATTCAACATTTCTAAGAGGACAGAGCCTGATTAAGATGTAAAAGGAACTCAAGATAATGGTGAGAAGGTTTAGATCGACAATGCGATATCTATTCATACTGTCAGAATAATTATTTGCAAGGCATACTATAATTACGAGTGTTTGTATGTACGCAGGCGTTTAACTGTAGATAGCAATAAAAATAAACACCGTTCACTGGTACTCGTAGGTTGGTAAAAAGTTGAACTTGAGGTCGAGATTGGTTTTAACTACGATTACGTGATGTGGGGGCAATGATCTGAGACAAGGTTAAGGGCGTTAAAGCATAGTGGACTTAAGGTCATCATTATGTAGATGATTTTGCCGCTTTCACTCGACAGACAATTGTTATTAAAACAACGTTATATTTTATACATTTTTGTTTGAAAGAATAGCAAATTTTGATATTGTAATTTCTATAATTATGCATTTGATTCAGGTGATCTTTATCATTTCATTTGTTTATCGTTTCTTTATTGAGGACCGCGTTATAATAAAATGCTATGTTAAATAATAACTAACGACCCGCCCTCGCTTCGTTTCGGCCTATGTGCGTTTTTATAACCCGCGTGCATAAACCAGAATTTATTAAAAACCAGTTGTTCCCCGCGACTCCATCCAAGTTTTCAGGGTTAAAAGTATGTTATGTCCTTCCCGGGATCAAACTATCTTCATACCAAATTTCATCTAAATCGGTTCAGCGGTTAATCCGTGAAAGCGTAGCAAACAGACAAACAGACAGAGTAACTTTCACATTTATAATATTAAGTAAATACACTTGAGCCTCACAAAAATTAGCGCTTTAAACCTTAATATTTCGTAAACGGATTACTTAATTAAAAAACTGTCTTTACAAACCTATAATATTTTTGAAAGACCTATCCAACGACACTTATTGTGGAATATAGGGTAGACGAGAAAAATATACATCCCCACGATACGAGTAGGGGAGGTACACATTTTTTTATTTTATTTTTTATTTTTTATACACTACTTTGTTGGCGTGACTAATATGCATATTCATGCCAAATTGCAGATTTCTAGTACTAATAGTCTTTGCACTAGGCTGCGGTCGGGCGGACGGACGGACGGACGAACGAACGGACGGACGAACGGACGGACGGCCGCACGGACATGGCGAAACTAAAAGGGTTCCTAGTTTGACTACGGAATCCTAATAAAAAATAAAGACTTCTTGGCCTGATTGTGCAAAATGTGGTAACAGAAAATTATAAACTATTATTTTTAGAGTTGTTGGTATTTCTGTAGCTCTGCCTACCCCACTCCGGTAATGGAGGCATGTGTTGTATAAAAAATAAGGGGGTTCCTATACAAGGATCCTTATTTTTATGTATTTTTTAATCGTAAAAACGGTATAACATACAAGTATAGTTTAACCATGCGTTGTATGTACACTATGTACATACTCTAATGAAAAACAACAAATATTAAAAAATGGTCAAGCGTGAAATACTTTGCAACTTGCTACAGGATCGTTTAATAAATAATTGTATTTATTATATCTTCTCCACGATAGTAACTGTTTTAACCGATGAAATTATGAACGGTTTAATAAACATATAAACTTGGTTTATAGAATGTTACACGTGTGACTGGCGTGGCGGAGAAGTTCAAAACTCACGCTTTCATCACGGTTCTAAAGAGCCGCCGCTTTTATACTTATCTTTATGACCCCAAAATTTAAATACTCTCCACGAGCAATATTTATTACCACCAAGAACACTAACGTTGGATCCCGTCGGCTCGACACCTACCAAAACTAGTTAAATTTTATGTCTCAGCACACAATTCAGCCAGGAAGCAATTACCGCACAATCCATCTTTCATCTAAGTACAGTTACTTCAATTTATTGATCTTCACACCAATCAATACTCCAAATAATAATTACTTTAAACAATTGCTGGTTTTATACCACCATTACGCTTTTTGCAAATTCGCTTATACTGGTTAATGTCTCACGTCAAAAATGTAATGACTCAGAAATTATAGACACAACACGGCCGCGGCAATCGAAAATTGACTTATGATAATAGGAATTTCAAAGTCGTTTACGACTCTTTAGATGAATGTAAGAACCCTGGTGAGTAGGAAATTGAACTGCCAACATCTTTCATTAATATTTATTAAGAACCGTTTTGAATAATAAAGAAAACTTGTAATTTTATCTGGGATACATATAAATGGGGGATGCGTCGCGCGGCCTGCATTCGAGTTGGGTTGGCCACCATGTTCACACTGGCTGTTGTGGTTACCCTGACTGCATTTGTGGGCACAACCTATACAGGTGAGAGTAGTTTTTAACCCCCAAGTTTAAGGCGTATACCTGTGTTCGTGGTTCTGTGGCATCGTGTTTCCCAAACAGTAAACCGATTTGAACGCACCAGAATTGTTCTTAATTGGGTTTGATCGCATCTGGTTGCTGGGTTAGAATAGTTCCACTCCATGTCTTCCCGTTGATGTCGTAAGAGCCGACTAACGGAATAAGGGCTTCTAGTACTGTTAGGCGATGGGCTCGCAACCTGTCACTTAATACACGTTAAGCGTCTTAGCCTACTTGTGCATAATGTGTGTGTGTGTGTGTGTGTGTGTGAGTTTGATAATAATTGTTTCAGCCGTTTATAAGTAATCAAATCTGAAAGTAGACGACGCCATTATATCGTGGGTTTTTGCCTATTTAATAATTAGTACCTGGATGACCGAGCGTCGCTCGGATTGACAACGAATTTTCCCGAAGATGACAACTTGACAAATCGATTTTTCGCACCGTTTACCCCTACAAGGCAAATTTCATCGATTTCGTTAGAGCCGTTTTCGAGATCGTTATTCATTACAAATATTGCTCGTTTATTAGTATAGGATATCTAATAAAAATAAACATTAAATATGTGTATTTAACATAATAAAATTGTAATAGTTACAGTGATGGAGATTCTGATTAAAGCGTAAAAAAAAGATAAAAGTTGTTTATTCAGTAAGTAGGCCGCACGGCCTTACTTAGCGACGATTTTCCATACACAAGGTTGTAAAAAGAACGAGTTAATAGTCTTTAATCCGTCTCGAATACGTTCGAATTTAATTTATTTGATCACCCATCTTTTTACATTTTTTAACGTTCTCGAAAGCGTGATTTATAGCATTGTAAACTGTACGTATACTAATATTTATCAAAGAAATTGTTGACAATGTCCTTCCTAAGGTTTCTAAACATTAAATAATCTTTGTCAGAATAATCCATTAGCGTGATATTAATCATACAATTCCAATCCAATTACAGATGAAACTACAACCACAAACCATAGACAAGAGCGGCAATCAGACTTCGACCCCAACATCTTTGGAGTAGCATCCGTAGCCGGTGTGACATCCCGAAATGGCCGTGTCTCCACCACCGGCGGCATCCACTTCTTCCCTAACCCTGAGGGTATAATCACCAGCAGCGATGGTCATTTCAATCCTATAACATTTACTAAAGCAATCAACGGCAAATACGCGACAGGCAGTATCAATATTCAACCAGGCGCTTTAGGAGTCTCTTCGACCGCTCAAGCCGGCTATAACCCAAACAACTGGCTGGAAAACCAATGGCCCCAGAATAAACAGTGGCCTATGCAGAATAATCAATGGCCAGGAAGGAACGGGCAATTTCAAATTCAGAACAACCAGTGGCCATTGCAGGGCAGTCAATGGACACTGCAGGAAAATCAGTGGCCAGCTCTGAATCCTTATCTTGAGCAGAGAAATCCGTGGTATAATAAGGTTACGTTGGAACCACAGAGAGATGTAAGGAGGTTCTATCCAAGTTTTAATCCTTTTTTAAATTTTTGGCGATAATACATTATTATGATTAAGTATTTGGTGTTATTTTTATATTAACTTATATCCTGGGACGCTAGGCATTTTTTTATATTCAGGAAGTCTATTCTTCTTGGTATTCTTGATGATGCTTTTGCCATGTTATTGTATTATTTTCGAGTAAATGATATTTCTCAAAACGTTGGCAATTCGATAACATGCCAAAGGCAATTATAATATGGTTTTAGCGAGTATAATAGAGCCGCAGGTCCCGTATTATAGTTGCCTTTATCATGGTAGATAAAGCATCCGTCACTCTCGCACTTACTATTGGACGGAAAGTGATAGATATGTTATCCACGTTTATCCACATCGATTAACAAGACCAAGGGCCGTATTATGGTCGGGTACGTATCATAATATATAAAGTTATAAATACATAATGGGTTACAATGCATAACGGTCATAATTCACTATGGCTTTTTTTCTGTAACCGTAAACTATTGGGATAGCTAAAACAAACCCAACCTAACCTCATTAACCACCCGCCAAGCAGCAGTGTTCGCGTTGTTGTGTTCCGGTGTGGGGATAAGACAACCGGTGAAATTACTAGCATAGAGGCATTTCATCTTAGTCCTCAGGGTTGGCGACGCATTTGAGGTCTTAGGATTATAGTCCTGAGAATTCAAATGTCTATGGGTCTCAGATTCCACTTACCATCAGGAGGCCTGAGTGCTCGTGTGCCTTCTCCTTAACATAAAAAAACCTAAAATCCTGAAAAGTTTACGGTTTCAGAAATAAAACCATTATATATTATAAACATTATTTATTATGAACCATTATGTATTTTGAACTTTATATAATTATTATGATACGATCCCATTATGGTCGCCTGTATCGCTTTGGATAGACGTGGATGAAGCTACTGACACTCTCGCACTTACATGCTGGTCAGAACATGAGATAAACATTAATGACTGAAATAGCCTCCATTATAGACCCGCAGATCTTAAAAATTGTATAACGCCTGCAAGTTTTATACTTTTTAACCTTGGTGAGCGAAAACGTGCTCGAAATTATGTCGTAATATAGTCGTCTAAATGTAAATGCCTTCTGGATCTAATGTTAATAAACACAGTATGCGACATGCATAAGTACAGTCAAAAGCAAATTACTTAATTATAGAAGTTTGGAAAAAGTTTCATAACATTCTTAGAAACTTGTACATTTATAATATTATTGGTGTACTTTTGATTTTACAAATTTATTAAATTGACAGCTTTTTTGATTATGATTATTTGTCTAAGTTGTTGTATGTTGGATTTTGATATTTATTTAACCTTTGAATAGAATAGAATAGAATCCTTTATTCGGCTAGTTAAAAAACAAAGAAACACATACAATTGAGGAAATAAAAAACAATAGTAACATTATAAGTAGGTAATTAAACATAGGTAATAGCCGAAACGGTGCGCCAGCTCAGCGTGATGCTGGGGCACGGAGCCGCAGCGCTGATTTTCTGCTGGACCCGTATGAGTGTTAGATGGCAAAAAATCAACAAAATAAATGTAACGGTAACAAAACACTGCTTAAAACTAATTCTAAACTAACAAAAATTAAAACAAAGTAATTCAACTCACAAAGTAAAAATTTCTAATTATAAAATTTATAAAAAAGTGAGATCTAGCGTTTGCGCATTGTTATTTTCTATATAATCAAAAATTAAACCTAAGAGATAAACATTCAGTAAAACATCATAATTCAACGTTACAAAAAATGATCTGTGCAACCGTCTATCTGTAGCGACAAAGCTAACTCTTTTAATTTGTTCTTAAAGCTACTAATATTTGTGATGTTACGAATCGGCGGAGGAAGGTCGTTCCAGATCTTGGTCGCTGCATACTTGAACCAGCCCCGGAACGCTTTGGTATAGTGCCGTTGAACATCTTTTACGTATAGAAAAGACATCAATGCATCCGAACTTTCCGAAATAACTAGAAAAAATATATATTTATGTAAACACTTCATTGTACAAAACACAGAAATTTAAATACAATATTTACATAATAAAAGTTTTAAATAACCAAAAACCGCCTTCAAAAACGCAAAGAATCAAATCTTATAAAATTGTAGGCACCTACCTAATAAGTTAGTCCAACTGAAGTCGGCTTTTTTGATGAAAATATTGTGGTCGCCTACTTCAGTTGGACTAACCTAACCTATTAGATAGGTGCTACAATTTAAAAATAATTTATTTTTTGCGTTTATGAAGGCGGTTTAATGTTTTTTTTTAACTTTTATTTTACTTATACTTTTTTTAGGGTTCCGGAGCCGAATGGCAAAAACGGAACCCTTATAATTACGTCATGTCCGTCTGTCCGTCCGTCCGTCAGTCTGTCCGTCTGTATGTCACAGCCATTTTACTCAGAGCCTATTGGCACTATATAAATGAAATTTGGAGGATAGATGTATTCTATGAACCGCTATACAATGATGTAGTAAAATTGAAAAAAAATATATTTAGGGGTGGCATTTTTTTTTGAGTTACATCAGCGTGTAGGGTATTTTTTCCAAAATGATAGAGATTTTTAAGTGACTTTTTTACGTAAGTGAACAGTTGGCGAGATATACGCTTCTAAAGTCGTAAAAATTCTGTCCGGGTGGGTAGCTTTTCAACTGTTAAATAGAACATTCTAATAAAAATTACAGTAGTTGAACTAAGAGAGTGAATTATGAAAATACATGAATTATTTGTAACGATGCATTTTATGTACCATCAAAAACAGAGATAGCCAAATGTCAGTTTACTTCGTCTAAAACAAAAATCGGTTATAGAGCCACGTACTCGTAAGCTGCAGTTCGTTTAGGAGTTTAAAGTTGATACCTCGCGCTGCCGCGCTGTCATATCAAGAATTATTATTAATTAAAGCATCAAATCATGTAAGTCGCCACCATATTGGCCCTTCGAGCTGGATAAACGCATTTTTAAGCGGATGCGGTGATTTCTGTGAAATTCGTCGTTGAACTTCCAAGCACGTCCATTGTCATACGGTTATAGAACCATTTTAGCGGCGACGATGACCATTTTATCTTGTTTATATGGCAACTCAGGATCCTGAATTGCTATATAAACAAAATAAAACAAGATCATTTAGAATATTATGGTCACATAAAATTGCTAAAATATTAAGACCTTTTCTGTTCTGAATTCAAATATTTATGCTAAGCTAAGTTTTATTATAAGATTTATTTGTCTCTACAATTCGGTGTTTTTCCAAAAGTTGGTATTTAGTTCTTGCCGCCGTCATAAGAAAATATCTTATATATAATCTTGTAATATATAAAATTCTCGTGTCACAGTGTTAGTTACCATACTCCTCCGAAACGGCTTGACCGATTTTTATGAAATTTTATATGCATATTCAGTAGGTCTGAGAATCGGCTACTATCTATTTTTCATATCCCTAAGAGACAAACAAAAAAAAATTGCAGGGTCAGGCGGGTCGCTAGTGTTTATATATAACTATTTATATAAATATTAGGAGTATTGATTATAGAGAACAATTTTTTTTTAACAAAACTGACTCTCTGATTTATAAATGCAATAGCTAAGTATAAAAATATGCTTTGGCCTTATCACTCATTGTGACATTTGAATTTGACAGAAAAAGACAAAGCGTACTAGCATACTTCAGCTAAAATAGCTTTATTGTACGTTTATGTGAGTTAGGGTTTACTTGAAAACAAATATTATTTTTTCTAGAATCTTTTTTGCGTCAATACTAATGTACAGATGTTTGTATGTTAGCGAGATCCGAGAACGATGTGGATTGAAAGAGGATGTAGTGACAAAGATTGAAAAGGGTACGCTAAGATGGTTTGGTCATTTAGAGAGATTGGATAATAGAAGAGTTACGAAAGAGTTATGGCGAGCGATAGAGAGTGATGGCGGTAGTTGACGCCCTAGACGCACATACAGTGAACAAATTCGCGATGCACAGAATAAGGGCCAAATAAAAAGCACCCGAAACTAAAAAGGTTGATGAATGTAGAAGAAGCGAAAGTTGTATGTTTAGACCGGGGCACCTGCCGGTTCATAGTCTCTGCAATGCCTACCCCATTGGGAGACAGGCGTGAAGGTATGTATGTAGAGGAAAAGCCCCAAATATGGACCACCATATACATTTTATGAAATAAAGCACAGAATTTTCAAGTTAAAGAAATGCAATAAAAACCAATCAGTCGGGAAATTATCTGGCAATATTCTAAATATAATAAAAAAGTCATAAAGTAACAAACGTTTAACAAAAACTTCGTAATTCTAAATAAACTCAAAACTAACCCTTTCAAAAGAGGTATTATTATATGGACCACCATGTTTATAATACGGCCTAGGGGTGCGTAATACGGACTATCATAATTAAGGTATGACAATTATCACATTTTTTTCATATTTTAAAATAGGAATATTTAGAAACTTGTAATCACTAATCAGCCTTAGGTATATGTGGAATATATATTAATCTAAGAGTCCTTTAAAATAATAAAGTTAAAAATTGAAATAAGGCTCGAGTCCATATTACGAGCAAGGTCATAATATGGACTACTAGTCCATATTTGAAACTAACTATTGGTCCATAATATAAACACGTGTTATTCATCGTTGAACTTTTTCCAAAAAAAAACTAGTAATACGTGTCGTCACACGCTACAATAACAAAGTTCACTAATAATATAACGTTTCTAGGACACCAAGGTACAAAAATAAGCGGTGGTCATAAAAGAAGCAATAGCCTTACAAAACTTACCGAAAATTTCCATCAAATGTGCCTAAAAACTTCAATCGACGATAACTGACACATTCGTGCACTGAGCTTGGCGGCGAATCACTGGCGGAGAGGCGCACCTCAATGGTGTCCAAAGCGGCCTACTTCACTTCGATAGGAACGCCACCTAGCGAGATATTCGTGTGGTCCATATTATGTACCTAGTCCATATTTGGGGCTTTTCCTCTATGTACTATTGTATATTGATATATCTCCTAAATGTATGAGGTACGGTTAGTTTAGCTTGATTAGATTACTTAGCTAGGACATCGCTTTGCCAGTAAGTTAGTTAATTCGCAAACCGAAGGTTGTCAAGTGGTTTGGGTTTACGTAATAGGTACAAGGTAAGTAATACTTACACACACGTATCATCTCATATTTCTTGAGGCAGTGTTGCAACCGGTTCTCTGCCTTTTTCGTCGTCAGGACAAATGTAGGATTTTTTTTTCTGTAGCTACAAATATTTCAGGATTTTTATACAACTAACCAAACCTAACCTATAGGGTTCTACACGATAGTACTGAAATAAATCCATAATTATTTACATACGTAACATCACGCCTTCATTCCCAGAGTGGGGTAGACAGCGCTTTTACAGAAATATCAACAACTCTAAAAATACTTGTTGATAATCATGTAACCATATTTTGCACATTAGGCTAAGATGTTGACCAGTGTATTAGTGACAGGTTGCAAGCCCTAACACTATTAATTATTTACAGTTTCGGAAAAAAATGCGGGTTGTCAAATGTTATACATATTTGTGAAACGTTGGTTATGAAATAATTGGATCCCTTTACAACCGACTTGCGTATGTGTAACATGTTTTATTACGAAGAGAAGAAAAAACCGGGTGTGGGAGTCGTCCTTACGCACGGAGGATTCCGTCCCGCCCGATTTACAGTTGGCTCATTTTCATTATTTGTTGTTTTTCTTTAGTTTTGGCACTATAATTAGGTGCGCCAAATTTGACAATTGCATGTATCGATATTGACAATAGAGCAAAAACTAAATTACTTTGAAAAAGTAAGTTTCTAGTGACCTGGTTCCCGCTCCCACATTTTCATATAGTTATTTGTGTCACAAGGGAGCGAAATGTCAAATTTTCGGCGAGAGCGTACATTGAATCCTGAGCGTAGTGAGGGATTCAATTGTTAATTCCCAAGGTGGAAATCATTTTGCCACCGTGTGGCATATGCTGCTTTTCACATCACCTATGAGGAAAATAAAACATCTTAGTGATGAAACAAGTTAATTACACTGTCAAAAATTGCTGAAATCATCAAATATAACAGGCAACAAAATGTCCTTGAACAGAAAATTGCCACTATGATCCCTCCTAGCAGGGAAGAAAAGTACCACTTTGATCTCTCCTAGCAGGGAAGAAAAGTCCCGTTTCGGAATAGGTGATGTGTTTTTTTTTTGTAATGCCGTGGGGAAGACAAACGTCAAAGAGGCCACCTTATAGTAAGTGGGATTTAAGATACATTGACATCTGCATCAGGGAATGCCTCTGCTATTGATTTCTCCGGGTCCGGGTCCGGGTCCGGTGGATCTTATCCCACACAAGAAGACAGCAATGCAAACACTGCTGCTTGGCGGTTGGTTAAAGGATAAGACTATCTAGGGTTGCAGAAATTTTGCAAACTAAGATCAAAAGGAAGGGAGAAGGAAGGGCAGACAAGTCAGACAATGACCAGCTTCGGATTAATAAATAATACATACATACGTATACATAACGTCACGCCTTCATTCCCAGAGTGGGGTAGGCAGAGCTACAGCATACCAACAACTCTAAACTTGTTGATAATTCTGTAACCACATTTTGCACAGTCAGACTAAGATGTATTAGTGACAGGTTGCAAGCCCATCGCCTAACAGTACTAGGTACAAGCCTTTATTCCCTCAGTCACCTCTCACGACATCCACGGGAAGACATGGAATGGCACTATTACGGTTAAAATAAAGTAATAAATAATAAACCTAAATAAATAGGTACTCAAAAAGTTCAAAGAAGTGTATTTAATTAAATAAATAAAAGTATTTCATTGATCTGTTCTCAGAATATGCAAGGAAGTGAAGCCGATTGAAGGTGCATTGTCCTGCGTTTATAGTCGTTAGATATAACGGCACTCAAACTTTTATGACTTAAGGAGAAGTTTATAATTTTTAAAGCAAAAACAGGAGTATTTTGTAAGGGTGTTAAACGACATGTGACGACGTGTTTCGCGGGTTTAAATCCCGGTAGGCAAGAATTTGTGATGAGCGTGAGTATTTGTTCCTAATCATTGTTTTTTTCTATATATTCAAGTATATATATCTCTATATAAGTGTGTTTATCATTTTACAAGCTAAGAGCTTAGTTTGAGTGTGGATCAATTTGTGTAAGATGTCCCCTGATATTTAATGGGATAAGTTCATCTTTGTACGTTCCTATTCTGTAAATATTGTATTGGAATTTCTGTGTTTTGTACAATAGTGTTAACATCATACATATGTATTTATTATTATCTAAAAACGTCACTTACGATTTCGTATTCAAAAGGGAATGTTTTTTTCTCTTAAACTGTTGCATTAACCTATTTCAGTTGGTTTAAAGTTTGATGAGGTTAGGTTATGCCTCGCTATTATTATATCGTTAAAGTGGTCCGGAGAGCGCGCCGGAGACTGGAGGCTGCGCCGGCGCCGTGTCAGATTGGAAATTGCGCCCACGCTCTTATGCAACGCAGCGGTTATTCTGCAAAATCTTTAAATCCTCGTGAGACCCGGTAGAAAATGAGACAATTTCGTTGAAACTATATTTGACTGACCATAAACTTCATTTTTATTAGTTTTAAATTTGAAATTGGCATTTTAGAGCAAAGATTAAAACTCCCACTAACATAAATGTCCCTGTTTGTAGCATGGTGGACCTCACGAGAGTCACGAGGTATAGAGATGAAACATTTAATTTTAACATAAGAACGGCCAAACTAATAAGCTATTTCTTTGGCTCTAAAACCGTTAATGCTACGACGATTTGTAATTATAGATATTGGTTCTCAATGGTTTAATATAGGCAATAACCTAATAACTTACAGTTTAAAAATAAGAAATTACATTCACACAAGAAAAAGTTACAAAACTACGAGTATAGCATTTTTTAGATCAAATATAATAAAAGTCTAACAATAAAAGTTGTTCAAAAACATAATAATTTGTTTTTCAGGCAAGTTTAAAAAACCTTTTAAAGTCCTCCCCCTTAACTACTACAGAATAGACCCCCGGCGTCGTCGACCCACGGCGACATCTCACATCGCAGTGCGCCCGCGAAAGCGACACTACACAGCTACAAAAATACTGGCAAATTTTTACACAATAAAATCACAGTTACAAAAATACTAGCCACCTGACACGTAAAAAAAAAGTTGAAACGATACCGGCTGCTTGCACAGAAATTAGAACAAGCAAAGAAGGATTTAAATAAAGAACACGTTAAGTAAACCTTACACCATGAAGGTTGTACTGCTTTTTTTGGTGGTGGTTGTGGTAGCAGCAGCTGCCCCTCAAAGGTCTACGTTGCAATCAGGACCATCTGGTAAGGTTTTTCAATTCATATCTAAGCCCGAGTTGTTTGATCAGTAGTTAATTGAACTAATGGTTAAAATTCGAAAAAAGTATCGAAAATTTGACACATTTTCTTGAGATTTAACCAATAGTTACGATTTTTATCATTAGTTACTTTAATTACTGATTAAACAACAGCCGGCCTATTATGCGTGACACTATTTTATCGAGTGGATATGTTTAAGTTTTTAACAAAGTCGTCTATTTTATCGAAAACCCTAACATGGTTGACAATGTTGATAAACTTATCGCGGCGATATAACGACGACAAATGTTTATAAGCCCAGTGTAGCAAGAACTACGCGAAATTACTACCATTTTACAAAAATGTTACCAGTGTCCCAAAATGAACATATTTTTACACATGTTGGATGTTGAGTGGCGGACTTTATGTAACCCTTCTGAAATGAGTTGTTGTTAATCAGCTATTGAAAGGAGCGGACTAGGCATACTTTTTTAATGTATAAGATTATTTTGACAAATCTGTTCGATAATTCTAGGATCTGTGTTCCGAACTGAACGTTTATTTTTGTTGAGAACTGTGATTGTTTGTATTCGACGAATTTAAATAAAGAAACCTCCATAAAGAAAGAAAATTTAAAAAGAAAGTCGAGACATCAACAAGAAGTAAGTCTAACATAGTGAACTAATGAGTTTTTTGTACCGTAGTCCATTTCTTTATTATTGTTACTCAAAAAATCATGTTGTGTTACAGTTGCTGTACAGCACTAAAGAACAGAAGCTTTGAATAGGTGGCAAGCCACCCCATATTTGCCAACGGAAAAGAACTAAAACAAAAGTGGCAAAATCTCCCTTTCGTTTTACGAGAGTTTGAGCTAGACTAATCTGTTTGCAGCTTGGAAAGTCGTAAGTACTTACCTATTTAATTTGTTTCACACTCATTTACGCCTGGTAAGTTTGAATACTTGAGTAAAATTTAACAGCTTTAAAAGAAGCAAAGTTACCCGGTGTGACTAAATAATGACTCAATAATAGATTATAATAAACCGCTGAACTGATTAAATCTGGTTTGTAAGTAGCTTGAGCTCAGGCTATTTATTTATCCAGAAATGAATCTGATTACCTGCTCTATCTTGTAATACCTACTGTTCATAGGAAACTTGCTTAATTTGATTACTTTAAGTATCAAAATGGAATAAAACACAGTATTGAGTAATATAATAATTTATTATGGTGGCCTTTTTTATTGAGCTACTTTAATAAGAGCCCTAATGTCGAGAGCTGCTGGGTGGTAACAGCTCCATATCAAGTATTCTGAAAAATAATGTGTAAATTAGTTATAAATTCTGATATCTTATAATGTAGTAGGTAAGGTACTTAAAATTATAATAAGTAATAACCTGTAATGCTGCATCAAATTATTGACCCTCAACAGGCTGTTCATTATCCTGAGTGCTTGTTATAGTGTTAACCCTGATTATGCCCTAAGCACCAAAGACCTTTTTACACCACACAATTGAGTGTATGCTTGTTATTGTCTTTCCCCTGATTATGCCCTGCGGTCAAGTGTACCCAAGTGACATATAAAAATGTCAATAAACATATGTAAAATAATGTTTTTCCTTTTTTCAGGCTAAAGGACATGAAAATTGTTACCAACTTGGAGTTTTAAAACTATAATTTTATAGTTTAATTACAATTTTATCTATGTTTATATTAAATATTGCAATTACCTACTATAAGATCTTTTAATGCTAATAAAAGCATATCCCAAACCAGAGAATTCAAATGCCTTTTTGTTGACACACCATATACACAAGAGTATTAATTAGCAAGGACTTAGAGGTGTTTGTGAGTCTAGTAGAGATTTTGTTTATCATGCACAGAAGATACAACTTTTCAATGTGCGAGTTACAGTTCAGCTCTGTTCAACAGAGATATTAAATATAAAGAAGTTTTGCATTCTACCAGGGAATCTAGAAGCAGTAGCATAATATTGTGCAGTTCACATCTACCTAGGATCTATATTGGAATCCATAATATCCTTTTTTGTATTTGTAAATTGCAAAATAACTGTGGTCATAATTAATCTTGCCATATTAACATTTATCCTAATGTAAATACCATAATATTGATTATCTTAGTATTGAATATCTTAATGCTTATTTGCACTATTTTCTTAAGTACTAATGATCAAGTGCCCTAACATCAAACAATCTTATAATGTTACCATGCAATCAAATCTTGGACACCCATTTTAACATACTTCTAATTTGTCAGATTGATTTGATATTTGACATACGTAAGCAGTTCCATTAACATCAAGTTAGTATGATGATGGAAACGGACGGTGGTCATAGGACCTCCTCAATGGCTCATGGGTAGATCCGTGGAGTTTGGACTCATTTGACTTGTCTCTAGATAGTACCTAAGTTTACTATCGGTGTGTGAAGTGCCTACTTGGCAATAATGTGTTATTAAAAGTGAAATTTTGTAAAAACTTTTACGTCTGACAATTATCTTCTAAGCCCTCTTAGTGCCATAACTAACATTAATTATACAAGTTGGTAGGTATATGTACTAATCTATACATATATTGCCACATGAATGACAGAGCATCACATGAGATCGAATCGACCAAATTGGCGGTTTTTGTTTGTTGTTTACATACTTACATAATCTTCAAGACGGTGTACTTGTATGAACCAAAAAATCACCCAAGTGATACCTGGCACGAACAGTTATACTAGCTGTTTGTGCCAGGTAGTACTACTAGCTGAGTAAATAGCTGAGTGAGGGAATAAGGGCTTGTAGTACGGTTAGGCGTTGGGCTTGCAACCTGTCACTAATACACTAGTAAAGATCTTAGCCTACTTGTGCAAAATGTGGTTATAGAATTATCAACAACTCTTTTTAGATTTGTTGATATTTCTGTAGCTCTGCCTACCCCACTCTGGGAATTAAGGCGTGATGTTATGTATGTGTATGTATGTACTAGCTGAGTTAGTGAATAGGTAGTACCTAAATATTACTTACTTTAATCATTTATTCGTCATTATTATAATATGTGGCTGAAGGTCTGATTCGAATTCGGCACATAAATGGAGTGCCGATCTGAGTGGAGATATCCTTACACCTCTGTACACCTTTGTCGAAACTCTTCCTCCGAAAGCTCGAAGGGGTTGGAAACATCTCTTACCGTCTTGCGCTGTAGTTTCTTCTTTCTTTTTCGGCTTGCAGCGGGAGGCGACAAAGATACACTTGACATTCTACAAATAATGTTTACCAGTTATAATGTAATGTTAAACGCCTTTCTTGTAATTAACAAAGTTCTTTTAGATTAGTAAAACATTAAAATCTCAATACTTACGCATAAATTTAAGTATTTTTTCCATATTAAAGCCTTATCGTCACCTACAGGGCACTTGTATAAACTTATCGAATTAAGATGTCAAAAGTCGATCCAAAGTGGCGACCCATATTAACCAAAATCGATAAAATTGACGTTTGTCGTTATATCGTTGTCAAAAATGGATAATGCAATTTAACCGATGCCACCATATTAGCTTACGTCGACAATGATAATATGTCGATGATCTCGTGATAAAAACGTTTTATCGCGTGGATAAGTGGCACCATAATCGGCCGGCAGGCCCTAAATATTCTTTCTAACGATCCGTTATAAAGATAATACAGTTTGTTAAGTTTACCTTGGGTTCCTATATTCAAAACGTCTCGTTAAAATACAACGACTTGCTAAAATTTGACATATTTTGTACGTTGCAAATGTCAAATTTTAACGATAACGGATCGTTAGAAAGAACATTTAGGGCCTGTTGTTGGATCAGTAGTTAAAGTAACTAATCAATGTTAATCGACTGTTAGTTCATACATTTTGACAACTGTTAACGCAATAATCGTATGGTGAAATTGGTACTTAACCTTTGACAATAATTTCGGTTTCTAAGAAAGCCAACATCAACAAGCCAAGTCTATGTTAATGTTTTTACAGCCAGTCATTGTATTAGTACATCTGTGGCGAGATATTATGTAACGTGTAACGTAAAAAAACTTGTAAGGTAAGTCAATTTTGACCTACATCTTGTTGGCTAATGATCTTAACCGAAATTTTAAGCGTTTTATTATGGCCTTGAAGAATAATTTAAGAATACCGTACATTTTTTTTTCTCAGGAACTACTTAGGTAATTTGAATAACAACAAAAACTTAAACAGAGAAGTAATAAAAGCAAAAGGAAAAACTGATGGTTTTTCTCTTGGAATCGAGTACCTAACTAAAACAAAAAACATACTTGAGGAACATTGAATTATAATAATCAATTTAAACGTCGCAGTCGGAAGACGAACATCTCATAACAAGCTTGGCCGTGACCTGCGTGAGCGCAGATAAACGCGCTTGTTATTGTACATAAAGCACATTAACTTTACTACTAAGTACTTACGTGTATCTAAGTATTTGTGTTTCTATTTCTCATTGTGTTAGCTCATTTTTAGGGTTCCGTAGTCAAACTAGGAACCCTTATAGTTTCGCCATGTCCGTCTGTACATCCGTCTGTCCGTCTGTCCGTCCGTCCGTCCGTCCGTCCGTCCGTCCGTCCGTCTGTCCGTCCGTCCGTCCGTCCGCAGCCTAGCGCAGAGACTCTTAGTACCAGAAAGCTATAATTTTGCATGATATGCATATTAGTCACGCCAACAAAGTAATACAATAAAATGTAAAAAAATAGGGTACCTACCTACGCGTAACGTGGGGATGTATTTTTAATATAAAAATATTACGGGTTTGTGAAAACAGTTTTTCGATTAAGTAACCCGTTTATTTAATATTAAGCTTTAAAGCGCTAACTTTTGTTATACTCAAGTATCCCCCCCCCCCCCTTCAGCCAAAACGACAAATATTAAAAATCTGAAAAAACTTAAATGAAAGAGCATGTAACGAATTTTAATGGAAAACTATCACGACTAAGTAGACATCATTGGTTCTTGAGATTACAGGTGATTAAAGTGTTTATAACTACTAAAATTATCTAAGACGGCGCCAATTGACTTTAAATAGACAAATTAGTTATTAATTATTACTTGATTTTTATGTTTCCTGTCACCTGTCACTAATACACTAAATAGTAAACTTCTTGGCCTAATTGTGCAAAATGTGGTTACAGAATTCATACAAGTCTTTTTAGGGTTGTTGGTATTTCTGTAGCTCTGCCTACCCCACTCTGGGAATGAAGGCGTGATTTCATGTATGTGTATGTATTTTTATGTTTGTAGTACTTAACGGCTTCGGAACCATACACTGAGCATGGTCCGACATGCTCTTGTCCGGTCTTTGTATATTCGTGACGAATAAACTAAAGTACATGCCCATAGTACAAGCCTAGAGCTTAATTTAGGACTAGGTAAATTTGTGTGAGATTTTCCCCTCACATTATTAATTCATTTATTTATATTCAAAGTATCCTCATTATCCCCAGATAGCGGCAGCCAGCCCTTCATCGAGGAGGTGGTGGTGGAGTCCACCCTGAACGTGCGCGCGCCGGCGGAGCGCCAGGCGCGAACCAACACCAGGACTAACCTGCACCAGGGGACCAGGGTCTCGGAGAAGAACTGATCCTCACCGCCGAAGCACATTCACCTACTTATAGCTGTTATGCTTCTACCTAAAGAAAAATGTACCGTGATATAATATTATCCAAGATTGGGTTATAAAAGTCGTGTGGTAGAACTCAAGGGATGTAATAACAAGGAAGTACAAATATATTATGTATATGCTTTTGCACCTTCTCCCATTGAAATAATGTACAATGTAGGCCAAGGTTTTAAGCACTCCACGGTTTCCTAGTAAGTTATAATAAAGTATTATTTTTCAAATAAAAAAATCCTAAAAGACGTTATATATAAAAAAAGTTTAAACATGTGCAAATTATTAGTAGATATTGTTTCGAAATAAATTTGGGTATTTTTCATAGAAATTGTACCTAATTAAGGACTGAAATTAAGTTACGGTAACTTTTACATGCGAGTAAAGAAAATTAACTATACTTAAATATAAATGGACGACTAATTTTCGTTACTCACATGTAAAAGTAACCGTAACTTAATTTCAGTCCTTCATTAATTTCTTTGAAAAATACCCATTTGCGTGAAAAAAACCGGTACTATTATCTATTCTGTGGTAAAAACTGAAGTTAGAAATAGTCGAGTTTTGCAATTTGTATTATTAATTGTATTTCCCTTAACGTCAATAAATATTTCTGATAGATAAACAACTTTATAGTTATAATAAAGGATATAAATGCACCTTTTAAAGATTAACTTTTATATGAAAAACGCATGAGTACTCACACTTTGGCCGAGGCGTACATTATCTTCGTCTTCAACTGTACATCCAGGGGGTGATTCAACACAGCGCTGCGTCGATCTTAGAGGTTAAGTTTTATCTGGCAAGTTTAAGAAGTCCCGTCGGAGCGTACAAAACACATTTAGCGCGTGCCTTCTCAATTATTCAGCTTTATACGACACTGAACTAGGCTCACCTGCCTGCTGCCTAATAGAGAAGGCACGCGCTAAAATGTGTTAGTACGCTCCGACGGGACTTCTTAAACTTGCCAGATAAAACTTCACCTTTAAGATCGACACAGCGCTGAGTTGAGAGAATCACCCCCCTGCTTTCTCAATTAACTAATTGGCTGACTGTGAAAGCTAGAACGATGTCATGTTCTCTTCCAGGTAAACGATATTACTTTTGACACGTAATTATGGTATTATTTGTAACTCGCCCATTACTGTCAAGTAAATAAAAGCTGTCATGGGTGAATTTCAACAAGCGTCAAATTATCCTAATTTTGGTGGTATTTTTTATTTTCTTAGTAGGGTTTACAATTAAACGTTTAAGTGACGTCATTAGTCATTATAAAAAACAGTGTTAAAATGGCCCTTTATTATACCAAGTGTTTTTTAAGATATAACGATTTTACTAATTATGTACCACCAAAATTGTTATTATCCACCAAAATTACTTTTCTTAGAAAAACTCACGATCAATAATAACATATCGGGCTAATTAAAATATAATCGTTAGGGAATCTTCCTTGTTATTTTTGAAAATCCAAAACGTAACTTTCTAATATAATAAATAATGATTATTTGTTGATTAAATAATTTTGGTGGAGACCAGAAATTTTGATAATTTTGGTGTTTCGCAAAATCCACCAAAATTGTACCACCAAAATTATAAAATTTAACATTTTTTTAATTAAAAACAAATGTTTTAGTTTAATAAAAACTTAACATGTTACAGTTAAAAAGACACCATAAACATACTTGAAAAAACTATCCCACAACAAAACTTTTTGCGAAATAATGACTTATCTAAGTTATCACGATTAATAAAGTGTATTTCATACCACCAAAATTAGATACTTATGTAATTAGCGGGAAGACGCAGAAAGATGGTACAAATCTTTCACCGTCTATTGCTGGAGTGAAACTGAACGAACATCTGACTTTGTTTGTTTAATCACGTTTCGTTCGATCATAAAATCAATTTTAATATTCACCACCAAAATTAACTATTTCGCTTGGACTGTTTTATTTACACTGCTCCCAGTTTCCTTTTACTTGCAAATGCAATAATTGATACATTTTAAAATACCTCAACTAATAAGGAATACAGATAACTAAAATATAAGTCTAGTTGAGGCTTAATAAGTTTGTACCACGACATATCAGTATATGCGGAAAGTACAGGACACGACACCAAAATTGATTTTGGATTGAAAATATTTTTTTACGATAAATATAATAAGTTAATAATAATTTTTACTTTGGCTCAATATGGTACTTTGAGTAAGATTATTTATAAAATAAATAGTTTTCCAATACATGTACTTTACACCACAATAATCACGTCCGCCGCTCAAAAAATGTGGTTGAGATAATTACCCTCATAATCTCGACAATACGATAACATGTAAAAAGTACTTGACAGGAGCGTGTTGAGCTAACCCCATGTGCTTCTGTTTAGTCCACTAGAGAAATTACTCCTTTACCGAACTCATGGACTTATAAGAGAAATAAGCGTCATTAGGCGTTTTTCAAAAAAAGTGTACATCGTTAAGGCCAAAAATTAAGAAAAAAAAGCCTTACATTTTGGCACGTTAATTTTCGTGAAGAAATGGAAAAGTTAAGTTTCTTAATTATTGTCCTTCAGAGGATTGTGAAGCGATGCTAAAATCGCGTAGCTGTCAAAAATAATCCATACAAATTTAGCTCCGGGCGATAACGTTTTTCACCCCCTAAATCTAGTCGAATTCCGACTAGATTTAGGGGGTGTCGAAAATCGGACAACGTTTATGGGGAGAATTTTTTTATCGCATTTTGTATGGAAATTGTTTGCTTCACAGTCCTCTTAACGATGTACACTTTTATGAAAGCCGCCCCTTTAAATAAGTTGTCATTGGCGAAATACACGCTAACAGGAGTGAAGTCATAAATTAAAATTAAAATTAGAACATGTAAAATGCAACATAAATTTACAGATTAAAATATAGCTCTTGTTCTATATAGTGGCAGAGCTTTATAACTAGTGAACATTTGTGCAACTTGGTGTGCGTTAAGGATTTTAATCTGGAATTATTATTACATACATACATAACATCACGCCTTCATTCCGAGAGTGGGGTAGGCAGAGCTACAGAAATACCAACAAACCTAAAAAGACTTGTATATAATTCGATATCCACATTTTGCACAATCAGGCCAAGAAGTTTACTTGTGTATTAGTGACAGGTTGCAAGCCCATCGCCTAACAGTACTACAAGCCCTTATTCCCTTAGTCGCCTCTTACGACATCCACGGGAAGACATGGAGTGGCACTATTCTAACCCGGCATCCCACGGGGAATTATTATTACTTAAGGGCTTATACTACTGTTAGGAGATGGGGTTGCAACCTGTCTCTAATAAGTACACTATTAAACTACTTGGCCTGATTGTGCAAAATGTGGTTAAAGAATTATCAAGAAGCATTTTCAGAGTTGTTGAATGATGAAATGAAGGCGTATTATGTTGTGTATGTATGAAATATTAAATGTATTATTTTAGAAGAAACATACAACGATCTTAAGATGTAGCAAAACCGAAAACATCTTAATTGAGAGGGCTTGCACTTAAATGAGCCACCTATCTGATATAGGCAATTAAAACCTGAACTGAGCATTTGAGAGTTTATACATCACTTAACACATTTTTTAACAGACGTTAATATTTCCTATTTCAATCAAAACGTAGTAATAAAAAAGGAAAAGTGCACAACTGTTTAAAAATATCTTAAGTTATGTAAAATTTAGGAATGACTGTTCCAAACATTTTGGGGCATTTTCATTATAAAGTGTATCCTAGTGAAAGAAAGTTAACGTTTCTTAATTTACACTTTATTTTGATAATGCCCTTTGGCACATCTAAACTATACATAATAAGACTTACACAAAGTTGCATAAACGTTCATTACCACTAACGCCACGTTAGACAACCTGTCGCTTTTTAATTCGTTAGGGTAGAAAGTGACGGCACGTAAATTAAGACGCTAGGTATATTAAACAAACTTTTAGCAACTTATATTTCTAGTTCTAATGGCAATCAGAAAAGCCATTACCTATAATCGAGTTTCTACTCATAACTCCTGCTTTAGGCATAGATCAGCGTGAAAGTCTAGAACTTTCACTCTGATGTAAAATTGTTTTATATGATAGTTACAAGTTTCGTGCAGCCGAGTTTAATTATAAGTTTCGCCACTAACTTACGCGCGTGTGCTACTTAAGCGACAGTTACTTACAACTTACAAGTTTGGTTATTTAGCACATTTGTAAGATGTTTATGATCACACGTTTGAACCGGTTTTAAAACGCATAAGTACAACATTTTTATAAGACCAATAAAGAAGTCCAAGTATAAAGATGTTTTAATTTAATGTTCGTAATTGTAGACTGGAAGTTGATTTGAGCAAATATTTTTTATTTTAAACTTAAGGAGATTCTCCGTCGGAATCTTTCATTTTTATGTGTTCCCCGATTACTCGAAGAAGACTGGACTGATTTTGAAATTCACGTTTTATTTGTTTTATTTAGAAGGGTTCCCGGTGGTCTTATTGTAGGCAGGTCGGGATCTGATGGGATCCTGAATAAATTCAGGGACTCCTCGGATATTACAGACACACTCATAGCAATTTTGGTATTTTCAGTATCATTTGGTGAAGTGGAACTGATGAAGAATTCTTCCAGTTCCACTTTTCCAAATAGACCACATAACTCCTCAATGGTTGGGTGCCAAATTATACATCTCTTTTAAGATAGTGAAGCGATTGTGACGAAGCTTGCGGCGAGTTTGAAATATCTGTGAATTTATAAATCTTGACTACATAAAACATACTTACTTGTAACACGAGTAGCATAATAAAAATTATGATCACTAAAAAATATAAAACAAAATGAAATGTTTTAAAAACAATGTATTTTTTTGAAAACATCTTGTTTACTGAAGTGGGTGTCCCACAATACCTATTTTTAACAAACATAAATAATAATAAATCACAAAGGACAATATCACACAAATTGACCTAGTCCCAAACTAAGCTCTAGGCTTGTACTATGGGTAGGTACCAGACAACGATAAACTTACTTAATATATACTTAAATACATAGAAAACTTCCAAGATGTGTGCATATATATGTGCTCATCGCACAAATATATGCCCTTACCGGAATTTGAACCCAGGATCCCTAGCTTCAAAGACAGGGTCACTACCAACGGAACTTGAAAATAAATATATTTTCATTCTTTAAGTGTTTTTTTTTTTACTTTTTGATTATTAGAACTAAAAATAGTTTGCAAGAACTTTATAGGTATTCAATATATTGTGTATTGCTAAGAATGAAATATTTTGCCGCTATAATTGATTCATATCGAGCAAAGCTCGCCTTGCTATTATTCAGGGAGTATTGACACCAACATTGATGTATGGTAATGAATCTTGGGTATGGCAGAAGAAGAATGAAAGCAGGATCAATGCAGTTGAAATGAGAGCTCTAAGAAGTATGTGTAGGGTTAGGATGATAGATAGAGTAAGAAATAGCCAGATCCGAGAAAAATGTGGATTGAAAGAAGATGTAGTGACTAAAATCGAAAAGGGTATGCTAAGATGGTTTGGACATTTAGAAAGGATGGATGAAAGAAGAGTTACGAAAGAGATATGGCGAGCGAGAGTGAGTGGAGATGTCAGTAGGGGACGTCCTAGACGGACGTACAGTGATCAGATTCGCGATGTACTGAATAAGGGCCGAATCAAAAGCACCCGAAACCGACGTACGTGCATGAAGAGATTGATGAATGTGGAGGAAGCGAAGGTTGTATGTTTGGATCGGTGCACCTGGCGTTCCATAGTCTCTGCCTACCCCATTGGGAGACAGGCGTGAAGATATGTATGTGTACGTATGTAATTGATTCATTCTGCCGCTTCTCTTAATCCTTAACAAAGTAGCCAAACAGTCGTCGATCACGCCCTATTACCATATTGGCACAATTCGCGTGCCATATTGCCGATAAACCAGCCGGGTACGTGGCGGCCGTCGCATCGACTCCATATATCCAGTCAATTATTCAGAACAATCGATTTATTCGACAATATGTCCAATTGAGAGCTACGTTGGCGCCAGCGTCGAGGTAAACACACGAGAAATGGATAAACGTTCATGTCTGCTAACGATTTTGCAGTGCATTTGCCAATGGTAATATTAAAAACAATTGGGATATATTTTAACTGTTTTAAAAAGGTATGAAAGTTTAAAAACTATTTTGAGGAATAGGCTGGTACAGTGGGATGTAGCTATGCTTTTAACAATGTATAACAATGCGAAAACAACATCGAGTAAGAGTGCAAATGCATTGCCAAAACCTGTGGACCTAGATGAAATGCCATTCCTCCTCGTAGAAAACAGTGCAATGAGTTAAAATAATTTTTTATCGTTTGATCTAAGTTTAATACGTACATTCACAACATCGCGCGTTCATTCCCAGAGTGGGGTAGGCAGAGGACTTGTTTATATTTCTCTAACCACATTTTGCACATTCAGGCCAAGATGTTTACCAGTGTATTAGTGACAGGTTGCAAGCCCATCGCCTAACAGTACTACAAGCCTTTATTCCCTTAGTTGCTTCTTACGACATCCATGGAAAGACGTGGAGTGGCACTATTCTAATCCGGCAACCACACAGGGTAAGTAAGTTTAATAGATAAAAAATAAATCTAATATTGAGCGACCAGATTGATTAGGGGGCGTGCCAAGGCTGGAAAACAACGATGAGTCACAATTTACTATTGTAATTTCACCGATCGTCTTATCCCTTCACCGGAGCACAACATTGTAAACAATGCTGCAAGATAGGATACCTCTCTAACTTTGCTTTGCTTATCGGTCCGCGTAAAAAAGGAACTATTTCAGGGCCTATATTCAGGTGCCTTAAAACGATATCGTGTTTGACTCGTTTAAGTATCGTTTATGTCACAGTCGCCATTATTGTAAATGACATAAGAGTTATCAGAACGTTGACAATACGGAAACAGGTCAAAAACGATATCGTTATAACGCAGTTGAATAGAGGCCCAGAAAGCAAACGAGACACGATACCACGAAGTAGTATGGATAGGAATCACGCCAAAAAACACAGCTTTATAAAAGTTTCAGATCAGGTTATAAACCACGAAAAAAATATTAAATGATCATTAGTTGTAAAAAAAAAACTGTATATCGTCGTCTTACTTACTCAAACTTGTATCTGCAGGTTTTTTTGCTGTTGGTAAACTTAATGTTTCTTAGTATTTTAGAGTAAGTAAGACGACGTTATTATTCATGCTTAGGTCTATAAGTAATTACTTACTTGATTTTCAACTACAACAATACTATTCTCTATACTGTTCCCTTTGTCAATCAATCCCTTTAGAAAAGTAAAATTAAGTAATATTGACGAATTCCTTCATGGAGATCCATCCATGAAACAACAATTTAAAGTATCTTGTTATAATGTTTTCATATTAGCATTATGGACATACAATTTTAAATTGTAAAATTATTAAAACTGTATTTTAAATAAAATGTAAAAGTTATCTTATCAAAAATGACTGTATATTTTGTAAATGTGACATGTAAACATTACTTTTACCAATAAATTATCTTATCTTAAAGTAAGTGCCACTTCCATCAAACTATCCATAAGTATACTAAAGTAAAAGGTGTTCAAAATTCGAATAGCAACGTACGCAAACCACAAACAGCGTGCTCGTGCGTCGACAATGAGAGGCGCACGCGCGCCGCATAACGTACTGCGCACGCACACGGGGTGTGGACAAATAGGTGTGACAGAAACTTTTTTGAATTAACATGTTTCTAAAGTCCTTAAGGATACGATCCCGAAATAATGCAAACAAATCTTATTCAGTACTCTTGTGCCCGATTTATCCAATTCCCAGATAAAAAAGACAGTTAAAGTTCACTCTCCTTTTTGTATGTCGTAAGAAAAAAAGTATGAATTAAAATCAGATAATGTTATCTGGAGATATATCGATCAGCCAGCATGTAGTCTCCATTTTATTCTTAAGGTTTACTTTAAAAGAAAGCGGCAAGCACTGGGTTATCAGGAATGATAAGGAGTTTTAACCCTTGTCAGCTAAGCTTACAGAGCATGCGTTTAACCCTTTTCTTGACAAAATGAAAAAAAGGTTGTGAATTCAAACCTCTACAAAATGTTAACAAAAAAATATTAAAAAGTGAATGTTTATGGTATATAAGATACATTGCCAAGAAAAGGGTTAACTTGACTTGCTGTGATGTAGAAACTAGGAAGCCAAACTATGCTATGTTAGCCCAACGACGAGCACTTATGCGAGGAAGCAGCTAAGCTACGCAGACAAGCAATAAAAACAAATTAAAAGCACTAGATTTATTCGTTTTAGGGTTCCGCACCTCGAAAGGAAAAAGCGGAACAATTATAGGATCACTTTGTTGTCCGTCCGTCCGTCCGTCTGTCAAGACCTTTTTTCTCAGGAACGCGTGGAGGTATCCTGGAGCTAAGAAAAAATCAAACTTCTAAGCCAACGCAATCAAAAGATACAGCCGTTTATGCCGCAAAGCTCCGCAAATTTTTCGAAACTCGCAAGGGAATCAAAACCTAAAGGGTACCAGTCTATCTAGAATCTTAAAATTTGGTACAAAGCAACTTCTTATAGCACAGATAAAGGAAAAATTGCGAAAACAGTATTTTTTTTTTCTATATCACAAAAAAAAATCGATTTCAAACTTTTATCCAGTTGGTAAACTAATCGCGACCTATGTCGACGTATCGAGACAACAGTTTTTCAACGGCAAAGTTAAGTTCGTCCCTCCCCTCGGTGCGCGAGTCCAACTTGCACTTGACCGACTTTTTTTGCTTCTGTCGCTCTCTTAAACGTCAGGATTACTAAAAGTCTTGTCAAATAACAACAATGATGTATATTTATATGTATAGTTTATGGATAGTCAGCTGTAGAGATATTGGGTTATTGTTGTTGTTATACTTGTTGTACGGGTTCCCTTCATCTGGCATAATTTTTTTTGGCATAATCATCATTTGGCATACAGCCTTTTTTTCTGAAACCGTATTCTTTTCAGGATTATTTAAAATATCATTGCATAGAACCGGTTAGGTTAGGTTTATTTTATAACAATCCTGAAAATAATACGGTTTCAGAAAAAAAGGCTGTATGCCAAATGATAATTATGCCAAATGATGATTATGCCAAAAAAGTTATGCCAGATGAATGTAAACCTTGTTGTACACATCTTTGTAATCTTGCCTATCCTCGTACAGTTTCCTTAATCATGGTCAGGATCTTATGTTTGCGTACGAACTTACTTGTAATGAAGTGACTTTTGTGCAATAAAGAGTTAACATACATACAACAATACTATTGACATTACTTATAGTGAGCTGAATAGGCTTTAAAATTGGTCCTTTAAACCGGATCGAAACCGGTGATCTGTTAGGTGTCTCTATTTATTTAATTTTGAACACACTGTATCGATGGAATAAGCGATATTTGAATACAATCACCGCTGGACCGCCGTTACGCACGCACACATCGGTAATTACTTATTTCGGCGCGCGCGCAGCCACGGTTACCGCGCGGGAGCTTCTTAGAAACTATGCCTGGTGTCTGCCTTGCTATGTGTGATAACTATCTCGATAAGATTAGTCCTAAATAAGCACATTTTTGATGTTGACTTTACAAATAACCAGCCAAGTTTGAGTTATAAGCATTGCACCTATGCACTTTTTGTTTAGATTTAACAATGCTTGTTTTAAAACACTACAGTAAAAAATGCGATTCGCCTTCAGGATCTTGCTCTTGGTCTATACTATGTACGTCACTGATACGAGTACCGGATAAGCGTTTTATTTAAAACTGCGCCTTTAAACTGAAAAATGATTTTTCAAGGACACCATTGAGATGCAAATATTGAGGGTACTTTTTATCCGACTCCGCTGGTGTAAAAAAAAGGTTATGGGTTAACGTATAGTTTTACACGTAAATAAAATAATTCTACGCCAACGAAGTTGCTCTAAGTTTGCGACAGGCGAGAGGAGGTAAGGCGGGGCGTGGGGCGCTCTAGGTGATTAATTGACGGCTTTGCTGTCAAATCCATACAACGACGCCGAAGATGCCCTTCAAATAGTACTTATTCTTATGGTTCAGTGCCTACAACAACAGCAAGACAACAGCAGCAACAGCAGCTGTTGCAACGTAGCAACAGTGTTCGCATTGTTGTGTTCTGGTGTGGGGATAAGACAACCGGTGAAATTACTAGCATAGAGGCATTCCATCTTAGTCCTCAGGGTTGGCAACGCATTTGAGGTCTTAGGATTATAGTCTTGAGAATTCAAATGTCTATGGGTCTCAGATTCCACTTACCATCAGGTGGCTTGAGTGCTCGGGTGACTTCTCCTTAACATAAAAAAAAAACAATCGGCTTCGATCGTACATTTTCACTGGAGGGACTTCGTCACTAATTTCAAGTATTTAAACAACTAAAACCCGACTGCATAGGATGTTCAATCATATTTTAAAAAAACCCTACTGTAATAAAGAACGAAACAAGTTGGGACCTTGGTAATGTTTTACACTATTTAATGCCATGTGGTCCTCGTATGATGACGTAGAGGACAAATTTAGAAAATCCAAGACATTGACAGCAGGCATCACCTGTGAACGAGTGGAACTCCATCCATTGTGATCGTCCTACATGCTAGCAGGCTTTCAATATATTTTTCGTAATCGAAGGGCAGGATTCGTTCTTTTTTAATTATTTGACAGAGTTTTTGTTGCCGGCTACTCTTTTTTGCACCATCACACGTTAATCGAGACCAGACTAATGAGTCTAGATTATGGACAATGACCATATTTTTAGTTGCTTATGTAAGTACTAATTAAGAATTTTAAGCATGGTCCATTTGAGACAATACGAAACACTTAAAGCGCAGGTGCTCCTCACGAATTCATTAGCAATAAAAAAATAATGAAAAATTCATTTAATTGCTTGTTTTGTGCTCCATTGTCTAAGTTAGAATTTATTGTCCAAACCGACAAAGCGTTTCGCTTTTTTTTTCTATACTTATTGCGCGACGACCTCGGCAAGGATTTACAAGCTGCCAGAACTATTATCTGTGGCCGTTCTTATGCGAATTTATTTCATCGGGTAGCTTAAATGTACGCTGCTCGCATTTTAACCAAAAGGTATCGATGAGGTTACAAATTAAATATGGTGAACTCGTTCTGAATTTAAATGTAGCTTCCGTCGTGGTAATCCCGACTGAAGATTCGTGCTGGCTGGAAAGAATGTTCCATGAGTAATCACTGCATGAGTAGCCAGATATCGTCTGAGGCAAGTGCGTCATCAAAACCACAATGGCTTGACATGACGTAATTAGGGTACCAGACAATTGGAATATTTTACAAGACCTGCGCTATCATTTACAGCAAAATAAGGAAGAATCAAGTCATTGCAAAGGAATCTGAAACTGGTGAACTGCATTCCCGAATGATTTCGTCAAAAATAATTTTGTAACGTTACGGCTCAGCACGGGCAGCAATCAGTTTTTCAATAAGCAGAGTTATTTGTTTTTTAGTCCTAAACTTAGCTTTAGGCTTGTACTTTGGGTACTAGACGACGATAAATGTAATTATATAGAGACAGAAAACATCCAAGCCTCAGGAACTGATACTTATCCCACAAAAACCTGCCCTTACCGGGATTCGAATCCAGGACACCTAGATTCGTAGGCAGAGTTACTACTTATCTATTTACCAACTAGGCTAACGAATCGTCAAAAACGTGTGAACAATAGAGACAAATACTATGTAAGTAGATCATAAAAAAAAAAAAACAAAAAACCGCCTTCAAAATCGCAAAAAAATAACTTCTTTTAAAATTGTAGGCACGCAATAACTTCTTTTAAAGTTGTAGGCACCTACCTAATAGGTTAGTCCCACTGAAGTCGGCTTTTTTGGTGAAAATACTGTGGTCGCCGACTTCAGTTGGATTAACCTATTAGGTAGGTGCCTACAACTTTAAAAGAAGTTATTTTTTGCGTATACAAAGGCGGTTTTTTTTTTAATTTTATTTTTATATTTATATATTTTAGTGATCATAATACGCTGTTCCGTAATCCCACTTACTACTTGATATGGAACTTTAAGTTTCAAGCGCGCCGCAAGCAACGCCGTCGGAAAGTCATAGTCATATTTCGACAAGTAAATATTCTTCGTTGTAGTCGCTCAACTATTTGAATCGAGATATCTGATCGCCACCCTTGAAATAGGTACCGGTGAGGAGTTCCGATGGCCATCTGAGGTCTGAGGAGGAGATTCAGATTTGGTGACAATGAGACCACCTCGGAAGTATACCTACTCTATCAAACCAAAAAAAATATTTCAACATCGGTCCAAGGTACAATGGAACGTATAACCTTCTCCTTTTTTTGAAGTCGATTAAAAAGAGTTTTGGGTTATTCTCTCTCACTCGCTCTTATGCTAGTCTAACTCAACCCGAACCTGAAAGACTGTTTAAGAGTTTTACAGGGCCTTTATTCTATTGCGTTATAACGATATCGCGTTTGACCTGTTTTAGAATCGTTTCACAGTCGCCATTATTGTAAATGACATAAGAGTTATCAAAACGTTGACAATACGGAAACACATCAAAGACGATATCGATATTACCGTGTAGAATCCCAGCCCAGTTGTTTGTTGTTGCTTTTTAACTTTACCTCAAAAACTTAAATAGTCTCTTTATAAACTTATACTCCGACGAAATCGCACGAGCTACTAGTTAGTCACTCAGAATTAATTTCCTACTATTCCGTTTTCATTTGATTTGCCACTGCATAAGTCAGCTATCTCAAACTGACAGAACCAAAACAATGCAGGTTTTGCATGCGATGTTCACAAATAGAACCCATCTATCTATAAGGAAAATGGAATATTGTCCCACGGTGACAAAGGTGTCTCCATGAGTCCTGTCTACGAAGGGTCTGCTTCGCACGTTGTGTTTGACGTCAGGTTGAATTTTCCTGCTTTATTGTCAGTGCATTTGCATCGATTTGTGCGACGTGACTAAAGTGGCAACACTTGATTTACTAGTTCGATGCGCATCATCCACGCTCTGTCGTTTTCCTTGTATTTAGGGGACTGGCCTTCTGATTAGACTAAGTTTATTGACTTTTAAAGGTGATCTCTATCAATAGACTGGTTAGTAAGGATAGACTCACCAATCTATACAAAATATGATTTGGACAAAAATAAATTTAAATGCCTTTGAGTGAAAAGATTTTCCGCGGTTTTTACTGGAACTTGTACTGTATTGATACTTAAGCCGGTTAAGGATTGCTCCTCTTGAATGAACAACATTTTAAATGTTTTCACTTGGTTCAAATGTTTCTACTGTAAGTCACAAAACCAATAGAACGCAGCCGTACACTGCGCACGACCTGCAGCATCTTGTCAAACAATAATCCCTATCAAAATTCACGAATGATTTCGTCCAGAAATTGTATACTGCAGACATCACGTCTTGAGGGCGCCCCGGTGTGCATACGTGCATAAATTTCCTCATCACCTCGGTTTGAGAATACGTGGAAATGCGTTTCCTGGAATGCGACAGGTGGTCTCAATCTCGGAGTCAAGTAAGGTACGATACGGTCACACCTGACCAAAATGTTGAAGATTCTGTAGAAGAATTTGAATATTTGGAGCACGTAGGATATTGGCTGTTTAAAAGATCAAAAGGCTTTAAGATTTTGGCTTTTTATGTGAGTGTGGTCACACTGGTCACATGGTGGTAAACAACAAACAAGCACCTCTGCCTAATAACAACTGCAACAACAGACGAATCCTAAGTCGGCCTTTCAGAAATAGAGAAGTAAATAGTTAAGGAGGACTAAAAGAGAGAAAAGAGAGAAAACTAGGACGGATATCAAGTAATTAAAACAAACCGAGAAGGAGCACTGGATAACGTTGACGACTTTTTTGAGGTAGTAACCTATATCATGCATCTACTGCGCAACTTCATCCTTCATCCGGTGCGGCGACCAATGGACCACCATTATTAATGTTTAAAAGTCAAAAAGCTCCTTAAAATTGTAAAAAGTGTGCTCGAGAATTCTTGAGTTTCCTTTTACAAGAGTTCAGGGAGGGTGCCGAGTGAATTGTATCGGGGAGCTGGTTGAAGACCGCCGGGCCTTGTCAGAATTCACGAGTCGTCGTCGACATAATGGTCTAATTTATTGACATTATTTTAATGATGCAAAATTATAAAAAAATCCAATTATTATTATATTATTTTCATTGTTTTTCTTTTATAACGATCCTACAAACTGACATGTAATACAAAATTTACGAATAAATATGAATATGAATATAAATCAACCGGAATTCACTCTCTTCCAATTTAATTTTACAATGCCAACTTGGCAAAACCTTAAGTGCTGTATTTTAGTTACTGGTACTCTGTGCTTTTAACAAAGTTTACTTGTCTTCTTCTCCTGTGCTCTAGCTTTCCGGATAATAACGCTAGCCTTGTTTTTTGTGTAATCCGAAACTAACTGTATTTGTTCATTTAAATTTTGGAGGTCCTTGCACTGCCTGCAGTGTTATCAGATCGAATCTTTGCATATCTGCCATCAGTAGCGCGTGGATCAGGACTAACTGGAGCAGCAAGAATCAGCTCATAGAAAGCTAAACGGTGACGTGAAAAACCAGCTTATGTAGAACTTCCGACAAATACAATTGATTCAGTGCCACCGTAATGAAAATAGAATCCATCAATCTTCACATGGCTCGATATCTACTATATCAAAAACCTAAATGGCTAAAATATAAACACACATTTACAAGAAGTAGAGTAGAGATAGAATCATCTTGAACCTGTAGAATTCTGAAGATTTTAACTCAGTTATGTCTCAGTTGTGTCTCATGGTCTTGCCTGCTTCCTGGGATTGGACTTACCGTGCGAAATTATGTTACAAAAGATTATAACGCAGCTGCAATAATCTCCTGATGTTCCGGGTGTCAATGGGCAGCGGTGATCACTTCACATCAGGTGACCCGATACTTCTTTCCCTCCTCTAGCACTAGCATAAAAAATACATTTAAACGTATTCTTCCATTAATGAATCCTCAATAATCTATAACTCATATTCAATAAACATGCCAATTTATGCTGAACAGCACATAATAAGGTCTCCACTACGTGAATCACACACTCAGCCGAACATACTAATGCCCAATAATGTTTCCGTCTTACATTCATAATGTGAGTGTCAAGGAACCGGGCCTGGTCGCAGACGTTTATGAGTGTTTAGGGGTTCTCAGCCGTGGGCGCGATGCTATCGGCTAACTGGTACGAGAGATATCATGCGAAGATACCGACGTGCACCCAATGTCTGATAGGCGGTTTGAGGCCATAAATTCATTCATAAACTCTGCCGTTTGTTGCTAATTTGCTTGAGGGTTGCGTTTATTAAGTTTAAGTGAATAATAATAATAATGGAGACAATGAAACAACGTTATTGTTAGAATATTGTCCCCTCGCCGGGGTTAGAATGAAAGCCCTTGGAATAACCCTCCACCTTCCGCTTTCTGGGAGGATTAGAAGTGGCCAAGATCGGTAATTACACAAAAGATACCACTGCAGGGTCGAAGTCTGCCCTCCTAAGCCAATAAGCAGTATCTCAGATTCAATGGCCAAAGCAGATTCAATCCTATCCTGCAGATAATAAGGTTGCATTTGCCACAGGAGTTTTGTCTGAGATACTGCCATTTGTGTTAGCAGGGCAGAAGTGTGTCCAAGAGAACCCTACGAATAAGATAAAATAGGAACAAAAGCGAAAGCCAACGCAAAGCTGATGCGATAATTTCATTATACTTACATTTTAGGGAATGTAACGAATGTCCGTAGGCACGTGAACACAACAAAAACAGAAGGGTCGAAGCCTTGTTTATTGAAAACTATTTAAATTCATACTGGCTCTCGTATTATTAACATTACACATGACAAAAAAACTCTAAAAAGGGCCCGCAACATTGTCTCGCATTTTCTCACTGAATTATTTGATCGGGAGAACTACTAGCTCCACGGTCTCCCGTAACGAAAATGAGCCTCTTCGAAATTGATTGGAAGAGGCTTAAAGCATAATGGAATAAATGGAACGTACTCGTACATATGATTTGAATTACTCATTAAATAAATAAATGGGACCTATAGACAGACACAATCACGGCATTAAGTTTGCATTTTGTATATTAAGTTCAATAACTTTTAAATAAATAAATAAATCAGAAGATACGTGTTAAAAATAAAACTCCAAAGTTTGAAAGAGATAACTTTGAACGACGGACCACCCAAAACCAACCAACCACCAACTTAAAAGTAAGAGTGTTCAAGCTTCGCCAACAAACTGTCCTGCAGTTTCGCAAAATTTTGTAAAATTTATATTTTTTGTAATACTTAAAAAAAAAAGTAATTGCTAATTAGGGCCCGTTACCACGACGATTTGGCACTCCGTATCAGTCAATCAAAGAACACAAAATACATACTGTATTCTCTACTACCTGTTTATATTTACTATCCTTATAATATACTAGCGACCCGCCAGCGGCTTCGCCCGCTCATTTTTCTACACCTTCGGTTACATTGTTCAAATTTTACCAAGGATCCCTAATTTTTTTCAAAATGAAATGTAGCCTATGTCAAATTGGAAGAATGTAGCATTCTATTGGTGAAAGAATTTTTTAAATCGGCCCAGTACTTTTTGAGCCTATTCATTACAAACATACAAACATACAAAAATAGGTACAAATCTTTCCTCTTTATAATATAATTTATAATTTATAATATAAAACTCCTTTTGTCTCCACTAAGACATTTTATTGACAAAAATCAAGGATCGACTTTTCCTCGCCGCACATTTCCTTGCCAATTCTGATATCGGCATTCACAATTCCAAGAACCACCAAAGCCTAGTAAACACTAGTATTATAAATCGCCATGAATGGGCCTGTTTAAGATGCGCCGGAGTGCCGTATGCGGCGCAGGCGCGCATATTGCTCCCGCGCACCCTAATACTCCTTATTTATTGCACTTTGTGTCTGAAGTTCACACGATTATTGAAAATTATTGGTGCTGGAATGGTTTGATGGGTTTGATGTTATCGTCGGATTTAGTGTATAGACGTGGCATATATGGAATAGTGATTTAATATTTTGTGACCAAACCAGTCCAAGGGCTACCATATATGTGAGAGAAAAACATAAAATACCAGCTGTTTCCCGCAACTCTATCTGCGTGTAAGTCATTTATCGCTATTCTCTCAGGAACGGTCCAATTTTTTGGGATAAAAAGTACCTTCTGTCCCCCCGGGACTCAAACTATCTCCATATCAAATTAGATCTAAATCGGTTCAGCGGTTTATCCGTGAAAGCGTAACAAACAGGCAGGCAGGCAGACAGAGTTACTTTCACATTTATAATATTAGTACAGATGATTAGGTAAACATATTTTATATAAGGGAATATATATATAACTGAAAAATAAAATGTCGTACTCATTTTGACCTAATCTTTTACCCCTCAAAAGTTATCAAGTTGGGGCCTGCCGGGGCCATCTGCATAAGGTGAGCTTTAACAAATCAATCACTCAAAATATTTTTTAACCCAGATTGCATTTTTGGTAACCATGCTTCTTTGGTTAATTGGAACCTTCGAGTATGATTTTAGGACTTTAGGGTATGCATACCATTCAGACCAGAATATCTAAAACAAAAGAAGAACGGTTAGGTCATTCACAAATTTTAAAAGCTAAAATTTGATACGTTTTGCTCAAAGTATTGACCATGATAATCGTCAAATCAACCAAATTGTGGCGCATACAATTATTGTCAAATCCCTGTAATAAAATATAAAAAAAACTCAAGTCAACGTCCTGTAAAAATATTTCAAAGGTAAATAATCGTTAATAATTAAAATCACTTCAAAATTTAGTCATAAACACAAAGTAAACACCAAAAACAAAACCAAATCCCATAAACCGAACGGTGTTTTACGTGTGCCAGTTGCACGATTAGCACTAGGATGTCCAGCTCCCGTAACGGTTGGGTTTGAAGCTGCTGAGCCACTCGACGGGGCAGGCGCGTGGGACGTGCTCCGTATCCTAATGACTCCCGATGCCTCCGATATATAACTCGGCGGAGGTATTCACCCAGCATTATCTTAGCAGCTTCTTCGACGACCAGTCTTCTGTGCCATGATGAGGGTTCTCGTTTTCGTGCTGGCGTTGTGGACGGTGGAGTCGTACCCTTACTATCCTTATTATGGGAATATGGAAACACGTAAGTTTTTTTTATTTTCTGTTTATTTTAGAGCAAGTCTTATTTAGAGTAAAATAATTTGCGCGTAAGAAGTTAATATATAATCTATGTTGCACCGCCACTACAATCTCTGCTTTGCCTAAAGGTTAACTGGTAGAGAATGCCTTACGGCATTAAGTTCGCCTTTTGCATATTAAGTGTATTCTTTTTTTGTGCAATAAAGATTAAATAAATAAATAAATAATACTGTTACAATATTTAAATTGCTACATTACTCTTAAAGCTTAATTTGTTCCTCTTGACGCTAGACAACATGAGTTGATGATGATGATGGGTGGGGACGCCCGGCCGGAACAGGCGGGCGGTCGATCAGTCTCCCGGTCATTCAGACAACATGAGTTAGTAAGCAAATTTAATTTTGAGACTAAAAATAAAACTTTGTCAATTATACCACTTATGTAAACGTGCTGTGCAATTATTGTTTCTAATAAACCAAAGGGAACATTATAACTTGTGTACTGTAGTAATTCTGTGGTTTTAGCTAATTTTACATCTATTTCTAGGCTAAAAAATATTATCCAACATTTCTTTCCCGCAGTGTCTTTTGGCGCAAGTGACAGCAGTCGCGGCGGTCTAGCACTCAACCGGTACTACAACCCCTACCTTACGCAGCGCGCCGGCGCCGGCATGGCCGCCTTCATGTTCAAACAACCAGAGGACCAGCCCCAGCAGAGCCAGTACTACGTCCCCGACCGCCGCCGCCAAACCCAACCAGAACTCTCATACCTCCCCCCACAGCAAAACGAGGTCTTCTACCCACAACCACAACCCACAGAAGCAACTGAACTCTCAGAACCTACTGAAAGAATCGACTTACTCGTACTTCCCACGACGGTTAAAACTGTCCCAGAAATAACTGAACCTGAGGTAGAAGAGGTGGAAGAACCTGTGCAGAAACCGAAGAAGAGAGTGCAGAAAAAGAAACAGGTTAAGCGACCGGTTGAGGATGAAGAAGACGACGATGATCTACCGAGGATGCCGGCTTCTGCGTTCTTCCCGATGTTCTTCGGTTACGGTGGAAGGTCGAGCTCGGGAGGTATGCCGGGAGGAGCGACCGCAGTGGCCAACGCGTACAGCACTGGTCGAGGAGGAGTCGCCAGCAGCCACGCTACGGCTTATGGCGCGCCTAGACCAGACTCAAAATTGTAGGTTATTTTTTAGTTTTGGGAGCTGCTATGTTAAACCGATATTTTTTAAATAATCACGACGGAAATTTTGATAATAAGCTAAGTGTTTTTGAATCTGTAGAACTTTTGTGGTTTTTGAATTAAGCGATTTAATTGTTGTTTTGTTTTTGTTTCGGTTTTGTGTAGCAACTAAATATTTGTTGTTATAGATACATTACATAATTATACGAATCATACGAGTATTGTTTAAAAATATATTTCTTATGACATGTATAAAATAATAAAATTATATAAAATAAATTTGATTTTATTTGTTTTGGATAATATATTAAACAGGTTTAGTACCTGTTTAATGTATGAATCAATCATGAGTCTGACACTTAAGGGCCATATACTCAACATCCTATATGCAAACCGAAATATCTCGAGAAACTCGGTCTGAAGTGAACAGGCGTTGCGAACATCTGGTCCCAACACACTTGTGTTGGGATGAAAAGTTTATACCGAATATGCGACAAAAACTAACGCCAGCTTTATTTATGTAAATATAAATAATAGTCAGGGGACAATGTCACACAAATTGATCTAGTCCCAAACTAAACTCTAGGCTTGTAATATGAGTACTAGACAACGATAAACACACTTATATATAGAAATAAATACATAAATACATAGAAAACATCCAAGACTCAGGAACAAATAATTAAAGGAATAAGGGCTTGTAGTACTGTTAGGCGATGGGACTGCAACCTGTCACTAATACACTGGTGAACAACATAGCCGAATGTGCAAAATGTGGTTACAGTAATTATAAAAAAAGTCTTCTAAGACTTGTTGGTATTACTGTAGCTCTGCCTACCCCACTCTGGGAATGAAGACGTGATGTTATGTTTTGTTATATAAGTATGTTTATCATTGTCTAGTACCCATATTACAAGCCTAGAGCTTTGTTTGGGACTAGGTCAATTTGTGTGAGATTGTCCCCTGACTTTTATTTATATTTACATAAATAAAGCTGGCGTTAGTTTTTGTCGCATATTCGGTATAAATTTTTCACCCCAACACAAGTGTGTCGGGACCAGATGTTCGCAACGCCTGTTCACTTCAGACCGAGTTTCTCGAGATATTTCGGTTTGCATATAGGATGTTGACGCTCTTTTTTAGGTATTGCTGTTCGTGTTAAGATCTCGGTGACAAGTGTCACAACACATCCATGTTGTTGTTGTGACCGATGCATTCGTTAATGAGCTCTACGTTGCCAAATCAACTTGGCTTGTTTTAGTGGTAACCCTGGGCAGGGTCCGCCCGGATCGCTACTACCATCCTATCCATAACCCAGCGCCAAGCAGCAGTGTTCGCATTGTTGTGTTCAGGTAAATAAATATCACAGGACAATGCCCATAAATTGGCCGAGTCCCAAACTAAGCTCTAGGCTTGTACTATGGGTACTAGACATATACTTAAATACATAGAAAACATCCAAGACTCACGAACAAATACTCTTGCTCGTCACATAAATATCTGCCCTTACAAGGATTTGTACCCAGGACCTCTAGCTTCGAAGGCAGGGTCAACTAGGCTAGCGTGTCGTCAAGGTGTGGGGATAAGACATTATGTCATATGCCTCTATGCTAGTAATTTCATCTTAGTCCTCAGGGTTGGCAACGCATTTGAGGTCTTAAGATTGCAGTCTTGAGAAATCAAATGTCTACGTGTCTCAGATTTTATTTACCATCAAGTGCCTGAGTGCTCGTGTGGCTTCTCAATGCCATAAAAAAAGAATCGGATTCGCACACTTACGTTCCGTAGCATTCTCATATGGGGGCCTCCGTTGTTTAGAAGATAGAAGCGATAAGCCCTGTTATAGAAGCGATATATAATATAATCCAAATTCCCCGGTCCCACGCTTATCCCGTCTTCTGATCAAGATTATGATATCAACGCTGACTCCATGGCCAGTTTTCGTAAAAATATAACGTCCAGATTGTTCTAGTATCCAGTATCTTTAACTTTAGCTTTAATTATTACTTTTATCAATAGAAGGGTATTTTTTATTTTATGTTAATGAGAAGGCGCACGAGCACTCAGGCCACCTGATGGTAAGTGGAATCTGAGACCCATAGACATTTGAATTCTCAAGACTATAAACCTAAGACCTCAAATGCGTTGCCAACCCTGAGGACTAATATGGAATGCCTCTATGCTAGTAATTTGTCTTATCCCCACGCCGGAACACAACAATGCGAACACTTGCTTGGCGGGTGGTTAATGGATAAGATGGTGATAGCGATCCGGACGGACCCTGCACAGGGTCCTACCACGACTTGTATAAGTTGCATGTGGTGACTGCCTGTAATTAGATGTGCATTAAGTTTAGAATACTATTTAAGCCCGTAAAACCATATAGAATTAAATGTGATGTAACAACTGTTGGCAATCCATAACAAATAAATAAAATATAACACACTGTGAACATTTTAATTAGTCCATGAGTATAGTCTACTGACAGACAGTATGCCAAACAAAAAAAGGAATCGAGAGATACCCAAATTTGAATCGCAGTCGGGGGACAGTTTTGTGGAACATTATCTTGAAAGTCCCCCGACTGCGATACAAAGGGTGATGGGCAATTTTGTATGGACCCCGTCCCCCCCCCCTCCAACAGTAACGGGCTGCGGGCCCAATAAAAGACAAAATACTTATCTTCGTAGCAAAATCAATGGGAATTTTTTAATGAAAACAAAGGGCCAGGCAAGGCAAATCATCTACATACGTGTTCATTTTCAAACAAATTCCATAGTTGCATACGATAAGATTAAAAAATACATCATATTGCCAAGATCTATAAACTGGCACATGTTTCATCACTGTTGGTGGGTGGGGACATTTTTACCCATCGTACTTTGGCTATCTCTTGATTCCGTTTTTTGTTTGGCATATCGTCACATTGATGGCAATGGAAACAATTTATCCATTACTTACCTGCTTGTTTTTTAATTTTTATTAACTTTAAGGCATGGCACGCGTGTTTTTGATAATTGTTTTTATTTCATTCCTTTTTACACGATGATTGAAAAACAAGACATGCAAATTCGATTATATATTTAATACATACATAACATCACGCCTTCATTCCCAGAGTGGGGTAGGCAGAGCTATAGAAATACTAATAAATCTAAAAAAGACTTGTTTATAATTCTACATATAACCACATTTTGCACAATCAGGCCAAGAAGTTGACTGGTGTCGCTTTTACTTGTATAAATACGAACGAAACAGAAAAAAAAGCGCTCGCTAGATGGCGCTGTTACGTGCCAAAACACGGTAACGACTTGTTCCCCTACGATCATGGCGTGCGAAGAGTAAGTATAAGGAGTGAAAAGAAATCATAAGATATCATTTTAGTTTATATATTTTTGAGTGACGCGTGTCCTTTACGACCCACGTCTCATTTAAGAATAAGAATTATTTATTTGGACACACATTTACGTAAAATGACATATGGCACTTTATGGCAGTTTGTATTAAATAGTGAAAATTTCAAATATAAAAACAGTAATAACAATAACTTACAACTAACTATTTACAATGGTGTCCAAAATGGTCTCACTCAGCTTGTGTCACAAGATATGGTGATAATGTGACGCTGATTTTCAGTAGGGCCAGACGAGACGAGATAAGTGTGTGTGTGTGTGTGCATTTGTTCCTTTAAAGGCAGCGTTGCTAATCCTAGGCTAGCAGCTCCAAAACAAATTGATATAATTCTTTAACGAACATGCTCAATTATATAACGGGCTCAAAAAAATGAGAATTATTTGCAAAGCTGTAAAAAAATACTTAAATAACATTTTATCAAACTTTTTTATAGTAAGGTTATAATACACATTTAACTATTTACAAAATTATCAATGAACGTTACAATAAGGCCCGTGATCAGCTGTTCGACGCAGTTTTGACATAATGCCCGAACAAGACCGTTGGACGGCATTTTTGTCCATTTTTCGCACACAAGTTTTGATCCTTTTAATTAGTTCGGCACAATTTTCTGCTCTCCAATTATTTTTGTAAACCAGACTGTTCAAATGACCAAAAAAATGTTGACATTGTGGAAGGTTTGTGGGATTTCGGATTTTCGGTACAAATGGCACATTATGGGATTCCAGGAATTGCAATGTTTTTTTGGCGTAATGCGACGATGCCTTATCTGGCCAAAATACATGATTGAAAAAACAAAACAAATGAAAATCAAGAATCTCAAAAGAGGTAAAAATAACCTCATGAACAACTTTTTTGTCTATGACAATAGATATTTTTTTTAAGACTACTGAAAATGATTCTCATTTTTTTGTTATCACCCGTTAGACAAGCAGCAGTGCCTAGTAGGAATAAGTGTAATTTATTAACCCTAATTCATAAAATCGTGCAAGAGCATGTCAAACCATGCTCAGTGTACGGTTCCGAAGCCGTTAGTAGGTACTACAAACACAAAAAACAACAAGTACCTAATAACTTATTTTCTTTGCCTGTATCTCAAGAACCAATGATGTCTACTTAAAGGTGATAATTTTTCTTTAAAATTCGTTATACTTATGTGCTTTCATTGAAGGTACTTTTCTGATTTTTAGTATTTGTAGTTTTGGCTGTAAGGGGGGGCACACTTGACTCTAAATTAGCGCTTTAAAGCTTAATATTTCATAAACGGATATTCCATAAATTCCTTTGTTTAAAAATTGTTTTCGCAAATTTAATATTTTTTCAAGCCTGACCAACCACACCCCGTACCTAAAAAAATACTTCCCTACGAAGGCCACGATACATGTAGGTGAGGAACAATACATTCTTTTCGGGTCAGACTCGTGGTCATACCAGGTTGTCACACCAGTGTGATGACGAGTAATTTATTTTCCTCGTAGCCACACTGTTTGGTGTGACCAATAGTAAGTTACCAAAACTTGAGACTCGTGGTCACACTACTAGTGTGGGAAAATATCTATAATAGAACACGTAGGTAGGTTTAAAGATTACGTTAGTTTTGCAGCAGGCCCGGAGGGCCAAACCACACAGAAATAGTCGACACCGTCTAACTTCAAATAAATAAGTGTCGACGGAGCTCACCTGCCGCGGAGATTCTGTTTCTGGGCGGTTTGGCCCTCCGGGCCTGCCGCAAAGCTAACATGACCCAACCTACCTCCATATTACGGCCTAATGTTAAGTGGAAAATTGTAATTAAAATGATCATTGCCGTTGAGTGCTTCACAACACTCAATAAATATAATATTCAGTAAAGTGCGATCTTGTTTAAAGTGATGTGGCTACGAGGAAAATAAATTTCTCGTCATCACACTGGTGTGACAAAACGGTGTGACCACGAGTCTGAAGGGATTCTTTTATCAAGATTTATTTTACCACTTTGTTGGCGTGGCTAATTTGTATATTCATGCCAAATTATAGCTTTCTAGTACTAACAGTCTCTGTGCTAGGCTGCGGATGACTAACGTCTAGAGGACACGGTTTCTGTAGGAGAACGTATCGAAACTTTTTTTTAATTTCATTTAGTTTAGCATTGGCTGACGACACGCTAGCCTAGTTGGGAGTGATCCTGCCTTCGAAGCTAGGGGTCCTGGGTTCAAATCCCGGTAAAGGCAGATATTTGTGTGATGAGCACGAGTATTTGTTCCTGAGTCTTGGATGTTTTCTATGTATTTAAGTATTTATTTATCTATATAAGTATGTTTATCGTTGTCCTGTACCCATAGTACAAGCCTAGAGCTTAGTTTGGGACTAGGTCAATTTGTGTGAGATTGTTCTGTGATTATTATTATTATTATTATTATTATTATTATTATTATTGGCATGGGTAGGTATAAATATTATTATTATTTTATTTATTTGCTCTTGTGTTTATTACAAGTTTCGACACGTTTTCCTGCTTAACTACGCATGATATATATATTTTTAAATTGTATTATTTGTTTTACATAATGCTAGGTTAAGTTCTATCATTGTCATGAGCAATATTTTAAAAACTGACTGCCTCTTGAGTTTCTTGTGGCGCTTCTTCTCAGCAGTGGTCTCCTCTTTGAAGCGCTGGTAGAATTTTGATGTGTAAAAGTGCCCGTGCGGCCTACTTACTGAATAATCAACTTGTATCTTTTTATCTTTTACCAAGATGATATATTTAGCGAATCAGGAATAAAATAATTAAAAAAGTTTGCGAATGCGCAACCTGAAACCATTAAATTTTAAACTGCGTGGTGCTTCAAGTTGGTACACAAAAATGGTCCTTCAAACCGAATCATGGCCATGATCCTTTAAGCCGCATAATAAAACCGTGCGATCACAAAATTCGTTACATTTGTATGATGATGACCTATCATGTATTTTGAACTTTATTACCAGCGACCCACCATATTAACTTTCCTCTTGAGTCACTCTATTTATTGATGAAAACCGTATTAAAATCCGTTACGTAGTTTGAAATATCGGATGAACGGACGGGAAGCGACTTTGTTTCATACTAGGTTTATGTAAAGGTGATTCGTACCCCGTAAGATATCATTATTATTACATAACGAACTATAGCTAACGTAACATATGTCAGGGTAAGGGTTAATAACCCCTAACGTATTCTAATCACTAATATGGTCCTTCTAACCGGATTATAAATAGCCTACAAACATAAATGCCGCTACACACACAGTGCATTGTTTAAATTTCTACATACTTCATAAATCCGAGAGGATCAAAATGGCGGACGCTTTAATTAACTATCGTTATTAGTCGTCAGTTATCGTTTTGTTGATTATAATATATGTGTAACTTTATTTACTATCCTTCTCATTATCATTCATAGTTTTTAAATTACTCTGTACTCTGTAATAATAATAACCCTTTGTGATTTCCGGATTAGAATAGTGCCACTCCATGTCTTCCCGCGGATGTCGTAAGAGGCGACTAAGGGAATAAGGCCTTGTAGTAAGTAGTTAAGTGGGTATTTCTTCCAGCGTTTCAACCGCTTTGACTTCGGTGTCGCATTTTTAACCATTTCCCTGTACGAGTAGGATAACCATTTTCGGTTATTTTCTAGGAGTCCAGGCATTCTTCAAAATAATCGAAAATGGTTATCCTACTCGTACAGGGAAATGGTTAAAAATGCGACACCGAAGTCAAAGCGGTTGAAACGCTGGAAGAAATACCCAAGTACTGTTTAGCCTGATTGTGCAAAATGTGGTTACAGAATCAACAAGTCTTTTTACAGTTGTTAGTGTTTCTGTAGCTCTGCCTATCCCGCTCTGGGAATGAAGGCGTGATGTTATGTATGTATACAGGGTGCCCGTGAGCATTGCGAGAGATTTTAACAGCGTGTTCCTGAGTTAATTTGAGTTAAAAACGTTAAATTGACATAGTTCCAATTCGGCTTTTTGAAGTTTTTTTTATACAAATTAAATGGAATATTTTCACTTCTACAGGAAACAAAGCCTAAGGGCGAGCTGGCAACGCTTTTCTAATAATTATCACTTGTTACGGGAAATTCCCTTAAAAGTTATCAATGTGAGTAATTTGTCCCTTTCTTACTTGTAACGTTGAAAGAGTTCATCGAAGAAAGAGAATACACTGTGACATGAATAAGAAGATGTTTGCGTAGTAGGCATAGATTATTTCAAAGCAGGATTTAGCTAGAAGTGTCAATTATAAAATGCTGAATAACTTTAAGGCTTGGCGTATTTCAGATACAGTGTCTTTAAACAAATCGGCACGTAACATACGCTCCAATTAATTTTGTGCTATTAGATAAATACAATACTCGTAAATAGCAACTTAAAAAGATTTGGCCCACTTTAATCGTTGCGAGCATCAAATTCGTTGATGGTCCGCTTATTTATCCGCGTGATAAACAGAATACCGATATGGCTGTAAACCGATGGCGCCAAAAGAACTGTGATGACCGATGTTGGTATCAGTCAGTGGTGGTATACTTCACCTCTTATGCAGTAGGGGCGAGACTGATCTGCCATGTTATTCTCATAAGCGCATCACTTATTAACTCGACCCAGCTTTTGTTAACCGGCGCGTTTAAGTTGTCCCGTCAGAGCGTATAAAACACATCTTAGAGTGTGCATTCTCAAATAGGTAGCACGCTTCGACACTCAGATCACGCAAGCATCACTTCACCTATCACATCACGGAATTCTAGTTTAATGTCGAACGAACGGTGAGTCGATAAACTGACATTAGTTTGACATTACTGCGTCGAGTTGAATGCGTTTCCTGAATTTTATAAAGCAGGCAGCACAAGTACCGTGGTGCTTTTGTCGGAATGGTTAATAATAAATATTTCTAGTATTTAATGCAATCAATTCGTATATGAACGGATACAAATAATAAAAATAATTAAGTAGACTTATGTATTCGTACTTAATTTTGTTTGTTAGAGGTAGTTAAGTATATTTCAAAAATTGCCACATGACTAGTCTGTCTGTGGCATGTCACTTAGCCTACCTACCTCATTGAACTGACAGAAGCGACTTTTTTGATCAAAATCCGATCAAATTACTCTACCTAGATTTGTTTACGAAGCTTTTGTTATTATGATTGATGAAGCCATCTTTTAAATTATAGAACCTATGCTCTCCATCGAGTACGCCTTTCAGTGAAGTTTCTAATAATTATAATTTGACTGAGACAGACTGAGATTATGAGTAACATTGGCAAAATTGTGTCAACCAACGAACAGTTGCAGTTTCATTATAACAGAAGAAGGGTTCTAAACTCTCCCAAATACTAGAACCCCGAACGAAGTCTTGAGTGCAACGTTAACGTGCAAAATAGCCGGATATTAGCTACCAAATTTTTTACATAATAATATCCTAGAAATGAACGTACTTACCGACCCTGTAGGTAAGTGTCGACGAAATACGCTTGGTCATGCGTGTAATGGTGGGACACTTGGCGAAGAAAATGTGGGTTTTCTTGAAAGATCCGCTGAACAATAATTCTCGTATAATTATTGCCCATATGCAGTAAACTTAGGATAAGTCGCTACTATGACATCTCCAAAGTTTATTATTATGTAAACCAACTTGAATAAAGAATATTCTGATTCTGATTCATATCTAAATTCTCTTTCTAATGATGTCCCTAGACCTACCGACTTGAAATCATTGTTACCTCTTATATTGTACCTATATCCCTGGTAAATAAGTATTTTATTTCTTTATATATTACAGTCAAACCTGTTAACTTTGAACATTAAGTGGGGTTTTAGTAAAAATACCTGTTGTTCTCAAGTAGGTTTATTAAGTTCTGAACACCATCTTTTTCTGTCCGGCTGTCACACATGCATGACCCGAACCCATCACAGCTAATACAACAACTGGGTAACTTTGAGCGGCCTGAAAATGGTTTTTGCCAAGTTGATTAATCTCATTCCCCTTTCACCTTTTCACCACTCAAAAATACCTACTTATACGGTCAATTTTATTTCAAGCATTAAATGGATGCTACCAAAGTAGTCAAAGTTACTGGGTGTGACTGTAATGACAATACCTAATAATTTTCTTATCTCAATATTGTCTTATCATTTATAAAATAGACGGTTTTTTTTTCATATTGCAGTCCGTTTGAAAGATATTAAGGAAACTGTCAGAAAATCCCAGGCTCAGAGTAGCGCCTTAAGAAATACCGAAATACCTGTATTTAATTTTATTGTATGATTGTAGGTAACAATAATACATTATACAGGTGTCAAGTACATTTTGTGAGTGCATCACTACTATCTGGTTCACTAATGTTTCACCTAAAAACGTTTCACCAAATTATTCATTTGACAAACTATTCATTTGGCAAACCCCTGTTTTTTCTGAAACTGTAAATATTTCAGGATTTTTATAAAACTAACCTAACCTAACCTATAGGGTTTTACACGATAGTCCTGAAATAAATTCTGAAGTATTTACAGTTTCAGAAAAAACAGGGGTTTGCCAAATGAATAGTTTTGAAACATTTTTTGGTGAAATGACAGGATATGCTACTATATATGGCATACAATAATTTAAAGAAGTAAATAAAAAATACTTATAAAACTTAGATACTTATAACAATCATTATTTTTTATTAGAAAATAATTAACATTATAACTGTTGTTTTCTTTACAACATAAAAAATCTTTTAGCCTTTGTATTTAGGTACAAATTAATGTCTAATAATCATTAAAAAATATAACTATTTATAGGTCAGCTCTTCTCAAAAGTCAAACTCAAAACTGTTTTTTAAAAGCCATATATGTACACAATTCTTAAATTTGTACAAATCATTCTAGGTGCTTTTGCCACAATCAAAGCAAATATAAAATATCTTGTATGTTTTGTGTCCAAATAACAAGTTACATTAACACATTTACTAGGTCCCCTTTCACAAAAGCTAACTTATATGTATAACAAGCAGAAGTCTCTTTAGTTTTATTTTTGTAATGAGTTTTGAATTGTGGTTAATGTTTGTGGTAAAAATTAAATGTTTGGGACTCTATAGCACATGAATGGCTGAAATTTTATACAGACCTGTCAGAGACACATCATTAGCCCTAAAAGATCTTGTGAAATTATTTTATACACATTTTTCCTTCACTGTAAAGTCCTGTACCACCATACTACAAGAATGATAAATTTATTGAATTTCTTATATTTCTAATAGCAAATGTTACAGTTTTCAATAACAATACTGGTGGTTCCAGAGGGAATAATAAAGTAATTATGAGTATGCCAATTTACCTTATCAAATAAAATGAAACAGCCATATTTTAATTACATGTTTTATTCAATACATCCAACTTTCATTTCCTTAGGTTAGAGGCTAGTTAGTTTCTTGATTATTTTGTACGACAACAATGTTATCCATAGTAGCACAGGCAAGTATAACTGACAGTTTGTACTATGCACAATGTGAACCTGAAATCATAAGATGCAAAAAATTATGACAAGATTTTGTAATGTGTTTGCAACTTACAACCTTAAAGATAAATGTTTTTGTTCATTGTTGTAACTTTATTATATTAACTACCCATTTATCTTAAAAGTTATCTGGAATCTCCTCTAAGCTGTTGCAAAAAATGAATCTCAGCAGCCAGAAAATGAACCCTTAAGACTCTAAATTCAAATTTTAATGCTTCAATTAAAGTTTCTCACGGGATATGAAGAGTTAAAGACTTGAATAATGATCGAAAACCATCTCATAGGTCTGACTTTTTAGATTTCCATGTATTAATACTATTTATTGTCTGACAGTAGAAACTACTGTTAACTCTGTTTAAACAGTATTTTTTATTAATATTATTTCTACCATCTGATCCTATTCACAGAATCACCACCAAATTCAGAATGTCTTTCCAGACATACTATCCTATTTCCCCTATATGAAGCACAGACTAATAAGAGACTATGTACCCTTAGAATAATAAGATATAGAAACCTAGTCAACGCACCAGTGTGATGCCACTCAACAAACTAGACCAAATTTGGTCTACCAGTACGACGTTATTTATGCACTTATGTGATGGTTTTGATGCGACTGTCGTCGTTCGAACTTACGAAATATAGGTACGTATCATCTATAGATTGTTGGGCAAAAACAAGGAATTTGGCATCTATTGCTTTGATAGCCTGTAGCAGTTAAACGGCTAAGGGATTTGCCCACCTGCCAAGTCGTACGTTACAATAAATTCATTAAGATTAATAAGGTATTGCTGTATTTTTTCTCTAGGTAAGATAGATAGGTACTAGGTTTCTTACAAGATTACTTGTAGATGGTAATGGTAAGTTCTATTCTACCGTAGGCGCTGACGTGACGTCTGACTCACGTGACCGACCGGCACTGAGCTTGGTCCATAGACAAGATATGCTTTTTTTAAAGGATTTTATGGCCTGGTTGCAGAGGACCTTTAAGCCATCTTTATTGAGACAAGATAGGTAACGTTCCTTATACTTGTGGAAGTTGCCGCGATTGAACAACGAAGGGCACCTATGCCCTAAATATCATTGGCATTAAATATTTAATAGGTTCAACAAATTAAAGATTTACTTAACAATTACCTTACCATTACTACGAAATAAATTCAAAAGCGGCCAAGTGCGAGTCGGACTCGCCCATGAAGGGTTCCGTACACACTTTTTATATTTGAGTTGATTGAATGAAAGGTAAATTGCGGTTTACGATTTATGACGTATTAAAAAAACTACTTACTAGATCTTACGGAGAAAATCACTAATGAAGAAGTTTTGAGTAGGGTAAAGGAAACGAGAGATATCATTCACGCAATAGATAAAAGAAAAGGAACAATGATGGGACACATATTTAGACACGATAGCTTTATAATAAACATACTTAATAGAAGGATAGATAGAAGGAAGACGAGGCCCAGGAAGACCGAGAACCAATTATGTCAGGGAGATTCTAGAAAGAGTAGGAGCAAGCGGATACCAAGAAGTGAAAAACCTTGCACAAAAAAGAAATTAGTGGAGAGAACTACACCGACAAATCAATACGACTTGGGGGCCTTCAAAAAACGTGCTTACTCTTTTCTCAAGGGCCGGCAGCGCACTTGCAATTCCTCTGGTGTTGCAGGTGTCTATGGGTCGCGGTGATCGCTTACCATCAGGTGACCCACCTGCTCGTCTGCCCTTTTTCCATTTAAAAAAAAAAAAAAGATCCGCTCTTACATTTAATGATGATGAGATCTCGTTCAAACCAATTTTCGGTGGAAGATTGCATGGATTGCATTAATGTACATCATATATTTTTTTTAGTTTTATCATTCTATCCATAGATTTCCCATACGTATGGGTTAGATGAAAAAAAAAATCGAGTTTCAGTTCTAAGTACGGGGAACCCCCAAAATTTATTGTTTTTTCTATTTTTGTGTGAAAATCTTAATGCGGTTCACAGAATACATCTAGGTAAGGTAGGTACTTACCAAGTTTCAACAGTATATACTTCTTATAGTTTCGGGAAAAAGTTGCGACATACGGACGGACGTACAGACAGACATGACGAATCCATAAGGGTTCCGTTTTTTGCCATTTGGCTACGGAACCCTAAAAATAGGCGTGGCACTGTTGTATGCATCTCACGTAACGTCATTCTTTTTTACTACGGATGTCTGATTGTGTTAAATAAATATATTTTATATAATTTTTACCGTAACGTCAGGGAAACCTCTTAGTTAACCGTTTCTCAGTTTACCAAGTATATTAGGGTATATCATTCATTAGCACCAAGCATTACCCCGTTGATCGCCTATCTCTTTCTACCTTCGGCAGACTTTGACTTTTCGCCACGCAGTTTGCGACTAGCCAATTAATTTTTAGGTAGTGCAACAAGTCTAATGTCTTGCACGTAGAGACTAAAATAGCTTAAAGCCGTTCTATTAAACCTTGCCGAGGGAAACATGTAATGTTTGTGGTCTTGGAAGTCGAATTAATGCGGCGATTCACGAGGCAATTCTGTCGGTCAACTTTTAATTGATCAAGAAAAAACGATAACGAATTGCGTTCTCACGAATCGGACCGAACGGGCAGTTGCTTTAAAATGGCGTCAGAAATATACCTAAAAGAAATACTTATTTTAATTGACGGACTGAGACTTATTATGCGGAAGGAAATACTAAGAAAAAACGCAAATCTCTTTAATTTGACAACAACAATACTGTCACAACAGCTTAGATTAAAAATCGTTTTCGACTTGAACCTAAACGGATCGTTCTTTTTCACAGGGGCATTACTCTGAACTTTGAAATTAGAACTTCGGATCGCCCCGTCACTTTTTTGCGAATTATTTACGTTTTGGTAGCTCTTATTTACTTGACAGTAAAGGCGGCCGAGGTAAAAACAATACTCGATATTTTTTTACCGCGTTGAAACTTCGACTTTCTGACGTAGTGTATGCGTAGTTGTTTATAGGATATGTAATTACAACAAAAATAATTCAATTTTAATGATTACCGGATTTAAATAAGGCTGCAAAAATGACAAGTTGCATTGCGAATTGGTGCAGGACTCACACATATGCAAAACAAAGCGATATTTCTTCTTCTTTCTTTGCCCCCGCGGCGACTTGAACAGCTACTACCGCGGGGATATGGCGTTTCCACGTGAAGTGATTTCGCCAGTGTCAAGTAAGTATATATAATTATAAATCAATATAGCAATAAAACACAATCCAATCTTCTCTAGGAAGATTGGGGGCAACGTTGTACGGTGATTTGTAGGTCAGAGGTCAAGATAGTTTTAACCTCTGCACCACTGCGAGTCCACTTGAAACGAGAAGAAAGATGCCAGATACACGAAATAAGTCCAAGTCTTCAATCACTGTGCGACACAAAGGCATAAAAAGTACAAATCACTATCAGAAAAGAACTTTGAACACCTAATTACCCAAAAATTAAAGTCTAGAACAAATCACACGTCCGCCATCTTTTAACGTTGCAAATGGCCCTCAAAGCGATATTTATTTTCATTAGTAAGTTATTGAAATTTAACCTTTTCAACGCCATGTCAAATACAAAAGACGTCACTCACACGCCAATATCAGAGCTAATATCAATCTTGCCTCATAGATACTCAGGTCTATTTTGCGCTGGCAACTATGACAGAAATATCCGTCAATGGCGTTGAAGCAGTGGTGGGGATATGTCAGTCAGTGGCGTTGGAAAGGTTAAATATTCCCATACTAAAATGTCATTCATGGGCGATGTTATCCAATATAGGTACCTTGAAAATTTTGAATTACAAGAAACTACTTCGAATGAATAGGAAATTAAATGACGTCTGGCTTGGGTGGAAGCAGTTCGTCGCGAATTGCGTTGCGAAAATTGGATGCCTAGCAAACATTGCAGGATTCGCAGCATCCATTTTGATGAATCATGGATGAATCGGATTATTTCATCTGAAGAACTGGATTAAAAAAGAAACTTTTTGTAGGACAAACTTAAATCTTTAATTTTAAAATATATTTCTTCATCCAAGATACAAAAACATATAGAAAATAATTCCCACGGGTGACCTATTCTAAATAAAACACACCGTGTAATTGAAGCCCTAATACCTACTGGTTACGAAAAATCGATTCTTAGCAAGCAAAATTCAAAGGAGACATCCAATCTTCTATACAAATGAAACGGGCCGCCAATAATTTTAAAAAAATATTTATATTTTGTCAATTTAATTTTAATTTATTGATCTTTTAGAAAATGAAATGATTTACTAGTTAAAAAGACTAAATGAAATATAAAATGGTCACATAATTTTAAAAATGGTAAAATCTGGAGAGGACAAAGTCAAAGGTCCAAACAAATGTACAAACTTTGAAATGCTCTTTAGGGCGTGCATTCTCGAATTAAGACGGCTTACCTTACGCGACCAATGGATTGAGACACTTCTAAATGGGTCAAATTTATGTACTCACAGGCCAACCTTTTCTGGTTCGTTCACTAGATCGACCGACCGGTTTTCAAGAGAATAAGTAAGGGCCCTAATACACTGGTAAACATCTTAGCCTGATTGTGCAAAATGTGGTTACAGAATTATCAACAAGTTGTTTAGAGTTGTTGGTAATTCTGTAGCTCTGCCTACCCCACTCTGGGAATGAAGGTGTGAGTTTATGTATGTATGTAAAGGCGCACTGCATGTAATGTAGGTAAAATTAAAAATTTAAATTAAATTTAAAATTTCATCTGTTTATTTCTTACACAAAAAACAAATACATTATCAGTTTATCTTAACTTATAATCTTAAATTAATCAAAGATTTTATCAGTTAAGAGTATATATGAGTTCTACGTTTTATTTTAATAATACCTTTTATTCATCAACACTATCAAATTCCAATATTTATGTTTTACTAAGTAAATATCGTTTCGTTACATTCTTTACCTGTTTACATGTTACAGGTAGCCATTACACTCTCAACGAAGTGCTCGACTATACAATTTACACTCTTAAAACTTCGCGAATATCTCAGTCGTAAGGCAGGGAGTCAACATGGATGACGACGTGGAGTTTGGAGTACTTGGCAGCTGCGGCCGTTGCGTTGTGCGCTCTTAAATATAATTATGGGCGTAACAAAGAGAAAAAAAAATGGTGTAAGTACCTACGCTGTCAATTCACCGGAATTTATAAAAACAACCGAAGTTAGCCGAGTGTGTAATAACTAATAAGTATCAAGTGGCTTGAATTTCGGGTCTTTTGACTCCGACCAAAAAACCGAAAAAACATAGAAGTCGCCCCAAGCGAGGCTAATAGCTAAGAAAAAAAGTAGGTATAGAGAAAATGGGAGGCCCTATTCGGAGTGAAATTGGCAGATTAGTGCGGCATTTCAAAAATGACGTTAAAGAGACAGCACTAAGTGTGCAGCGTCTTATAAGGTTGACCGTACTTTTTAGGGTTCCGTAGCCAAATGGCAAAAAACGGAACCCTTATAGATTCGTCATGTCTGTCCGTCTGTCCGTCCGTATGTCACAGCCACTTTATTCCGTAACTATAAGAGCTATACTCTGGAAACTTGGTAAGTAGATGTATTCGGTGAACCGCATTAAGATTTTCATACAAAAATAGAAAAAAAACAATAAATTTTTGGGGTTCCCCATACTTAGAACTGAAACTCAAAAATTTTTTTTTCATCAAACTCATACGTGTGGGGTATCTATGGATAGGTATTCAAAAATGATATTGAGGTTTCTATTATAATTTTTTTCTAAACTGAATAGTTTGCGCGAGAGACGCTTCCAAAGTGGAAAAATGTGTGTCCCCCCCCCCGTAACTTCTAAAATAAGGGAATGATAAATGTAAAAATAATATATGATGTACATTACCATGCAAACTTCCACCGAAAATTGGTTTGAACGAGATCTAGTAAGTAGTTTTTTTTTAATACGTCATAAAAACATTGATCAAAGCTACAACGAATTTTTATATTATGTTACTTGCTGCTACGGAACCCTTCATGGGCGAGTCCGACTCGCACTTGACCGGTTTTTAGTATTTCATTTTGCTGTTTTTCTTTAGGGTTTATAAGATAAGATAAGATAAGAAAAAGATAAGAAATGGTTTATTAAATAAAACAAAGTAAATAAACAACAATAACAAAAACATTTTAAAGAAGAATACTACAAACTAATAAACTTAAATCTAAAATTAACACCGAAATGGTTGCCACTCAGCATGGTGTCAGGCTTACTAGCAGAACAGAAAAGAGAGGAGAGCACTGCCAGTCCATCTCACTAGGTACTATTTAGTAAAACTAAAGGTTAAACTTAATAGTAATTATCACCGGGTTAAGCTAACACATTCAATCAATAACAGTAGGTAATAATTTGTTTACGTTTCTAGACGATTTTTCCAGAAGTATTTAAACATCAATAAGTCATTTTAAGTTTAAAAAACTAATGAAAATTAGTTTAATGCAACTTTTGCTTTTTTTACCTTCGTCTTATCTCAATCCACTGTGCATATGATCCAGTAATGTACCTTTACACCTTTTCTATTTCATTACGTCGGCAACTAAAGGCGGCACACCAAACGCGCGTCAGACGCGACAGCGGCGCGTGGCAGGCGCGAAGCAGCTCGAACGCGTGCCCGCCGCTGGCACGCGTTACTTTTTGGTGTGACGGGATCAATTTGTTTTGTTCGTACTACAATTTGCGCGGGCACGCGTTCAAAGCGCGACGCGCCTGACACGCGTTTGTTGTGCCTGAGCCTTTAAAGTCACAGTGGGGACAACTAATACGAACATTATATGTTTTTATATACCTACATAAATCAATACTTAGATACAAAGAAAACACAGGGACTCAGGAACAAATATTCATGCTCACCACACAAATACATATTGGTCCTGGCCGGTACCATTATCATTGTAGGCAGGGTTACTACCAACCAACTACATAGATGTCCATCAATTTTATAGTGGATAATTTACTGAATTGGTTGTATGTCTTTGTATGGTGTACAATAAATTGTTTTGTATTGTATTGTATACTTTTGCAAAAGTAGAGTAACTAATCTTTAAGGTATTATTGATATTGATGATAATATACCTAAATAACCCGTTGTCCTGACAGACATGACTGGGTGGCGACTGTACCTGGGTCAATCAACTTTTTTTGTCCCTCATTGCTATGGTAACGTCACTTTTGGTAACGACACACGTATGGTAACGACAACTCTTTAAAACTATGATTTTAAAGCAAATAAATCCACCAAACATCAGTTTTTGTGAACATTACAAGGCCTATATTTGTATTATAATAGTATAATAATAATGAGTACCTATTGAGTGACCGTTTTGTCTTTTTATATTAGGAAAAGTTAAAGTTACCTATGCGTTTTAGGTAAGACTATAATATTATTATACCTTAAAAGCCTGACCAAGAGAAAAGAATTACCAAACAACACTTTGTAGGTATTATATTATATTATAAAACTTGTCCATTCTTTTTCTATTGATCAGGGTGAATACTATTAACCTGTTGAGTGTAAAATATTTGCAATGCAAAATTAAATCTAAAAATGTATTATGAATATTATGATATTTATGATGTACCTAACTGCCTTTTCAAATGATGAAATACTGACATGAAAGAGTTTTAAAATTACTTAAATCCTAAACATCTTAAAGGCAATAATACATCACAAGACATACAACGGGTACAAGTGTGCGTGCCTCTCTGGCATACAACAGGTATACGGACAGATACAGCAATAGATATACGACGGGTACAAATGCCTCTCGGGCACACAAAAGATTGAATTCAAGGAACCGGCCAGTAGGTACGTAAACCAGTCATGACTTGTGAGTCATAACAAAGTATGCTGTTAAAAGTTTCATGTTTTTTTCTAATGCATTGCCAATCCCGAGGACTAAGAAGGAAAGCCTCTTTGCTAATGTGGAATTACAAGCATCGCGGCATTCAATGTAGTCCCCTTTAGGTTGTCTTATTTCCACACTGAAACTATGTGAAGACTGTTGCTGCCCAGTAGTGAGTGAAAGGATAAGATGGTGGTAGCAATCCAGACGGACCCTGCACTGCACAATTGACAGGTATTAAGGAACTACCAAGTCGTAACGAAACATAATAATCTTATTCCACTAAATGATAGTGAGATAATTTTCCTCACATTACCTCACATTTTCCGGCTGAGAATGCAACTAAATATAAAATATAACTTAGGTATACAACACAACTCTATAAACATTACTTTATGTAAGTGCTATGATCTTCATTATTTGGGACACTAGGTTTAACCACTGCAACACTTACACAAAACAAAATCTGAAATCAACATATACTTAATCTTTCTTATTTTTATAACGCCTTAGCAAAATATCAGCGATCACATATCACACCCTAAGATATTCGATGGGAAGTGAATCACACCACAAAATGTATTTAATACATGAATCTTTAAGTGACCTAACTTAAAGAAAAATGAAAAAACGAGAACCTAACCGAGTCCAAGTCCTACATCTTTGCCCTACATACATTTTAAACTCTGATTTTTATTCCCACGGAATAAAACGTCAAATTAGATTCAGACCACCAACACGAGTTGAAAAATCTATACAAAAAAATCGAAATTCCATCGAACAAACCTCAAACTGTTTGAACCCTTCTGCTTTATCTGTGACATGACAGCTGTCACAATCAAAGAAATCAAAACAAAAGTGCGGTTCTGCATGTTGTGAAATATTAATTTAGAGATGCCGGATTCCAGTAACCTTTGGGGAGGGAAGATGTCCGATTGGATAATGTCCGGTTTTTTTATATTGATTTCTCTTTACTGATTATATTTCACTCGCTGGACATTGGCGAAATTACTGCGGAACCGCTGTAGACCGCTATTAATATAAAAGAAGAAGAATTTAGAGATGCTAGTAAATGCGTCACTACGACGGTTTGCAGACTGCGACTTGGCCATGCGTGTACTTACACTAATACACCTGGTAAAGATACGGGTTAATGATAGCTCTCTCTGCGAATGTGGTCTAGATGAGGGATCAGTGGATCATATATTTTTTACCTATTCAAGAAGAAGTTGTTTCCTAAATATATTCCTCGACCCACGAACTTTAAATCCCTGTTAGGCCTTGTGCATACGCCGTTTATAAATATTTCATGGGAATTCATTAACCAGAATAACATTTGATTACAAGTTTTTCATCCTACTAACTTACTAATCATGTGTTATATATTGTCTGTCTTTTATTTTAGGTTAAGTGATCAACAGTTGTGCAGCATAAAATTCTATCTTTCTATGTATATGCAGCTAGCACGAGATCTTCCTACAAAATAGAGTCAATCTTACTAGCGTCTGTAAACTGTACCAACTTTACACAGAACAACCATGAGCTCACTGGACATAGGTGAAATACAAATAAAAACTACCATAAACAAAGAAAATTGAATTGTGATATATTAAATGCTTTCAGCTAAAGAAACGAAGATGCATACAACCATGATAAATATGTTACAGTATAAGCTTTTAGACACTATAATATAATATATTTATATATACAGTGTCCCAAAGTGTGACTTTGTTCCAGATATAGCAATTAAATAATAAATGAAATACTTAAAAATTATTAGAGACCTATCTCACAGAAATTGACCTAGTCCCAGACTAAGCTCTAGGCTTTGTACTATAGGTACTAGATAATGATATAAATGCTTATATAGAGGAAATAAATATCTAAATACATAGAAAACACCCAAGACTCAGAAACAGATACTCATACTTATCACACAAATATTTGCCCATACCGGGAATAAAACCCGGGGCTGCTAGCTTTGTAGGCAGGGTCACTACCAACTAGGCTAATGTGTCGTGCAATTAGTTCAAAATTATCTAACAAAAGACTGTAGCAAGATAAGGTTGGAAAAAATGCCCTCTTAAAATTATAAGCTGGTTTTTTTTCTTTAATAATATAAGGCTAATATTTCTGTAAGTGTAAAAATTTGTTTTTATAATTTTGTTATAAATTAATAATTCTGTAAGGCCAAGATGTTTACCAGTCTATTTGGTCACTAATTACAATTGGTTGCAGGGTTACAACCTGTCATGGTTCAACCCATCCAAACTTTACCATTTATAATATTAGTAGGAGGTTTTACCCGTCAGTTGATGAGTTCCAACTATCAAAGTGAGCTGAAATTTAGTTCTCATTCATAATGCAAACTCAATGACAAACTAATAATATCATGTGCGAGAATTAATCTAATAAAGTCTGTACAGAAAGACCGAAAGATGGTCGTACTCGTAGGATAGCTTAAGGTACTAACGCTATAATAGACGTTTATTAGTAATGCCTCGAGTAACCTTACCTTAAGCTTTAAAAATAAATTAAAGAAGTGGCTTGTGGAGCAGTCGTTCTATAGCTATAATGAGTTTCTTATTAAGAAATAATGTCTTATCTATTTATAAGTAGTAAGAATGAGGTGTAGTGTACGTAATTACCTAATAATTATTTTAGCAGTAAGATGACATGCAATGAACATTACCAGCAAATTATAATTATGATTATGATTAAAGTAGACCCATCTTATTATGTACCTACATGTATTTTTTTGACCTCGAAAAGCGCGGTTTCTTTTTTACATGTGATTGCCTGTTAAAAGTTGTGCATCTTATATTTAAGACTCTCATGTACATTTCTTCTCATTGATGTTATAAAAGTATTGGTGGACCTTAATAAATAAATAATATATAATGTTCCCTGAAAAATATGTTAATATTTCTTAATTTCTTAACCACGAAGTCTTTTCTTTCAGTAACAGTCACTTCCAGTAAAGTCAATACACAAGATTTCGCCACTATCACACACACACACACAACACAACACTTTTATTACTGTATACGGAGTCGAGAATTCCAGTGGATTTCATTTCACATTTTTTTCTTTTACACCCACCACAGCCACACAGTTATAAGGATATGTCTAACACAGCTGATTTTTTAGATGGCGGCCATTTTACGTCTCAGAACTCAGGGTACGTTTCCACTTAATCAAAGCTGAGTGAAGGAGCGAAAACGACCAATACAATTGTATAACACACACACACGCAGATAATTCGAACAATCTGATTGGTTATTTCCACTCTTCACCTTAGCTTCGTTTGAAGGAAATCGCTCCCTAAGCAACTCACCTGTGAACTCACCCGTCTACTAGAAGCTTTTAATCTGACAGCTAGAAGTGATGTCTTTGTCGATGTCTCGAACGTGTTGAAAAAGTTAAGAATTCCGTGATAGAAGTTACAAATAGTTCCGTCTTCGACAGTGAGCGCTAGTGTCGCTATTACTGTGCTACGCAATTATTACTTGGAAATTATGACATAAATAAGTACTATAACAGGTAAAATCGTTATGTATTAGGTAATTTTATTCGTATAGTACCGTAAAATGCTACAAACGTAATTTTAAAACTGTTTAGTAAATATATAAATAAGCTCTCATTTAGGGCAATGTGTGACGTCCTCGGTGTCAAACGTCATCTTTACATAAGTGATGTAAAAGGTGAGGCGAGAAGTGATATAACAAGTGAGTAGGTATGTTACATCGACGTTGAGATCGACAGTGCGCTGTGTTTTAAGAGAATCACGCCCCTGGCCTCCCATATCCTGGACCCCACTAAGTACATGTTAAGATTAGCAGAGCTTAGCGTAGCCATGAGTGAACCCACTTTGCGTAGAAAGGCCCCCTGTTTCCTTTCCTCTTAGCGCCCGAAAATAAGGAATGCAGAGAATTTTTTACGTCAAACGTTTTTGAAGGAATTGTTTTAAAATGTGCCAATTTTGGCATCTTTTTATTAAGACCTCATGCCGTAACAACATCCATCAAAAAAATCTATGCTTGCTTGATAAAGTAAAGGCTTACAGAGAGTTCCTACAGATTGGACTACCTGAGTAATAGGTACATGCTAGCTGCGTGTGCCTGATATGCTGCATGGGCAATTGGGCACTCTCAAATGCAGCGCACGGTCGAGCTACGCATGTGAGTTCGCTTCGTACCTACTAAAAAGGATAAAATTACGGAAGGGAATATTAATTATGAACAAAGGATAATATTAATTATGAACAAGTGTGATGACTGATTCACCCACGCAACGTAACTTTACCATGAGTTCAATAGGGCTGGTATGGGGATGTGCCTTTGGCGTCATTCCGTGCGTCTTCGTGTGCCACTGTAGGAGAATCCAAGTAGGTATGTAGACTTTTATTCGAAGCGGATTTATATAATGCGCCGCATAGCAGTTGAATTTCGGTTTTACAATTTCAACAAGCCAATGTGTCCTAACATATTTCTTCGTTTGCGCAACGCCCAAGTTCGACGAAAAATGAGATTCGTTGTGGAACTTTATCAAAATCACATATTAAAAAATAACATAAGAAACAAAACACTAGTATAATTTTACACCGGTAAAGATATTGGTAAGCTGAAGCCGAATAAGTAATACACAAAACGATTCGTATTAGGTCTCTCACTACAATGTTCCAATAAAGTATTTCACGACAACTGTAGAACTCATTAAAGGTTCTAGTTTTAATCATCCGGGTGTATCTCACGTTGGATCGAAGTCCTGCATATTCGTGGTCCGCAACGTGGTTGCTATATCAGTGCTAGGCAATATTCAGCGTCCTTCCGTTTCTAGTTACTTGGATTCTCCCTCCAGTCTTGAACAAAGGTATCTATCCAGTTCATCCCGGTTACGTCTTCGATCGCTTATTAAACTTTAGTCCGCCGCTATGCCGAATTTTATTGTGTGGGGTCAATTTGTAGGTATAAAGATTTGGCCACAAATTCCTTTGCGGCGTTTCATAAAAATTATAAAATATTATACGTCCATTATGTCCACATTCGTTTTTGTATTTAAGCCACTTAAGTTTGTGACCATTTCCCTCTCATGTCCGTAATTGAAACAATTGTTGACTGAGGGTTAAGTTACTGATTTGATGAAAATGTATGCGTAGATGCCTTTGATTCTCCATAATTATTGTCTTTTTTATTTGTTTATGTGGTTTGCAATGAAATATTTTACAATCGGATGATATGTAAACAAACACGATGACGTCGATGTCGATGCGATGACACTAGCATGCTTATTATTTTCATTCAATCTTGTGAGTTTCGTATTATAAGGCAATAAGTTCAGAGTACGTTGCAGACAAATATAAACCATATCTGTAGAAATTACGGATGACTTTGGCGTGCGAGTTCAATTCGATTTAGTTACTTGTGTAATGTTTGTAGATTACTTTACTTGCTTACGGCCAAACCATATTTAACGGATTAAAATTTGACACATTTTGAAGGGGCAAATGTCAAATTTCAACCCGAAGTAAGCCTTATCTATCCGCGGTTTGAATCTAGGGTTCGGCCGTTAAAAGTGGCAACGTCGCAATTAATAAGGGTCTGTTGCACCTAAGTTTTCGTAACTAGTTTTTTTCACAAAAATGGAAATATCTCTAAAGCCGAACCGAATTTAGCAGACGTTAATTAACATTTTTAACTTAAAATGTGGTTAGGAATATGCTGTTAAAATCTCTAATGCTAATGGGCACCGTGTATAAGTGTAAATTACTCTTTTAGAAAAAATAAAAGGTTTTATTTTGTCCACATCTGGAATGACTACCAAAATAACAAAGCTGAATATTTGTAGTCACCAGTATAACACTATCGATACCTATAAGAATCAAAAAATATCTGAGGTGTAATTCTCTTAAAAAAGCTTTTTTTCGAACTAGAATAGAATAGAATAGAATAGAATAGAAACATAGCTGATAGCCAGTTAATAATACGTCCGTCGAGCTGTAGAGATACTTAAGTGAAAATCATCGCAGGCAGTGTTCTACTTCTAAGTACCTATACTTCTACGTTGTCCCTCAAACCATGAGTGACAGTTATCGCACTCGCTAGCGAGTCTAATGCTCTGTCCCTGATAGTATTGCAATACGAGACGGTATAGTATTGAGAGGGACATTCGACTTCAGCGAGTAGGTAAGGTCACTTTAGCTCACGGTAAGGGAACAAATTGTTATGATATTGTTTTAACTCGGCCGCCACTACTGTCAAGTAAAGAAGAGCTGTCAAAGTTGACAATACGATGACATATGTCAAAAGCAATATGTCCGTTTGTCTTATCTTAGTCTGATGTCCTTTCCCGGGACTCAATCTCCATACCAAATTACATCTAAATCGGGTTAGCGGTTTATCCGTGAAAGCGTAACAAACAGACGGACAGGCAGAGTTACTTTCACATTTATAATATTGGTATAGATAATTTAAATGAAATTTCCAAATTGAGTCGTGTTCAAGTATTTAAATTGGTTTATCTAAATGTATATTATGCAATAAACTGAACAGAAACAAACAGCATTTTTTACATAAATTAAAGGATAGATCAGTTGAAAATACATAGATTAAGTATTGCAGTATAAATATAACCTAACATCTGGCCAAAGCATGCATCTCCAATCCTCTGTGCATCCTAATCGGTAGGTAATACCGTTCGTATAATTACAGAGACCTTGTTTTCTAGGGACCAAGAGCTATGTTGCAATGTCATTAGTCATTAAGTTTGTATGACGTAAGCTGATAGCTGACTAAAAAGTTTTTAATTAGTAATATTGAGCATGAGACATAATACGTTTATAAAACATTCATAATATTGTCACTTTTACTTATACGAACGAAACAGAAAAAATCGCGCTTGCTAGATGGCGCTGTTACGTGCCAAAACACGGTAACGACTTGTTCCCCTACGATCATGGCGTCCAAAAAGTAAGCACATAGTACATGTTGCGATTAATTTCGTAAGTTTCATTAAAAAATTATAATTTTTGATGACGTGGTCCTTTACGACCTACGTCTCGTTTCATCCTTCATCCTTGCACTTCTACTTTCGTTCGTTCGATCGACTAATGTCTATGATATGACTTATTGTAGGTTCAATCAAGGTCCCATACAAAATCAAAGCGAATAAGCGGCTGTGTTACTTATAGCTATATCTGTTTATTATTCTAAATTAACTAGAATTGTACCTTAAGTCTAAGCAACAACGATCCAAATAATAATTGTTTAAAATACTTACCACGGTCCGTCACAAGACGAGCAAAGGCGTTCGATAAACAAAAGAACTTTCATCGTTTCAAAAATATGTCATTCTATGTTAGGAAGGGTAATTATACTAATTATACAATACAATATAATTACTCTTCTTTGAACAACAAGAAAAACAGAACACGGAACAGTACATTTAAATCATAGGTATACAACAGGAGGCCTTACCGCTAAATAGCGATCTCTTCCAGACAATCTTGGATAGAGAAATAACTAAGAACACATTCATGGCAAGCGGTGTAAACTAATAATGGAGTCGCAATTATATTATTTTAAGACAGACATCTTTTTTACTTAATAGACAAACAAATTAAAATACACAATTATCGACATGAAACGAAATTTAATTATAGAAAATTAACTAAATTACGTTGTTAACTGATTAGTGAACTTACTTACATAGAGAAATATATACTTAAATACATATACGAATAATTGCTCGTGTACAAATAAATAATAATTAAATAAATAAATAAATATCACGGGACAATGTCACACAAATTGACCTAGTCCCAAACTAACCTCTAGGATTGTACTATGGGTACTAGACAACGATAAACATACTTAGATATTGAAATAAGTACTTAAATACATAGAAAACATCCAAGACTCACTTACCGGGATTTGAACCCGGGACCACTGCCTACGGAGGCAGGGTCACTCCCAAATATCTACCCTTACCGGGATTTGAGCCCAGGACTGCTGCTAGCTTCGAAAAGAGAGTATAGAAAACGATCATTTCTGTAGTTTACACTATAAAGTTTATTGCTGTCTTGTGTGCCCCATTCCTTTGAGTTGGCGATTCACCTTCTACCATTTGAATCAAAGTAATACCTAATTAGCCAGGCAGACACCATAGTTTCATCATTAGCCTAGTTCACCGATCCATATATTACATTCATATAATCATTTTACTAATGTCCCCATTCTTCTTAAATAGTCCGACACTAACCGGTGGTTGTCCTTGGGAGCATACTTCTGTATTGTGAACTCGGGGACAATCGCCGTTTTGTGACCCATCACTTTAATAAATTAAAGTTGTCTATAGGGCCTCTGCGTTTTGGTTTCGGGTCAATGTACGGCTTCCAAAGGTCCGGGACTCCCGTAGTCCCGTGTTTGGTAAATACGTACATTAATACGTTATCGCTTTTACTTGTCGTAATTATACGAATGAAACTGAAATCAAAATGCTCGATAGATGGCGCTGTAACGTGCGGGAACATGCTTATGACTTGGTCCTCCACAACTATGACGTCCTTCCGATCTGGTACAATTTTCTTTCGTACTACAAAATTAAGACTATTGTTGAATTCTCGTTTAGTTCGTTAGTGTCACAGTTAGTGTTAGACTTGGATTACATGGGACGGGACAGGACCTCTATCCAATCCAACACGGTAAAACCATATTGCTTTTGTGTTGTTAACGATATAGCAATTGATTGGACGTGTTTTGGTATTGTTTTTAACTCAAGCCGCCATTACTGACTGTCGGGTAAATAAGAATTATTAAAACGTTGGCAATATAGTTTTTAACTTTTTACCATGTAGATTTTCAGCCACTGTGAAATTGTTCCTTCTGTATTTGTTAATATTACACCTAGCAAATATACCACTACTATTTAGGGTTCCGTAGACAAACTAACTTTTCTACGATGTCGAATTAAAGTCGGCGAACCGATATACCACAGTAAGATATGACCATGCGAAAGGCACAGTCCTTCAAATATTAGCGATTTAAGACTATCGCGAAAGTCATTATTTTAAAAGTATTTCTGGATGATCGGCATTAATTCCGTACTAAGTACTTTATGGGGAATCACATCGTTAGCGAGTTTCCGCACGTAACAGCGCCATCTATCGAGCATTTGATTTCAAGTATTGTAAACATAAACTAAAAGAACTTCAAATAAATGTCAAGTCATATATGGATGATGTGTGCTCGGAATGCTAGATGTCTGCGACTTTTTAAACAGGGCCTTTATTTTACTGTGTATAAACATATTGCCTTTGACATTCATCGTATCGTTACGTTGATAACACGACTACGGTGCTGACGAACTTGAACACATGAAACTAGGCCCAATTCGATTGAAATTCTCCCCTAGCGTCCTAAGTCCGAGGTCGGCCCAATAGGGGCGGCGCCCTTAGGCATGCTAGTGTAAAAACCCATTTATAGCGTGGACTCCCATCAGGAGTCCGTCCTCTCTCCGGCGAAGTAGTCAAAGCCATCAGAGGCTAACTACGTAGGTCACTCAAAAAAAAAAAAATACATGAAACTAGGGCCCGTATCGATAAACTCGACTTGATTTTGATGCCCGTCACAATATGCGTCACAAGACTGAGCTTTAATTAAGTAATAAACATATTTCAAGTCGTGAAACGTAATCCTTGTATCAGGCGAGACGGCTAGTTGTATGAGGATCTAATTCTGATCCTGAGTATGGTCTTTTGGTGACTTGAGATATCTCAACACCCGAAAAAATAACGGACGCACTGCATAATAGTCGAACATAATGGTTTCTTTTTATCAGAATAATCGGTTTAAGAATAATAAAGTGTCATTTTATAAAATGTAAGAAGCAAAATTTTACATCTAAAACGTATTTCAATAATAATTATAATACTTAAATCGAAGTTTTGACTTTGCTGCTGCCTTCTGCAACAACTGCCTTCAAAAATAAAATTGTGTGCTAGGTGTGGTGTTAATGTGAAACTATTATAGATGCTAGATAATTTATATTAGGTAGGTATAAAGGTATCGGAAACAGTTAACAGACCGACCAAGCCGGCGACACAATAGTTCCCTATATGTTTGTGTTGTGTGTGAAAATTTACCTCGCATCCACGGGCTCATTTCACGTAAGTACAATTTACATTTATTTTATATTAGAGTACAGTGCACTCAAATACTAAGCCAATGCATATCTTGTTATGTAAGAAATATTGATACTAAAATCCTACCAATATTTTATCATAATCAGTTTGTAGGTACCTAGCCAGACTTACGCATCCAACTTGCATCCAATCCTATTTCAACAATCTTAACTCGATTTAAATCGCATCCACAATGTGTCTAATATTTTTATTTGCTGCCGTATAGAAAACTATTAATGCTCATTTAATACTTTGTTAACGATATATTAATATAAACTTTATACTATAAGGTCTTGTAACTAAACATTTCGTGAAACGGGTTGCTAAAGTAGAGAGGAGGGGGCGTTTCGTGTTTTTGTTTTGTTGACAAGTTGATTGACATTGACATGTCAGACAAAGACACGGCAGGCATAGTTTAATTAATAAGGTATTGAAATAAAAACTGAGTGATTTCTTTAAAAACGTATACACACAATCAACTAGTACTTATTAACAATTTCGGGTCCTGACATAAACGCGGAGCAAAATGGAGCACTATAGATACCTATGTGAAAAATAATCGTGAACCACCCGAAGAATCTTGTTTCTATCATTTGTGATTAGATAGTATGTTTAACTTTAATTCGTTTTGTAGGTTGTCACCAGTCCAATAATGAAAAACTTGAATAACATGGCGAGGTTCGCCGGAAATAATCAAGGATGCAATAAAAGGATTTGGATATTTTGAGAAGTCAGTGTTCACGAATCTCAGTAGCGGCGCTACGCAGTTGAAGACTGGCAAAATAATTTGCTTGCCAGTTGCTAAACAAACTTGAAGTATACTTATGTATTTGTAAACTTATTATAGGTTAGAAATTTATTCACATTGTGTCATCATGTCTTGTCTTGTTCTACATAAAAGGGGTACTTATGTGTAAGTAAAGTTGTTGATTAGTTATATGGTACAAAACATTAATATGAATAATTAATAATATTAGACATGCCATTTATATTACCTAGATTTTTCAAAGCGCTAGTGCCTTAAGTTTTACAACTCTTAAGTCCAATACCTATGTTCAAATAATTAATTGTCAAGTAACCAAAACATTATTGGTCTACTGGGTCATTCTTCTTTTTTACCGACAATTGCCTGTCCTCATTTTATCATACTTTATCAGTGAGAGTAAGGTAACAACACCTATGTTCGACACTTTTAGCTGACATGCACCAATAATCGACAGAAGCTTTTAATTCTAAGATCATAGGGTTATAAATTGATTGTTGCAAAACAAATGAATAACTCTTATCTTCTTTGAATAAGAGTCAGTGTCGAACATTGGTCCTTTGTCGAGTACTGGTGTCTTTACCTTTTTGATTATTAATGTTTTAGTGTTTAAATATACATCCAAACATTTATTCGTCTATTAGTACTAAATAATCTTTCACTTTCTCTATCCAGTGTTTTTTTTTTTATAAGTTTGTTTTTCATAGAATCGTGTGACAGAGTGGTAATACAAAATTTAGTCTCGTCTGAAAACGGCCACTCCGTCACAGTATATTCTGAAAATTCTCCATAAAGAAAAAAACATTATCGCCTCCGAAATAATCATTAAGTAGTCCGAATAAAAATTCGCGCAACATATTTTAAAATCAAAAATTAAAACCATAATTATCAATAGTTAAAAATGCAAAATATAGAAAAATGACGATGTATTGTCGGTAAAAAAGTAGAACGACCCTACTATCATAGCTCTACATGATAATTATAAAGAGTAGAAAAGAGGGTAAATTCAGCTTATAACTTGAGATTAAAATAATGTTTGAAACATTGCTCGTAGAAAGTTAAAATATTTTGTAAAGGTTAACATGATCTTGATATTATTACTTATTGAATGAACTAGCCTCAACCTAGTCTGATGTGTTGAGAAACTGAGTGCAAAATTTTCATTGTAAATTTACTTAATACTATAAATGAACCAAAACAAAACAAAAAATATTTTGTACTTATTGCAGCTATGAAACAATAGAATGCAGCAAATCAGATACAAATAAAATCAGGTAGTGAGTTGATTTTTAAACCTGTAAATGTGTTAAATTTTGTGTTTTATTTATAATTTTAACTTGCTACATGATAATAGTAGTTTTATTTATTGGTGAAGACATTTTGGGTCCCATTATGCTTGAAATTTAATACAAATTATAGGTAGTCTGACATTATTTGACTCAGCGTAATGAAAGTATTTGGATCCTACATAGGTATGTATGAAAGGTAACCATAACAGGCTCTCTAAACTCTTTCTAGCAGCCTCAAAGTAATAATGGAATACAGAAAGGCTGCTTTGTATGTGGCAGAGCAATAAAACAATGTTATTTGATTCTCACTTATATATTTACTTTTTAAACCCCAACTCAACAAGGATTCAGGGTAATGGTATCGGTTGATAGTGTTTTGGTGTTTATATTGTAGGGTGCTCGTACCAGTAATGGACAAGGTCCAATGATGGACACTTGACTCTTATTTAACAGACAATAAAGGTTATTCATTTGTTTTGCAACAATCAATTTATAACCTTATGATCTTTGAATTAAGAGTAGTGTCCATTATTGGTGCCTGTCAGCTTAAAGTGTCCAACACTGGTGCGATCACCCTAATTATGAATTTTAATGTTTTTAGTTCATACACTGAGGCCCTTTCAGATCAGTGTTCTCTGATTTTAAATATCAGTGTGACCATGGTGTACTTAAATTTATTCGTTTTAACAACAAACTTTCTGATTTTAAATATCTGTAAACTTAAATTTATAAACATTAATCTCTCTATCCTCATCAGCCTAGAATCAAGTTTGATGTCATAAATTTTGGTTTAGTTATTTAAAAATTGACAGCACTGATCTGAACTGATCCACCTGTGACATGATAACTTTCACTTAAGCCGAGTTCTTTGATCAATAGTTAACTGAACTAATGGTTAAATTTCGAAAATTTGCCACTTTTCCTTGAGGTTTTACCATTAGTTATGATTTAACAATTAGTTTAACTACAATTCAAAAAGGGGCCTTTTGCATATAAAATAATAGCTTATATTATAAGCGGAAATCTCTTTCCCAAGTAAAAAGAGACTTGCACTTGTATTACAAGTTACAAGCTTTTATGAAACGGGCCCCAGGCCCTAACTTTCAACTTGAGAGGAGAAAGTCCAGTGTCACACTGACAAGTGGCCTAATGGGATATGTGTATGTATGTAAACATTTTATTGTAAAAGGAAAAGAGATAATAATTACATAATAGAGAAAAATAAAGCATAGATTATTATTGTTAATTGTAGGTAAAGCCTGACAAGATTCTATTTGGCCCTATTTCCATATAAATTTGTATTGAAATAGGGCCAAATAGAATCTTGTCAGGCTTTACAATGACAAAAATATGGTTTTATTTGCTGAACAGTTAGCACAAGTTCCTGCGACTTGTTTGTCACTTGGTAACCCTCCACCTAGTCTATAAACAAAGAAAAACCAATAAATAAGGGAAAACTGAGAAAATACAACTTTTGCTAACCACTGTTATAAAATATGCAAAAATAAAACATTCAGGTAAACTGCAGTTGAATTTTAATTGAGAAAATAATAATTATTTAATAAAGTTATCAATAACACATTAAACACCAGTTTTCCAGGCGACGGCAAATCATAAATCTGAAAATAACAAAAATAATAAGGGTAATGAAATCCTACCTGTTTTACACACTTTATTAAGTATGACTTTGATCTGTTAATTTATATTTAATACTAAAAGTTTAAAAAATACATGCATATTTGAACAACAATAATGCACATAAACTGTCTGCGTATGTCAAAACTATCTTTGATAAACAACATTAAAATAAGAATTTGTCTAGTAAGTCTTGGTGATCATAAATTATAGCCTTGATCATATTAAACTGATACACTAAGGCAGTTTGAAGACTGATTAATAATAGATTCCTAATAACTTAAGGCTGTATGCAAATTGGCAGCTTAAGAATATTACCTCCTTCAATATCCTGATAAAAGGGAAACAGTGCAAATTATGCATTTGGCTTCTTCCCCTGTAGCGGCGTCATTTTTCATCTCAAGCAGAAGGAATTCTTCCAGGCTCTAGCCCTCGATATGCTTGCTGTAGGGGTTGACCTTCAGGATACGTTTGATTTTTTTAATAGGTAGGTAGGTACATCATCAGCCAGGTAGGTTGGTGCCGAGTTGGATTCGAGAAGCTGCCCCTTTGTCGTTGGTGTTCTCGGCCCCCGTCAGGGCCGGGGAGACAGATCGGGGTGTCGCCCCTTTCAGTGGTGTCCACATATGGCGTCAATTTGAACATATTTAATCCCTTTTCGTATGTTTGTGAGCCGCGGCGACGTCTTCCAGTTAGGAGGCTCCTAATCCTAACGGCGCGGCGACAGTCAGCCTGCGGTGAAAGGAGAAGGCGTCGGTGGCTGCACTTTTTAACTTGTATAATACTTAAATACCAATGATTATACATGTACATAGTCAATGTTAAAGACCCAATTCACTTTACGTACCTACCTACATACGTGATCATCTTTAAGCGGAAAACTAGTTAAAAGAAATACTTTTAAAATAATGACTTGCTTTGTCAATTTACTTTAGAAATATGGATTTATTATGGTTTAAGTATCTTACCTTTGTCAAGTCTAAACGCAAAATAATTTATTTTTAGGAACCATGCAGATTCAAAACGTTTCGTTGGTCGATCAAAAAATGATAGTGCTAGCCGTGCAGGGATTGAAATGCGCTTCTAACATAAGATCATCTCAATGGAGAGCTTCTCAAAATGAGTTTATAAATAAGCGACCATCTTGGCTCCAGGATTACGCCTCGAGACGGTCTCAATTGATGAGTTCTTAGGTCACGTTTTGAGTCGAGTTTATCGATACGGGCCATAGGGCCATATACTTAACCTCGAGACACGTCAAGTAAAGTCAAGTCACAGAAAACTTTAATTTCAGACGTGTTTTGAGACGAACATCTTAAGATCAGTGTGTTAATCCTTATATTTATTTACCCTCTTAATCATAAACGCACAATAGCTAATTCTATGTTATTCTATTTTTTAATGGCTCCACTCCAGTTAAGGTGTAGATTTTGCCAATTTCAAGTTATTTATGGACACTTGCATGGACTTATTTCACTCCCATGGACTTATTAGAGTAAAAATAAGTCCATAGATATACAAGGACAATAATTGTTCAGTAAATTGTGGACTAAACAGAAGCACATAGGGTTAGCTCCACGCGCTTCTGTGAATAGCTCAAGTGTGCTTAAAATAGGATTTGTTCCTATCTGGCATTGTGTCATTTGCATCTGACGGAAAATGACAAAAAAAACTTTAGATAAAACAGGTTGATAGTGCGTTTATGAATAACGGGGTAGGTATACTACCCAAATATTTCTTGGTGTCAATAATTTCAAGTCGAAAGGTGCTTAATTATTAAAAAGCTCCTCTTACTCGTAGAAAAATAATATATTTTGCTCAAACTAAGCCTACTAAACCCGCAAGCAAAATGTTTTTTTTGTTTATTTTAAGACTAAAACTCCTAATGCATGCTTTTAGCAAATATTATTATGTAGATGCTAGGAAACTCTTTTCCCTATAGGAGGAGGTTAAAAAATAAAATAATAGGGGAAGGGGGATGAGTATAGGGGAGGTCGCTTATACGTAAAGTGGGAATATTTTTTATTTCTCGTCTACCCCATGGTGTGGGTGCCGTTGGATAGGCCTTTAAAAAATATTACGAGATTTTGTCAATTATTTGATGAAGGCATCAGTTTGTGAAATATTAAGCTTTCAAATTCGGAAAATTGTCTTCTCAAACCCAATATTTTTGAAAGACCTATCCAACGATACCACACACTATGGAGTAGACGAGAAAAAAGTACATCCCCAAGTTACATGTAGAGGAGGTACCTACACTAAATTTATTGTTTTTTATTTTATTCTACCACTTTTTTGGCGGGACTAATATGTACATTCATGCCAAATTACAGCTTTCTAGTACTAAGAGTCTCTGAGCTAGGATCGGATTAAAAACACTAATTCGTTGGCCAAAATGAATGGTCTCCTTTTTGTTAGACAAGTGTCGTCGTCGTCCCCCCCCTACAGCCAAAACTACAAATACATAAATGAAAGCTCATATAACGAATTTAAAACTACCACGACTAAGGTACACATCATTGGCTCTTGAGATACAGGCGATTAAAGTGTATACCTACTAAAACCATCTAAGACGGCACCAATTGACTTTAAATAGAAAATTAGTTATTACTTGTTGATTTTTATGTTTGTAGTACTTGACGGCTTCGGAAGCCTACACTGAGCATGGTCCGACATGCTCTTGCCCGGTTATAATTTGCGCCTGATGTTATACTTTAGGACGTATCGCTGGAATACTTTCTCAGGCGCCATTTTGGAAAATCACAAGTACGCGTATCTACTCGTATGTCACTATGAATACCAGTATTGACCATAAAATTAAATGAAGTAAATTGTTTTTCTAGTGAAAAATTGTACATAAGAACACCAATCAATATGGATACTTAGAAGAGGTAGGTAGATGGCCTTTTTAATCGTCGTCGCTTTCTTTCGTTTCACTTCTAACGTCAAGATACAAAAGTGACCACATACCTAAGTATGACGTTAACTGGACAATCACACAAATGAATGTTATATTTTTCTATGGTCGTTGATCGTGTTAAATAATAGACGGGAGGACTTGACTTAAAATTGATATTTCATAGTGAAAACGCAATAAAAAAAAAATAACTTATAAGCTACATGTGATCAAGTTCCCATTGACATTTCAATGACCCACCATAATAATACCTAATAAATAAATAAATATCTGGGGACAATGTCACACAAATTGACCTAGTCCCAAACTAAGCTCCAGGCTTGTGCTGTGGGTACTAGACAACGATAAACACACTTATATAGAGAAATACATACTTAAATACATAGAAAACTTCCAAGATGTGTGCATATACATATATGTGCTCATTGCACAAATATTGCACAAGACTCAGGAACAAATATTCAAATATCTGCCCTTACCGGGATTTCAACCCAGTACCGCTGGCTTCGGAGGCAGCCTAGGGTCACTCCCAACTAGGCCACCGTGTCGTCAATCAGGACTTTTATTTTCTAACACTTCGCAGGGCAAAATACCTCTGGGTTACTTCCCATAGACCTAAAATCATGAAATTTGGCAAGAACGAAGGTCTTACAGCGCAAGTAAAGTAAAAAATCAGAAAATCGTTCACTTGTAGTTCCAACACCAAAAAAATATGCGTTAACTTATTTATTTGCAGTTGGTAAACTAATCGCGACCTTTGTCGAAGTCTAAGTCAAAGTTTGCCCCTCAATCCAATTTTACATACTTGCAAGTTTTTACGGAACCGTCGGTGCGTGAGTCCGATTCGCACTTGACCGGCTGTTTATGTAATTCTCAATCCTTTCAAATGTTTATCGTTGTCTAATACACATCGTACTAAGCTTGGTTTGGGACTAGGTCAATTTGTGTGACATTGTCCCCTGATATTTATTTAACCTTGATTTTTTTACAACTTCAAGAAACCGCAATCATAAATATTTGATGTTAATTTCAATTTAAGACCACGCGTATCTTATAAAAAGGGTCTTGACAGACAGACAGACGGTCAGGAAATTGATCCTATAAGGATTCCTTTTTTCTTTTTTAGGTACGCGGTAATTATACTCAGAAGTTACTTAGTAGTTGCTATAGGAAAGCTGTACAAGAGAGTTTTTCGTCGGTATTGCTCTAAACATCAAACGGAACTTCTGGAAATGACCAAGATGGGAAATCTGCAACTGTACCTCCATGATATCACGTTTTTCATTATAAATGCGGAGATTTCAGCTTATTATGGTTTTTTGTGTGACGTCATAGCTTATTGTTTTTTACGCTCCGGTAAACTGCCCAGTTCAACGTACGTTAATGAGATACAGTCAGTTTCAGTAAAAAATAACTATTAAATAAAATAAGTCTGTTAAGTACACAAAAAACTACGATGTTCGGTATGATTATAAAGCTAGGTAAAATACGATGCTATGCTATTTATTACATACATACATAACATCAAGCCTTCATTCCCAGAGTGGGGTAGGCAGAGCAACGGATTGTGTGACCTCTTAAAATAAATGTTAGCTGGGTCGTTCTACTTTTTTACCAACAATACATCGTCATTTTTCTATATTTTGCGTTTTCAACTATTGATACCTAATTATGGTTTTAATTTTTGATTTTAAAATACGTTTCGTGATGTTTTTATTTTGACTAATTAATGATTATTTCGGTGGCGATAATATTTTTTTCTTTATGGTGGTTTTTCAGAATATACTGTGACAGAGGTTTTGAGAGGAGACTAAATTTTGTGTTACCACTCTGTCACGCGATTCTATGAAAAATAAACTTATCAAATAAAACACTGGATAGAGAAAGTGAAAGATTATTTAGTACTAATACATGCATAAATGTTTGGACGTATATTCAAACACTAAAACATTAATAATCAATACCCTAACTGATAACGTATGGTAAAATGAGGACAGGCAATTTTCGGTAAAAAAGAAGAATGACCCAGCTATGTTTACTCCGAAATACAAGGAAAATGGGACGTCACACTTCTGTAGGCCTTGTAGCCCAGTCTAGACATAGCACTATATACGGTGCTCTCCTACAAAAAGTCTAACACCAAGCCGCTAACGACTTCTTAAACACAATGCACCGGCTAATATGAATTATTGTAATTATGTGACGTCACTGTCTGTCTCACCGCCAAATAAAAATCTCGGGGAATTTGGATATGAATAATCGATGTGGATAAGCGTCGATAAAACATCTGTCACTTTATGGCCAGTATTCAAATGCCAGAGTAATGGAAGCTTTATATCCTCTAGGATAAAGGACATCATGACACGTGCCCAGATAAAAATCCCCGACGTAATAGCAACCCCTACTTTCAGAGTGGACATCTTTATAGGCGCACTAGAACAAGCCCGCGACTTCGTTTGCGTAGTTTTCCGCTACTCCCCCTATGTGTATGTAGACGACACTATTAATTCGCAACTTGATAGTGTCGTCTATATTATGTCAAATACCTCGTTTATCGCTATTCCCTTGGAAACTGTTCAATTTTCCGAGATAAAAAGTATCATATGTCCTTCCCCTGGACCTTAGTTATCTCCATACCAAATTTCATCTAAATCGGTTCAGTAGTTACTGAGATTAGCGCGTTCAAGCCAACAAACAAACGAACTCTTCCGCTTTATATATTAGTATATATATATAGAGTATAGATATATGGGGGGTAACTCACCCACTTGCTTCAATTACTTATAATACCTATTAAAATCTCGGCTCTTCTCTGGCGTTAATGTGTGATTGGCGAGAGCACGCTCTCCATAGGGATGGTGGGAGGTGGGTAGACAGATAGGAGGCCTTTGCACAGCAGTGGGAAACAAATACAGGCTAGAAAAAAAGTCCTCATAGTTCTGCCTTAACTAGGTACTTCAAATGAAAAGGTGTTCGTTGGTAATCGCATCACTTGGAATCAACTGGATACATCTAGAATTTTCCAGGAAACCATCAGCTTTGTTTGTGTACCTACGCACCGGACTACTAAACAAAAGATGTCGAGTATTATATCATAAATCACTACAATGAACGAAAATTTGATGTCATAGTTTTAGCAAACCCATTCAAACAAAGCAGTTTCTTTCTTTTGATTGTTTCAATCATAAAGCAATCATATGTAAATAAAACTGATGTGATTTCAAAAATTATGGCATCATTAGTTATCATGAAGTTCGGACGTACAGTCCAGGACTTTAATTGTTGTGCCACTATGAAACCCTGTCATAATGACAGCGTTAATCATTAAGTTTAGCTTTCTTTCATGTGGTTTGACGCTGTCATTATGACAGGGTTCCATGCCGTGCCTTGACTGTATTGCTCAACGTGAACATCCATGACTCAGAAACACGTTTTTTTCAAAACAAGAAGGTGGTTCCGTGTTCCACTGTATGTATTTTTTAGGGTTCCGTAGCCAAATCGCAAAAAACGGAACCCTTATAGATTCGTCATGTCTGTCTGTTTGTCCGTCCGTATGTCACAGTCACTTTTTTCCGAAACTATAAGAACTACACTGTTGAAACTTGATAAGTAGATGATCTGAACCGCATTAAGATTTTCACACAAAAATAAAAAAAAAACATAAATTTTGGGGGTTCCCCATACTTAGAACTGAAACTCAATTTTTTTTTTCGTCAAACCCATACGTGTGGGGTATCTATGGATAGGTCTTCAAAAATTATATTGAGGTTACTAGCATCATTTTTTTCTAAACTGAACAGTTTGCGCGAGAGACACTTCCAAAGTGTTGAAATGTGTGTGTCCCCCCCCCCCTGTAACTTGTAAAATAAGAGAATGATAGAACTAAAAAAAAAATATGATGTACATTACCATGCAAACTTCCACCGAAAATTAGTTTGAACGAGATCTAGTAAGTAGTTTTTTTTTAATACGTCATAAAAACATTGATCAAAGCTACAACGAACTTTTATATTATGTTACTTGCTGCTACGGAACCCTTCATGGGCGAGTCCGACTCGCACTTGGCCGCTTTTTTTTATCATAGACAAAACAATCACAAATGAATTCACATATATACATACATACATATATTCACGTAGGACGATTTACATAAACTAAGATTGTTTTTCAAAAACTGTAATAAAGGGGGTTCATACAAGAAACGTTATTTTCAATGTATTTTTTTTGTAAGCGTCAAATTTAGTTATATCAAACCACCAGGTTAATAACTATAGAAAACAAAAATATTAACTCCGTAAAATGCCTGAAATACCAGGAATCCCTTTCAGAGCTGATATCTCCTAAACGGCCAAACCTATTTCAATGAAGTCTAGCTAAGAACCATCCCGATTAAATTAGCTATCTTGAAACAGAACACGTTGAAATCGGTTCATCCGTTTAGGAGCTACGATGCCTCAGACAGACACACAGGTACACACGTTGAACCTAAAACTCCCCTCTTTTTACACAACTGCCCAAAAGAAGGAGTGTAATGTTTTCAGGGGAGCCTTTAATTTATTATTTGACCAAACTGCTTTTTTCCGAAACTGTAAATATTTCAGGACTATTGTGTCCCATCGTGTCGTGAACCCTAGGTTTCGTTAGGTTAATGTTGTAAAAATCTTGTAATATTTACAGTATCGGAAATGAAGCATTTTGGTCAAATGAATTATGTTTGGGTAATTAATCAATTTCGCAAAAAGCTTTTTGGTGAAACGAAGATACTCGTCTTCAGGGTTCATGTATGTATATTTGCGAATTTCCTTATACCACGAAACCAAGCCTAAGCGTGGGTAACATTGGAATCGAATCAAAAAGACAAATAATAAAAAACACTCCTGCCATGCCTTACAGTGATTTTAAAAAAGCAAAAACCAGCAATGCAATAAATGTGACAATATGCCAAACAATAAAGGGAGAAAGGCGAAAAAGTTCAGTTGTGCAATGAACTGTCCTGAATGAATTATCCTTACAATTGTATGGCTAAGTTTCATAGAAATTTTAATTGTGTGAGTTAGCATGCCCAACTTTTTGGACCTTACCCTTATCTACAATGAATAAGGCTTTTTTTTAAATATTATACTTACAGCTTGAATCCTCTCTACACAAGCTCTGACCAAATCCTCAGACTTCAGAGTTTTATTCCGGATCGAGATTTTTTTTTTTTTTGAAACTTCGCAACGGATTTTTTATAGATAGAGTGACTCAAGAGGAAGTTTTATATATCCCACCTTCGGTAGAACAAGGGCACAATGTACAATGTGACTAAAGGGGAAATTGTGCTCTTGTATGGTAGAACAAAGGCACAATGTACAATGTTACTGAAGGGGAAATTGTGCCCTTGTCCTACCGAAGGTGCGAATATACTAGCGCCCGTAGTACAAGCCTAGAGCGTAGTTTGGGACTTAGTCAATTTGTGTGAGATTTATTTTGAGTAGGTATGTTATTCTGCATACCAATTATGCTGACTACCTACTGCAATGCCATTAACCGCTAATAAATGAACATGAATGCACAGTGACGTTATAAGGTGTTTAAGTGTAAAATAATCGGAATCGCAAACTGGATTCACATAATAAATTACCAGTTTGATGTAAACTATTGACACCCGGATGTGGGGAGCTTTTGCATCGGTATTGCATATCGATTGTGAAGGTATCGAATGATTTCTTATTATGAGAAGATCGTGACCAGACCCGCCGCGCCAATGTTTTAGACGCTGTTTTGAGTAAAATAGAGCTATTTAGTTACTAGTTGTTTCCCGCGAGTCATTCCGTTCAATTTTTGAGGGTAAAAGTACCCTATTTCCTTGCTCGGTATTTAAACTATCTCCTTACCAAATTTCATCAAAATCGGTCATACAGAGTTACTTTCACATAAACTTATAGTATTTTCGTAGAGTTATATTTGTTTTTATGATTCCGAGCCAAATACAACGGAACCCTTAGTAATTACATTACTTTGTTGTCCGTCGGTCTGTCCGTCCATCTATCCATCAGTCTGTCAAGATCATTTTTCTCCAAAACTGCTAAAGTTATCGGGCTGAAACTTGGAGAGGCCCAAACAAAGCCTCATCATTACATATTTGGGATTTGTATGTGTTAACGTGAAACAGGGAGAAAAACACCGTGAATCAAAATATTGCAGGCATAATAAAATACGCAAAACGCGTAGTTGTAAAAAAATGTTTCTCCCCTAAACCACGTCCGATTTCCACGAATTTTTAACATGTTGTAGTTACTATGAAAAACTAGGATTGTAAGTTCCTGTTTTTATGAAGTTGTTTCCTTTTAAAAAAAAATTTCGTACAGACCTACTTTTTCATGATAGATATAATTTAAAAATCGGTGCAGGTTAAAGGAGAGAGAAACGTTATCGTGTTTCGTATGAAAAAAAAAACAGATTTACAATCCTTTTAACACTCGTAATTTGTTAGAAAAAAGACATGTAGTTCGTGCCCGTTGTTTTTTGGTATAGTTTTTTGTTTGTAACACTGGCTTCGAAACCCTACACTGAGCATGTTCTGACATGCTCTTACTCAGTTTTTCTTAAATATATAATGTTAATTATTAAGGTGTTCATTTTAGCTTTTAGCTTTAAGTATATTTTACTTAAACTTACATCGTCATGTCGGCTAAAAAATCTTAGTAGGTACTTAGATCGAAACTTTTATAAAAAGCCCACTTCCGTATTTAGCCATTGCATCATAAATAATTGGAAGATGCTGTAAATAAAAAAACAATTGTACTTACATAATTAAACAAACTTTTATACGAGTTAAAACTCTTCTTAAAAGCAGTGTGTTTCACGTTCCCAAGGTCACTCGAGACCTCCCGCGGCGCGCACATAATTATTATAACCAAATCAATCCTAAGCAAAAAATGTTAGTATAAAGTGGTTAGAAAAAACTTGTTATTGTTTTCCCCGTATAATTCTTAAGAACTGGCAGTAAGCAACGCATCTGCATCAATTACGAAGAGTTAGGTATATATAAGGGGTTGATGCGAGTCGCCGCCAGTAGTGAGCCACCATGAGGAGAGTTGAGGCGTGTGTCGTGGCTTCATGCCTTCTTGGACTAACAATTGCACATCCTTCAGGTAGGCCCTAAGTTTATTTATTTATTTGCTTTTTCATGGCTCACAAAAGAAGTTGCAGTCACAAACAACGCAAACATCATGACAAAAATGTATGGATCTAGACTATAATTCTACGTGTACACAAAATGATTGAAGTGTATGAAAATGTTTTGTGGTTAGTGGTATTAGTTAGGTATCTTATACAAAGTTAGCTGAATTGTTTTTTTTTTATTCTCATTTATTCTAATAATTAAATTTACTATTAAAAATATCCAAAGAATGCTCAGTCACGGTATAATTAGATACACGTTTGTGGCAAAAACAGCAAATTAAGTTAGTTTTTGCGGTTATTAAATTAGGAATTGTGCTGCGGGTATTTGTAATTTTCGTAAGTTAGCATTACTAAACATAATAGTCATTAACTAATTTTCAATAAATAAAAATGAGTTGTTTTAAATTTTAAATAAGTAAAATAAAATAAAGATTTAAGGGGGGCTTCCATACAACAAACGTAATAACGTCGTTGTATAGATAATGGTACGGAACCCATCGTGCGCGAGTCCGACTCACACTTGGCCGATTTTATTTTTCAATATGCTCAGTATAGGGTTCCGAAGCTGTTACTACACAAACAAAAAAAACTATCTCAAGAAACAACGAGTACCATCAACCAATTTTCTATTTAAACTTATTTAGTATTGACTTAGATTATTGACGTAAATTACCAAGATAAGAAGGCCTCCTCTTTTGACTGACTCGATGGGTTCCTCATCCCCTGTTTTTGGGCAGTTTAACTTATACGTATATAAACAACTATAGATCCTAATCAAACCTTTCTGGCCTTTCTTAATAATTTTTACCTTACCATTTACTGCGTAACGTTCGAATTTTACAGGTCACCTGTCACCGTGAACTGCCGTATTTTTACTGCCTATTTTCCTATTAACCTATTTGAGTATTTATTGAACTGAAATTTTAGAATTCAATAACTGATCATTTTCTTTTTTATAACTGCTCAAGTTTTACTGCCACACTAATTAACCAACCGCCAAAAATTTAATTACTGCAGTTTGAATTTTTCAATTGCTCATAATAACCGCCCTTATGATTAAATTAGTGTTGTAAAAGTTATAAGCCGTCTTAACCTAAATTTTGTCTTATTTCAGTGAGAGTTCGACGAGGAGGGTATGACTCTAGCGGCGGCTATGACGCAAACGGAGGCGGCGCTGGGTACGGCGGAGGATTTGGTGGCGGCGTTGGCTTCGGCGGCAGCGGCGGCGGCAGCGGCGGCGGATTCGGTGGGGGTGGCGGCTTTAGTGGGCTCGATGATATTAAAGATGGCGTCGGCAAAATATTAGGAAAAGTTCACGCTGGAATCAATCAATTCGCTAAAGCAGGTAGTTCCTTAAGTGCCTATGGCGGAGGCGGAGGCTTTGGCGGTGGAGCCGGTGGTGGAGGATTCGGTGCAGGATCCGGAGGCAGCCACGGTGGAGGACTCGGCTCAGGAGCCGGAGTTGGCCACGGCTCAGGAGCCGGAGGTGGCTACGGCGGAGGACTCGGCGTAGGAGCCGGAGGAGGCCTCGGCGGAGGACTCGGCTCAGGAGCTGGAGGTGGCTACGGCGGAGGACTCGGCGCAGGAGCCGGAGGCAGCCACGGTGGAGGACTCGGTGCAGGAGCTGGAGGCGGCCACAGTGAAGGACTTGGCACAGAAGCCGGAGGCGGCCACGGCGCAGGACTCGACGCAGGAGCCGGAGGCGGCCACGGCGGAGGACTTGGTGCAGGAGCTGGAGGCGGCTACGGCGGAGGACTAGGTGCAGGAGGCGGAGGGGGTCAAGGTGGAGGACTCGGCGCAGGCGCTGGAGGCGGCCACGGCGTAGGACTCAGCGCAGGAGCCGGAGGCAGCCACGGCGGAGGACTTGGCGCAGGAGCCGGCGGCGGCTACGGCGGAGGACTTGGTGCAGGAGGCGGAGGGGGTCAAGGTGGAGGACTCGGCGCAGGAGTGGGAGGCAACCACGGCGGGGGATTCAGCGGTGGAGTCAGCGGCAACGGCGGTGGGTTCGGTGGTGTAAATGACAAAATCGTTTATACAAAGTCCACTGACGGCAAATCTGGAGGCTTCGCATACACTGGAATGTTCGGAAATGGTGTATATGGTGGGGGCGGCGGCGGTTACAGTGGAGGGATTGGCGGTGGTTATAGTGGAGGCAGTGGTGGTGGATTCGGTGGTGGCCATGGTGGAGGAGGAAATAGCGGCTTTGGCGGCTCCAACGGTGGAGGATTAGGCGGCGGTTCTATTGGTAGAAGCTATGGAGGCGGCTCGAGCGAAAGCCACGGAGCATCAGGTGGAGTTGGTTTTGGAGGCGGGGCAGGATTTGGAGGAGGTAGTGGCGGTGAAGGTACCGGTTTTAACGCCGAATACTCCTTAGTTGGCAATAGCGGTGGTGTCAGTAGCGGCGGACTTGGGGGTGGTTTTGGGGGAGGAAGTGGAGGTGGCTCCGCTGGCCATGCAGGGAGTGGCGCTGGTGCTTACGAAATAAGCAGAAGAGGTGGTATTAGCCTTGGAAGCTACGGTGGCGGTGTCGGGCTCGGAAGCGACGGTGGGCTCGGAGGTGGTAAATTCATAGCAGGCCTTGGATTAGGCAGTAAAGGGTATGGAGGAGGACTTAAGAGCTCGGGAGGCCACGCTGGCGGGGGCGGAGCTGGAGGTGGCCGTAGGTACGAGATAGGCCTCGATGAAGGCGATGGAGGGCATGAAAGCGGCCTTGAAAGTTCGGAAGGATATGGCGGCGGAGGCTTTGGAGGCGGGATTGGAGCTGGCGCTGGCGGCAGCGGTAGCGGCGGGCACGGGCGCGGCAGCGGTTACGGCGGTGGTGGCGGTGGCGGCGGTGGCGACCACGGGGGCAGCAACGGCAATGGCAGCAGTGGTGGTAGAACCCATGGGGACTGTAGTTCAGGGTCCTGTAGCCCAGGATACCATGGCGGATCAGGAGCCTACGCCTCTGCTAGTGCAAAAGCGTCAGCAACAGCAAGCTCGGGCAGTTATGGTGGCTACGGGAAATAGAACGTTAATTATATGTTAAAGCTAAGACTGTAAATAAACATGTGATTTATTTGTAATGCCAAGTAATTAAGTAGGTATTAAAGTATCTTAATCTTTCAATATGTTTATATTCGATCATTGGTATATGCCACTGTTTGTTTAAGTAAATTGTGCTGGGAAAAACTGTAATATTCAAAAGCAATCGAAACGAGGTGTGTTGTGTAAACTTGTACGTGCATTCATTTTCATTGTTCGTGGGTGTAATTATGTGCCGCCGCTGATTCTGACTTAGGTACTTATTGATACACTACATTGTAAAAAAAAAAACGCAAAATTATGTAGTTTCATGTTTGAAATATTTTATTGTTATTTTTTGTAACTTGTATGTGTCTAGGCCCATGCATGTCTTTACTCATTTACTTTATTGATGGAAGAGATTCCGTTTAGGGTTAAGTTCGCTTTTGTACATTAATTTAATTAAGTGTTGTAATTGTTATATTTTTGAGTATTTTTTTTATAAAACAATTTTATTTCATGTGTGTACTTTTAGCATTAATTGTATAACGTGATTAAAATGCGTAATTTCATGAATAATCTCACTCAATAACAATTCTCATTAATAAATACCAGTGATTCCTCGATACTTAATTGTAATAGCTGAGCTATTAACGGCAGCAACAGCTTGTTTACAGGCTTAATTCCAATTACGGGTTACGACATAGTAAGTTACTAAATTCCACTCGGTAAAACTATATTGCATTTGACATGTTATCATTATCACATAGTCAAAGTAAAGATAGCTCTTATTTACAATACGATAATATAATATCGTATTGTTGTAAGAGCATAGGTGGGCATTAACTCGTTAATCCGTTAATCGTTAATTGACAAAGTTAATAGTTTGGGTAGCGGATTAACCTTTAAGTAAATTAAAAAAAAAGGACTCGTTAACTCCTGTTAAATTTCCCCCAGTCTGTTTATCGTTAATCTTGTACCTACTATTTACTAAAATGATACCGCACGTTCCGCGCCGCGTCGCGTCGTAACGGATTAGCGATTAACGAGGTTAACTATTTGATTAACGGTGCCCAGCTATGAATAACCTATTGTAACATTAACAATGCGATAACGAGTCATAGGCAATATATGGTTTAACCGAGTTCAATATAAGCCCTGGGCCTCTATTCTACTGCGTTATAACGATATCGTGTTTGACGTGTTTAAGAGTCGATTTGGACTCGGTCGCTATTATTGTAAATGACATACTTAAGAGTTATCAAAACGTTGACAATACGTCAATGACGATATCGTTATTACCGTGTAGAACCTAACCATGAGTTGCAATTACTGTACTCGCTAGCAAGTCGAATGCTCTGTCCCGCATAGTATTGTAGTAGATTGAAAGAGACAGAGCATCAGAATCTCTAGCGAGTATCGTAACTGTAACTAATGGTAAGGGTACTGGTAACCAAGCAACGGTAACTATTGTGCCATTCGCGGCACCTTCAGCGTTGGTAGGTTCTAAATGAGTGTTTCTAGCCCAAGGGTTATAATTCTGATTCTTTTTTTTTAATGGCTTCACTCCTGTTAAGGTGTATTTCGCCAATGTCAAGTTATTTACAGACACTCCTATGGACTTATTAGAGAAATAAGTCCATGATATCAGACGCGAAGATATTAGGGAACATGCATTTTTTTTCTTCTTACGCTCTCTGGAAAGGCCTATGAAAGAGAGGAATAACTGTATAGAGAAATAGTTGTCGTCTATTTTTTCTGTTGCTCCATGTTTAAAATATGACCTTATAGATGGTTTTTTTCGGCATCCACAGTTTATTTACGTAAGATTTTAATTCAACGATATTGGCTTAAACTTAGTACCTAATTTACGAAATAAATGCAAATTTCTTTATAAGGTTCTTATATTTTATACATGGTACAACAGCTGTGACGTCATTCCTATGGTCGATTTTGTATAGTGTTTCTGAACTATGACTTTTTAAACTTCATATCTTATGAAAAAACTACACGACAGTTATTTCGCAATTATACAGTTATTCCTCTCTATTATACTCGTAGCACTTTTCAGAGAGAATAAGAGAAATAAAATTTGCATGTTTCCTATTCGTCGGGATTTTTTTAAATATATATGTTCCCCGATTACACAAAGACAGCTGGACCGATTTAAAAAAAAAATTGTTCGACTGGGTATACTTTCTAGGTAGTCCCATTTCTAGCACATCAAGATCTGATCATGGAATCTTTGACAAATCGAGGGAACTCCTCAAATATTAGGAATAAATATACGTGGATGACATAACAGTATGGTCACTAAAAAAAACCGTTTAAAAAGCAAGAAATAACTTCTTAAAATGGTAGGTAAGGTCAACTTAATTCGGCTTTTGGTTAAAATATTGTGGGACGCCGACTTCAGTTGGACTAACCATTACCTGACATTTAAATTTTAATAACGCTTTAAACTTTATAGTCAATTCCTTTGATTATTTTTTATTGACATCAACGGGAAAACAAGCAGACGGCCCTCCTGATGGGAAGTGGTCACCGCTGCCTATGGACATCAATGGCGGAGAAATTTGATGACACAAACCCCTATTGTAGCACATTGGGAAAATCTTTGATTAAATGAAGTAGGCTACAAAAAAGTAATTTAGTGCCAAGCCAACTGCATAGCCGCGATTTGCACAATACTCGCCGTTACCCATGCTTGCTGATAAGATAACGTAGTAATAGCAAACCCGGTTGTTTGACTCAAAATGTATTGAGTTAAAGAAGAAATATAGAAATAAACAGTTCTTTTTTCGATCGAGAGTTGACTCAGTCTGTCATCAGATTACGTCAATCCTATACATATGTATTGTCGATTTTCGAAAATTCTGGGTTTAGCGATAAACGAGTTCTACGTGGACGGAGTCGCGAGAAATAGCTAGTTTAATGTTTTAATGTTTTATTTGGGCACAAACGGTATAATATAACTTACAGATAACAAAAGATGAATTTAACATCAACCAGCAAAGTTACCACAAGTTACAGAATTATATTTAAAATAGATGAAGCATTGGTACAACAACAGGAGTAGCAATAAGCAGGAACAGGAAATAACATTTCAAACATGCAACTAGAAAGTACTACTTACTTGCTTGTTAGTGGTGGTAGGACCCTGTGTAGGGTCCGTCCGGATTGCTACCAGCATCTTATCCATTAACCACCCGTCAAGCAACAGCGTTCGCATTGTTGTGTTCCGGTGTGGGGATAAGACAACCGGTGAAATTACTAGCATAGAGGCATTCCATGTTAGTCCTCAGGGTTGGCAACGCATTTGAGTTCTTAAGATCATAGTTTTGAGAATCCAAATGTCTATGGGTCTCAGATTCCACTAACCATCAGGTGGCCTGAGCGCTCGTGTGCCTTCTCTATAAATAAAAAAAAAAAAAACTTGCTCTAAGGGTGACTTAAATTTAGGAAGCGACAAGCTAAACAAATCAACGTTACAGAAACAGTTATTATATTTACAACACCCTCTATTAATAAAAGAGTTTCCAGCGTATTTATATAACTACTAGTGTTGTATTTAGTGTACTTATATAACTTGATTATTGGGAAAGATGTTTCAAGCGGGGCAATTGTCTATACGCATAAACCTTTTGGGCTTCGCCGCAGCCATAAAAAGGGAGTTTTTTTTTTGGTTTGCAATTATTCTATTTGATCAGCTTGAAAAAGCGGCATTTAAATCAATGTTTTTGTCGGCAATAAATAAATAACCGAGCGCTACACTTGGTCCGCCACTGATCAAATATTATCGGCCAATAAATAAATATTTGAGAGCTTAAATAACTATCATGTGTCCGCTATAGTACATTGTGCATCAAGGGGAGTAAGAAGGGGATTACTAACGAGAGTATTAGAAGGCTTTTAATGTCTCGAGTTTGTTATCCTCTCACTGCCTGTGCATATTTGCGAGGAAATAAAAAAACATAGACTGTTAAAGACAACAAAAATCCAAAAAAAAAAATGGCACTCTACTCGCGAAAAGAGTTTGTCACCATGTTACCGTTTTTCAATACAGTCTTCCACAGATAATGCGTTACTTATACTGCGTTTAGTTTTCAAACTTGTTAAGCCATACTGCCAGATTGTACCGATTTTTAAAATGAAATTTAATAAAAATAATTACAAATTTTCCAGAGATAATATTAATATATAAATCTAATGCAGTTAAATGAACCATATAAGTTGTATATACAGTAAAATTGGTTTGTAGCTAAGTTTTGGAAGAAGGAAATAAACCTTGGCTGATTTTAAACCTCCGCAGTCTGAAATGACGTAAGATAGTGGCTTCTATATTTAAAAACTAAACTCATAACTCCCTCGGGAGTAAATCGACTATAACTACTCTATGCGAATACTCAATTAGAAACAAAAACCAGTTTGATTTTTCAAAGACACTTTTATGACTATGGTTGCATCTTCGAATCCTTATGGTCCTTAATGATGTTTTTTTTATTTAATAGTTAGGTATCTACTTTTAACTTCTTAATCCTAGTAAACTATTTTTTTATAAATGTTGTGGTTTTATCGTAAACAGCAATCATTTGAATTTAACGCTGCAATCAAGGCGCGCGCCAACTATCTCCATCTCACGTTCCTTGCGCGGAAGCACATAAAGCCATCTCAAATGATTCTTGCGTGGCCGTGGCAGCATTTGTGGCCTTTTAATACACACGCAACCAAACGCCGCGACGGCGCGCCCCGACTAAACCGGCTCGGTCCGTCCTGTAGAGTTAGCTTGTGGTGGCTCGCGGCGCGTACGGACGAGGCACGCACACATGCAACTCACTCGAAATACCTTTATTTGAAGATGAACAACTGTTTTTACTGCGGCTGTGAACTGTGAGGTCATCGTCGTTTGCTGTTACCATTCGACCTCTATGGATAATGACGACTTCGGGCAAAAAGCGAGCAAACTCTTCATATGATGGGTTTTTCCTGCTAAGATTTAGAATCAATATTATATTCAATTATATTATTACAAGGTTCCGCAGTGAAGTATGTTGGTTTAATAGGTTAGTACCTACTACTACCTAAAAACCAAAAACTATGGCGTTATGTTTATTCTCAACAACTATAGACTATTATGGTATTATGTCATCGGTGTATGTAACTCTTTATTTCCCGGCCAGGGAACCGAATTGGTTGCCCATAAATATACAGGAGGGTTATTATGACTATGCAGTTAATGCAGTTCAGTTTACGCGAGCGTAAAGGACACAGTTATAGAATGCTATAGCTCCGTCCGTTACGCTCGCCGTAAACTGAACAGCATAGCTAGGTGATAATAACCCCCAGAAGGATCCGTCCTCTCTTCCCCTTTCATGCAACTGCAACGATCTTTACAAAACAGCCCCTGCGCCATTAAATAAAGCCATTACTTTTTCTGCATCAATTGCAAAAGTTTCAAACAAGTGGGCCACGAGGTTTTTAAATTCGATTAATGTTTTTTGTCAAGTCCAACATTGCAACTTAAACATTGATTGACGAGGAAACTGCTAAGGCTTGCTAAAGAATAAAGGTTCTTCTCGTCTTATGAGGCAACTAATCGGCAAAGGTAATTAAAAAAAAAAAAAAAAAACAAGTTGCTCGATATTGAAGTTTCAGTGAGTTGCGATTTTCATGTTGTAAGAGTAAAAGGATCATCATATCAGATAAGAGTAAAAGGTAACCAGCCAGGTTCCAAATACAGGGCACCCTGTGGGTATAGTAAGTATATATAAGTATAACTACATTGCCTTTCATGTGTTTCGGTATTGTCAACGTTTTGATAGCTAATAATTACTTGACATTAATAGCGGCCGAATAAAAAACAATAAAACCACGTCAAAGACACAGTCAAGTAAAATATAAGCTCTAAAGGCCCAAAAGGCGCCTACTGTCTCCTCCTATATCTATCTCATAATTAGTATTCATAAGCATTCAACACTGCCCATACAAACCTACCCCCTCCTGGTGCAAGCCGATGACTGCAGCTTCGCCTATAGTGCAGACTGCGCTATAGGCGGCTGCACTCGACCTTGGTTCGGGGTTTTAACCTCTAATGGATCTAACATCATGACTACTGTACCCCAAATCACAATATCTCGTGTAATTTGACATGAGCAAGTAGCTATTAATTAGGAATCACATGGGCAGGGAAAATCGAAGTACCTATAAGTAATAAGTTTACCATAGTATATAAAGAGGGTCGGCGGGCCTCATGACCAGTGTAATTCCGAATAATGAAGCAAATAGTGGTGCTTTTGGTTGCCATACTGGCTTTAGACAGTTTTTGCGAAAGTGCTGCTTTAAATTCAGGTAAGTGCAGGTTTTTAAAAGAAAAGATTAGCAGAGAAATAAAATCACATCCCAGACTCTCGTAAATGACCTCACCAACGAAAAAAAACGACCCTTCAAATTGCCGCAATGCTTGAAGCAAACGTTTAAAGCAGCAGAGCTAGCAAACTTTCTTACTTAGTGACTTAATATCCATTGACGTATCTAGGATTATTTAAGGCTAAGATGATGCTATAACCAGTGCGATAAAGCAGAGTCTACACCCAATATAGTCAGTAAGCAGGTGCGATGGGGTGGGCATGGCTAATATTCGTCTGTTGATATCGTAATGAAATTACATTATTTAGTAGACATTTCTTTAGATGCATATTTGAATCTCAATTATTTTCTTTTTTTCTTATTTTCCAAAGAAATCTGAAGTCAGAGGAATTAAACAAAACTATCACTTGCTTGTTGCAAATATGTCTGCGACAGAGCGTAGGAAACTTGAATTTTTCAAAACACTTTCCAACGAACGGATCATTATGCAGAATTTTCATTTCGCTTATTTATTTATTTAATAATTACAATAATAGGTTCACAGTTAGGAGCAAAACACCTACATCGTTAGCACAAAAAGTGAGTACACGCAAAGAAAATAAAAAGCACACGTTAACATTACAAACTAAACTAAACATGTATCGGAAAATACTATATTTCATTCAGGAAATGGCGTATATTTTTTAACATTATTGACCAGCGGTCAGCGAATACGTAATTGCATTTCTCGCCACACGAGTATAATTTTTTTTTTAAAGAAATGGTTCCAACTCAGCATTTGCTGGCATTTGAACCAGCGCTGGTCTTCCGTTGGAACCATTCAGTAAAACCACGGCAGATCACACACTAAACTAAATAAAGTAAAACCGCAATACAATTAAGCAGGTAAACAGAAAACCAAAGCAAATTCTGGGGCCCTACCTTGAAAAAAGAATCCACAAATTACGTTAGCTCCATCTTTTTCTCTGACTACCAAAAATGAAGTCACTAGTCATGAATGGCTAGTGACTTTATTTTTTGTAGTCACAAGTGTAACCTAACCTAACCTATGTAATGAAAGTTTAAGATATCCTTAAAACATCATGGATTCACAGAAGATAGCATTTGAAATTAAATTAAATGGAATAATACATTCAATGAAGTAAAATTCGAGAAAATGATGGCATACCCTGCGACAGTATTTGGACACACAAACAACAACAACAACAATTGTAGTTAGGCCGAATCGCTAAATCGTGGTTGCAACCAACTACATGGGACACTACAATGTACATAACTATTGAAAACCTTTTTCCTCTTGCAGAGCAAAGCATTCGAGTGAAACGCGGTTTCGGCGGTGGTGGTTTCGGCGGTAGAGGGGGTGGCTTCGGAGGCGGCTACGGGGGCGGCTACGGGGGTGGCTTCTTAGGCGGCTACGGCGGCTACGGTGGCGGCTACGGTAGTGGTTTCGGAGGCGGTTATGCCCGAGGTTTCGGAGGCGGATTCGGAGGAGGACGTGGGTTCGGAGGAGGCGGATTCGGAGGAGGACGTGGGTTCGGAGGAGGCGGATTTGGAGGAGGAGGTGGATTCGGAGGAGGCGGATTCGGAGGAGGAGGTGGATTTGGAGGAGGACGCGGAGGCTTTGGAGGATTTGGAAGATAAAATTGCTATATTGGACAAAGGATGCTACGTGAAATAACACGGTGTGTGTGAATTTAAAGTAATTCAAAGTTGTATAAGAACATTTTGTCTGTTTAGGCTACATATCAGGCTGAGGTAGGTAGGTTTACATTAAATTGGTTCAAGTATTAAGAAGTTACGGTAGAATTAAGAAACGGATAAACACATAAATGAAGTAAAAGGGAAGTAATTCTTACTCTAAAAGGTAAGAATTTGTTGGAGCTGTCGCATAGAAGCCTCAAAGAATTGTTAAAAGTTCATTAATTGTCCGAAGAATAACCATGTTTTTTATTGAATACAATTATTCCTTCTCATTAAAATGTTAAACTTTTGTTTGTGGCAATACGCAATCCGCGCCATGCCAAGGAAGAAGAAAAAAAATATAAAAAAAAATGTTAAACGTACCTCCTTCGCTGTATTTGTCCCTAACTTACCTACAAATGTTAACATGCTTTTATATTTGTTACAGGCGTTCAAAAAGATCAATCGGAGGGAGACGGCGCGGGGACTGGGCTGGCGACGCGGCTCAAAACAATTGAAATAAATTATGAACATGCTGTATTTATATCTGTTAAATATGATTTTACAAATAACTATTGTATAGATATGATAAGAAATTTTCGGTTTTTCAAAGTTCGTATTCGGCCGAATAGTTCGGTTATATTGCCGGATATTTACCGAATAAACAAATTATATAACGAGCGTAGGTTGTTTCGTATTTCGTCGGATCGACATCCTATTTCAGCATTCTAAGCAACTACCAAAAAGAGGTAAATATGCGTCAAAATATAAACACATTTATTTTGCAAAAAACCTGGCAAGAGCATGTCGGACCATGCTCAGTGTAGGGTTATGAAGCCGTTAAGTACTACAAACATAAAAATCATCAAGTACTTAATCACTAATGTTCTATTTAAAGTCAATTGGTGCCGTCATAGATGATTTTAGTGGGTATAAACACTTTAAACGCCTGTATCTCAAGAACCAATGATGTCTACTTAGTCGTGATAGTTTTCCTTTAAAATTGGTTACATATTCTTTAATTTAAGTTTTTTTCAGATGTTTTGTTTCTGTAGTTTTGGCTGTAGGGGGGGAGACACTTGAATCTTTTACAAAAATTAGCGCTTTAAAGCTTAATATTCCATAAACGGATTACTTAATTAAAAAACTGTTCTCACAAACCCATAGTATTTTTGAAAGACCTATCCGACGATACCCCACACTATAGGGAAGACGAGAAAAAAAATACATCCCCAAGTTACGTGTAGGGGAGGTACACTAAAAACATTTTTTTTTTTAATTATACGTTGACGTGACTAATATGCACATTCATGCCAAACTGCAGCTTTCTAGTACTAATAGTCTTTGCACTAGGCTGCGGACGGACGGACGAACATGGCGAAACTATAAGGGTTCCTAGTTTGACTACGGAACCCTAAAAACCGTAGCTTAAGTAAGTAAAACTAGTGATGTTTTAATTAAGTAAGTTTTACTAACGCGGACCTATCAAAACCTGTTTCTAGCGATTCGGCGAAACCCAACGGTTAGGTACTTAAGAGCCGAACCTAATGTTCAGCCGAATATTCGTATTCGGCAAAGTCCGTATTTGGCCCATCTCTAATAAAAACCTCCATATAATAGCAGGCCTGGAATCTCTTAAACTGTCCAACCGATTATTTTAGTGGTGGTTGGAGCCTGTGCAGGTTCCGTCCGGATCGCTACCACCCATTACCCTATCGCCAACGGTGAGCGACAACGGTGAAATTACTAGCATTGAGGCATCCTACCATAGCCCTCACGGTTCGCAACGCATTTTAGGTCTAGCATTGCAGTCTTGAGTATTCAAATGTCTATGGGTCTCAGATTCCACTTACCATCAGGTGGCCTGAGTGCTCGTGTGCCTTACCATTGCCATTTTTTTTATCAAACGAAGCTAAGAACCATACTAAGTATACTAGATTTCTTTAAACAAAACGTCCGTATCAGTCAGTCAGTTTGGGAGTTACGATGCCTGACACAGATACGTAATCAGGATTTACAGTAACTGTCAGTGTAAAGTACATCTTTCTGAGTTGTTGGCATTGCAAGAGGTTAAGTACCTATCCGCCATTTTTGGATATGTTCTACTGAAATTTTCTTTATAATATAAATAAATAAATATCACGGGACAATGTCACACAAATCGACCTAGTCCCAAACTTGTACTGTGGGAACTAGACAACAATAAACTTACTTATACATAATAGAGAAATAAATACTTATACATAGAAAGCCTCCAAGACTCAGGAACAGATACTCGTGCTCATCACACAAATATCTACCCTTACCGGGATTTAACCCGGGACCACAGATTGTATAATAGTTCTTCGCCGGGACCGCTAGCTTCGAAGGCAGGGTCACTACCAACTAGGCCAACGTGCCGTATTTGGGTCATTCTACTTTTTAGCGCATAATAATCTTTGGTGAAATTAAAGGCATTTTTAGACATTTTTTTCACGTAAATTTGACTTATATTGAAACTGGAACAACTAAATTTAATAGTTCAAAACAAAACACTTTAAATTTATTGATATTTTATCAGGAAAAGTTGGTAACACAGCGGTAAATACACTTTTTCCATACAAATGGCGGGGACATGCGTGACCACTATGTTACCTACTTTAAAGTTAATTATAGTAACTTTTTAAATGTAGTGATAATTTTAAATGTAAGCCAAGTTGTGTAACTATTTCAATATTAAATTAGAAAACCTAGCACTTTAACGTTTTTATAAAAATATTATTTGAAGAGCACTTGTCAAAAAATCGACCTGCGCTTAAAAGTAGAATGACCCATTTACTGACAGAGCAGGCCTTTACATGTAGAACATATCCAAATATGGCAGATACTGGAACTTATGAGAGGTAAAAATATAACTTACCTAAAAAAAAATGTATCTTACATAATTCAAAAAAAACAGAAACTTTTTAATAGATAAAATAGCTTTGTCTCAAAAGCAAACTTTGTTCATCATTTACTGAGAAAATAAATACCAAAATCTGCTAATGGCTAAAGAGCTCAAACGCCACATGGTCTTTTCTACGTCACAGCTAGTGCTACACTTAAAGAAACAAGGCGGTTACAAGCAACATGACGTCATTCCAACTTCTAGGTACTCCAAAGCGGGCGTAGCAGACACAATTATTGTTATTTTACTCGTGTTAAAAGCATTTTTTTTGTACTAGTTCATTAAAATTAATAAATTCAATCATTAATACGAGTACCTATATAAGAAAACTAAATATCGTAAGTATTATATTGTCTAGTTCTACTATCCGACTTCTTTTACACAAGATAATTGAAATAGTTATTTCTTGAGGAGTTAAAGATGTTTCGTCACTGTCACAACTCATTTTCTTAGTTTATATTTTAACTTTTTAAGCTTAAGGTCTGATTTTTATTTCCACAGAAAAAACGTAAACTTCTTAGCTTTGAAAAGAAAAGTTATCACACTACCGGCGTCCGTAATGTTGCAGTACTGTGCCAAGCTAAAAATACTAGCCAATCACAAAGCGTAGTTTTTATTTTTTATGCCCTGGATACAGCAGCAAGTTTAAGTAGATTTTTGACAGATGACGCGATGCTGCTACGTTCCAAAACGCCATACATTGGCAATTTTGTACCGCATCGAGTCTCCTTAAACAAGGGCACATATATTATTTAAATACGAAATTCTATTTTTCGGTTGTCTAGAGCGTATAGAAATAGTTATTTCGGTTGTTTCGGAAGTAACATAGACTATTCAACGATGAAAAGAGGGACGTTACAGTATTCTCTATGAAATCTTAATACACAGATTTTAATCGACGAGTACAAAAACATATATTTTGCTTTTGAAACATACCTCTATATTAAGCATAAAAAAATCCTGTTGCTAGTTCTTTTCGTGTGGTCAACTTGCCGTCTCATAAAATGTAGTCCCAAACTCGTAAGCATTGAACACTTTTTTGCTCAAGCACTAAAAACTCATAACCTTGCCGAATGTTAATTTGCATTTATTGAGTTGTAGTACTTGTAGTGCTTACTATTCGCGCAATCGCAGGAGGAAAATGCTGCTGGCCGTTCGCAGAAGTAAGGTTTGATAGCCATCTCGTTCACGCAGGTTTGACAGGAAGCAACGGCCGACGTCACGACAATTGATATTCACAGGGCCTATTATACCTACTGGGGTAAAACCCTATTGCCTTTGACGTGTTTCCGTATTGTCAACGTTTTGATAGCTCTTATTTACTGGACAGTAATGGCGTCAAAGGCAATATCGTTTTAACCCAGAGGAATAAAACCCAGAGCTTTATAGTAACTACATTGCGTAAATATTTTTTTGTAATTTAGTAATAGATAATAGATAATGAAATTTGAAGAAAATGGCTAGACAGCGGACAAAAGAATACAAGTTTATCTGCCGCTGTGTTAACTAGTGATTTACAAATAACTTAATTAACAGATTATTATTGTGTTTTGTTGTAGTTTTGCTTTGTCCTCTTATCAGAAAAATATTAGAAACAGCTTTTTATATATGTACGTATACAAAATACTGAAAACGAAATCTTTATAATATAAGATAACTTAATTATCTGGCTGTCCGTCGGTATTACAAGACCATTCTTCTATGAATTGGCTGAAACTATTGGCCTGGGCCTCTATTCTACTGGTGTAAAACGATATTGCCTTTGACGTATTTCCGTATTTGATAGATCTTATTAACTTGACAATAATGGCGGCCGAGTTAACAATACGATAACACGTTAAAGACAATATACCGTAACATTACAATACCCTTACTGGGTTGTACTTAGGAATAAGTATCTTTTGTACTAAATGTAATGTAATAAATGTAATAAATAAATAAATAAATAATAAATAAATAAATATGGTTTAAAGTGTTTTAAGCAAGGTTAGAAATTTAAAAATTGAAATTATTGATGGCTTTCTAAAGACAGCGACACGATGTTATAGGTACTAATATTTCATACAAATAAAACGTAGGTGGAGAATACTCGGTGGTCGACTGTTTTTAGGGTACCGTACCCAAAGGGTAAAACGGGAACCCTATTACTAAGACTGCTGTCCGTCCGTCCATTTGTCACCAGGCTGTACCTATCTCATGAACCGTGATAGCTAGACAATTGAAACTCTCACAGATGATGGATTTCTGTTGCCGCTATAACAACATATACTAAACACAGAATAAAATAAATATTTAGGGCGGCTCCCGTACAACAAACCTGTTTTTTTTGCCGTTTTTCGATATTAACAACGGGAACAGGTAGATGCTTGAAATATTCACACAAAATACTTAAATTAAAATGCGGTAAAAATATAAGGGGAACCCTTCGCGCGCGAGCCCGACTCGCATTTTACCGGTTTTTAACGCGTAATGTTCCTTCTTGATTACGGAACCCTCGGCTGGTTTCGCCGTGTCCATCTGTCTGTCTGTGTGACTATATGGCCAAACATACTTGATCAAGAAGGCTGCTCAGGTTACTGCACAACAACAAATGAGAGTAATAATTTAATACAAGAACAATACTAAATAAAACAAGTCGAAAGCCACTGCCGAACTTTTTATAGAACATAAAAACTATGGGCTACAACAGACTTGACTATTTTGCCGTATTTATAGATAATGGTTCGGAACCCTTCGTGTGCGAGTCCGACTCGCACCTTACCGGTTTTAAAGGGTTCCGTAGTCACCCAGGCACCCGTAAGGTTTCGCCGTGTCCATTTGTCTGTGTGTGTATAAGGCAAACCATACTCAATCACAAAAGGTTCTCAGGTTACTGCACAACAACAAATAAGAATAATAATTTAATACCAAGAACAATACTAAATAAAACAAGTCGAAAGCCGCGGCCGAACTTTTTATAGAACATAAAAACAGTTCATACAGATACGATAGACGAGTTATCAACATAACTTTTGGTTTAACTGAAATCAAAAAACTATCGGGCATCTCTCATCGCATCTATCGTTTATTACGATACACGAGTCGTGGAGGGTTCCCTAAAATTGTTCGATGTTTATTTAAAGTTTGTGAGGACTTCGGATAATGTAGTTGGCTTCAAGTAGTTGGTGCTTTAACGTTATGTTTGAACTGCTCAGGTTCAGTCTGATATGACTAGAGTAATGCAGCTTGAAGAAATAAAAGAAACATAGAAAAAACATTTATTCGTGACAAACAACAACAAAGAAATACGCATAAGAAGAATGTAGTCTTGTTGGTAAAGGTGAAATAGTGCCTAGAGAAAATAGTAGCGTACCTTTATTTTTTGCTTATTGGAACAATTTCAAAATAAATACACAACATGGACATAATAAAAATGGTGTTTATAGAATAACAAAAGACTACCTATCTCACAAGAAAACTCTTGCTTACTCTTGTTATTTTAGGACTGATAGTTCTATACATTTTGACAGAACTAAACTGATCTGTCTGTCTAGTCGGCTCGATCGTATTCGCTCCTCGGCATTGCGGAGGGACGTTGCGTCTCCGACTGGAACCCGAGGAACAGTTTGGGTTAGGTGAGGTTTAGGCTACGTTCCTTCACCGTACTACTCGCAAACGGCTGAGTTTGTTTCCATCCCCACCACCTCATTGGCAGTCTACCACTGTGCGTTTTTACGAAAATTTTCGTCGCGCAAGACAGTTTTATGGAGTCAGCTAATTGCAACGGTATTTCCAGACCACTACGACTTGGGAACTTTCAAGAGACGAGCATGCTCATTTTTCAAATGCTGGCAACGTCGATCTGCGATTCCTCTCCTCGTATTACGGGTGTCCATGGGCAGCGGTGATCAGTTTACATCAGGTGACCCGTTAGATCGTATGCCATGCAATAAATAAAACTTAGGACTACAACTAATGTAAAAGCTCGTTACAATTGGATTATATTGAAATTATTCGGGATTAGGTGCCACTATTAGAATGATTGGTATTGCCAAATATTAATCGAAAAAAAAATGTTCATCACTGGATTTTCTTCCATAATAGACGTGATTTTACCTTAGATTTTGCTGCAAGTGGTTCAACTTTTTCGTCTCGTATTGATTGTTTATTTGTTTCTACTTCCTCTAAGTATATCCGCGCCCAGAAGGCACCAGTACAGGGCCTCTATTCAACTTCAGTAAAGCTCTTTTGACTGTCTTCGACGTTGATTGGGATTGATTCTGCCGCCATTACTGTCAAGTAAATAAGAGCTACTAAGCCTTGACAGGGCTGGGATTCTACACGGTAATAACGATATCGTTTTTTACGTGTTTCCGTATTGTCAACGTTTTGATAACTCTTATGTCATTTACAATAATGGCGACTCTGACATAAACGATTCTAAAACACGTCAATGCGATATCGTTATAACGCAGTAGAATAGAGGCCCAGTACGGAAGCACGTCAAAGGCGATATGGTTTTACTCCAGTAGAATAGAGGTCTCGTTCGCAAGTAGCCCTAAGTTCCTAAAGAGGATCAACTGGGGCTATATTCAAAACGGTACCTATAGGTAAAAACTTAAGTAAAGGACCGGGGGGGTTATTATGACCTAGCTAGGCAGTTAATTTTATGGTGAGCGTAAAGGACAGAGCTATATAACTGCCATAGCCACTGCTGCTATGTCATAATAACCTCCCTGTTGTATGTAATAGTAACACATCTGTGGAGCAATATCGCTAGCGAGTGTCGAATGCAACTTGTCTAGCCCTACTGACCGTTCGACATTCTATATTTGAAATTTGACGTAAATTCCATATTAACAACGTTTTTATAGCTCTTACTCGATAGTGATGGCGGCGGCCTGGTTAAAAACGATAGCATAACACGTCAAAGCCAAAATGGGTTTATAAAGTTGAATAGAGGCCCTGAAATTTATACGAGCGGTGACCCTAATTCATTGTTCTCGAGTATGTGTATTGTTAGTCGTGTAAATCGTGTAATTGCCTACGAGTTGTCCTAAAATGACACTAATAACATGGTAATTTGGTAATTTGACATACGAGACGGAAAAAGGATGCGTTTGCGCGTGAGATTGAAAATTGTACCCTATTTTAATAAAATTTCATGGGTCCGAAGTAAAAATTCCGCATATGCCAAGTCAACGAGATATTTCGAAGTTAATAAAGAATTATACTAAAATTTTAATTTTTTTTCATATATTTTCAGTTGGACAACAAATCAGCACGTCAGTAGCGACATTTAAGTTAACATGGTTCATATATACTATGCTTACACCCGCTTCCCTTTTATTGTATACATTTAACAATTAAAACAATCAATTTTTGTAAACTTTTTCCTGTGATCTGTGTTTGTTAACCAACTTTAAAGAAAAGAAGGTTCTGTGAGATCCATAAGTATGTTGAAACAGACCTACCTAATCATCAGTTTATCGACTCGAAACTAACTAGTCCGTAAGTAGGTTTACGTTTTTTAATGTTTAGCGGAAAGTTCAAAATATTTACATACATACTTAACATCATGCCTTCATTCCCAGAATGGGGTAGGCAGGGCTAAAAAAATCGCAAAAAATCTAAAAAGACTTATTTATGACTTATGACCAAAAAAATTACATCTTTATGTTCAAAACATTTATTAAGTAAATTGGGCACATGAGGGCACTTTAACACGTCGGTAATATGGAGTGAACCTACTGAGCTTGGAGATCCTGTTGCTTCGCTATTTCCCGATGAAGTCGACCAGATCACCTATTAGACACCATACTGCCGCGTCATTGGGGCGACATAGTCTATTCCAAATTTCAGTCCATTTAAATAACGGGTTCTGGTTCAGAATTGACTTTCAAGATGTCTATTATTACCATATTATGCGGCTCTAGTTTGAAATCCGTAATTCTAAGATCGCCCCGTCACTTTTTTGTAAACTGTTGCGCATCGAGAGCAAATGGGATAGCAATAGACGAAGTCGAATTACGGATTTCAAAGTAGAGTTCATGGTTCGTGAGCGTGGTTGCTTTCAGCATGCCGTAAAAATCTAAACCAAACTGACATACAAACAGACGAATGACAAAAAAAACATTTATTATCACTTGAACTACGTGTAAAACGATTTCAAGTTACCGCATGTAGACTTTAAATTACATGAAAAAACCCATTATGGTACTTAAGTGCGTTTAATTTTAACGAATCGAAAAACGTTTCTATTATCGACCGAGCGAGGCGTGGTCTAGAGTCAACTAGGACAGCGCGGAATTCGTATGTTAGTCTGTTTGTTCGACAATAACTTGAGTATTTTTAATTCGATATTCATAAAATTTGGTACAAAAGTTAATGACAAAAATACATTTCTCAACTTTTAACATGAACAGGAATGGTTACGGAGTTAGGGGGAAAATCCTTACTACTAGTTAGACTTAGATGAGGCGATGGAGCGTTGTTTCTGCTCTTCCCGGAGACTTTCAACTATAGTAAGTTAAAAACTAGATGAAATAGTGATCCGCCTGAGTTTCAGATTATATAAATTATTATGGGCCTACGTTACCTGTGACCATCCGAGTAGAAGTTGTTTATCGCTATTCCCTCAGAAACGGACCAATTTTCTGGAATAAAAAATATCTTCTGTCCTTCCCCGGCGCTCGAGCTATGCCCATATCAAATATCATCGAAATTATTTCAGCGGTTTAGCCATGAAAGTGTAACAAAGAGACAAGAGTTACTTAGACAATTAAATAAAAATAAATAAAGAAATAAATAAATCACAGGACAATGTCACACAAATTGAACTAGTCCCAAACTAAGCTCTAGGCTTGTACTATGGGTACTAAACAACGATAAACTTACTTACATAGAAAAATATATACTTAAATACATAGAAAACATCCAAGACTCAGGAACAAATGCTCGTGCTCATCACACAAATATTTGCCCTTACCAGGATTTGAACCCAGGACCCCTAGCTTCGAAGGCAGAGTCACAAACCGACTATTAAACGTCCCTCGTAATGGTAACAAAACTTAAACCAAGACTGCAGCTAGAAGAACCCTAAGAAACAAAAAAGTCCTGCAAAAAACTTGCTCGGCAAAAACTGAAGAGCGTACCGTCAACATACGCCGGCATGACATAAGCCAGGAGGTATATAAGGTAGTCCGCGGCGGTCAGGGGCACAGTTCAGCAGCATGGCTCGACTTGTACTCGCGTCCTGCGCCCTAGGGCTCCTAGTCTGCGCCCACGCAGCCCCAGGTAAATCGTCATTTGTTTTGGTCATGTTTTGATATACATACAACAGCCATTAGGGGGGTTATTGTGACATATGTAGCTATGCAGTTCTGTTTACGCTCAGAGAAAAGGACAGAGCTATATAACTGCCATGGCTCTGTCATTTACGCTCACCGTTAAATGAACTGCATAGCTAGCTCATAATAACCCCCAGGGCCGTTTCAGCATTGGTTCTTGTGTTGTAATCTTGTAACTTAGGGATTAACTCCTGGCATTTACTCTTACCCACTTCAGCAAAAACTACCAGTACTAAAATCGGAAAAATATTTACAATAATAGCACATATAACGAATTTATAAAAGGAAAACTATCACGACTAAATAGGCTTGATTTCGGGTCCGTTCGGATCGCTACCACCATCTTATCAATTAATTATACGCCAAGCAGCAGTGTTCACATTGTTGAGTTCCGGTGTGGCGATAAAACAACCGGTAAAATTACTAACATAGAGGCGTTCCATCTTAGTCCTCAGGGTTGGCAACGCATTAGAGATCTTAGGATTGCAGTATTTAGATTATACCTAGTCTTGAGAATTCAACGTCTATGGGTCTCAGATTTCACTTACCATCAGGTGGCCTGAGTGCTCAGGTGCCTTCTCATTGCCATAAAAAAAAAATATAGAGACCGCGGATAAACAGACGGATTGAAGGATAGGGTCCCTTTATACATAACCCTAAAAATTTGATATAAGCGCTAGAAGGGTATTAACTTTTTAGTTTACTAAGTGTTTTTGTATAATTTGAAAGTTACGTTCTGCATGAACGTAATGGCCGTCTCTATCATAGTAAAATGTAGACGAGGGTTACCATGACAACTATGCAGTTTAGTTTACGGTAAGAAGAGACAGTCTTATAAATGCAATAGCTCTGTCTCTTACACACTGTAAACAGAAAACATTGCTGTCTAGGGGCGTATATGAACAGGGAACAGGGAGGTTATTATGACCTAGCTATGCAATTGATTGTACGGTGAGCGTAAAGGACAGAGCTATGACAGTTATATAGCTCTGTCCTTTACGCTCACCGTAATGTGAACTGCCTGGCTATGTCATGATAACCCAGGACCGAGATTCTGCACGGTAAAAACGATATCGTCTTTGACGTGTTTCCGTATTGTCAATGTTTTGATAACTCTTATGTCATTTACAATAATGATGACTGCGACATAAATTATTCTAAAACACGTCAAACGCAATATCGTTCTAACGCAGTAGAACAGAGGCCGGTAATATAGTTTTGAATTACTCTTATTTGGTACCTCTGTTACGACCAATGGCGAATCAAAATACCCGAGAAGTAAGATTTAGAACTCTAAACTTCTACGTTTGTGTACACAAACATTGTTTGCCTACTCCTTTAAGTCCAAAACAGTTTTATTTAGCAAATATGAGGTCACGAATTTCATCATCTGTTCGCATGCATAGTCTAATAACACGGCGAACTCGTTTGTCCTAAAAATCATCTAGGTAAATCTAATGCACTTTGTTAGAAATTATTTGAAGGAGCTTCGTGAACGCGACCGAAAGCGTAATTGGATAAGTGCCGATTAGTAATAATCAGTGTAGCTAGCCAACATTTTCTGATTTTATGACCCGAAGGAAAGAGTTGAAAATCTTACTAACACCGTTGAATAACGTAGGAATTACAAACTTATCATAAAATACTTTAGGTACAACAATAATATAATAAATAAATAATATCAGGGGACAATTTCACACAAATTGACCTAGTCCCAAACTAAGCCCTAGGCTTGTGCTATGGGTACTAGACAACGATAAACATACGTATATAGAGAAATAAATACTTAAATATAGAAAACATCCAAGACTCTGGAACAAATATTCGCGCTCATCACGCAAATATCTGCCCATACCGGGATTTGAATCCAGGACCGCTGGCTTCGGAGGCAGGGTCACTTCCAACTAGGCCAACGTGCGAACGCGAATGCCGTCATTGCAAATAGAACTTTAGGCCTGTTTTGAACAGCTGATATTCAGCCTCCAGCAAAATTAGTGTTAAAACGGGTTCCTTTTTTTAATCTATCAGGCTATGGCGGGGGCGGCAGTAACCACGGCGGATCTAGCGGTGGTGGCGGTTTCGGAGGCGGCGGCGGCGGTGGCGGCGGCGGCGGCGGTGGTTTCGGCGGCGGCGGTGGCTTCGGAGGCGGCGCCGGCGGCGGCAAGGGCGGGGGCTTAGGAGGGGGGAGTGGAGGAGGCCTTAGCGGCGGCGGCGGTGGCGGCTATGGTGGAAGCCAGGGCGGCGGCGGCAGCGGCTATGGCGGAAGCCAGGGCGGCGGCGGCGGGCTAGGAGGAGGAAATGGCGGCGGTGGTGGCCACGGCGGCGGGCTCGGAGGAGGCAATGGCGGCGGTGGTGGCCACGGCGGTGGGCTAGGAGGAGGAATTGGCGGCGGCGGCGGCCTCGGAGGTGGAAATGGCGGCGGCGGCGGCCTCGGAGGTGGAAATGGCGGAAGTGGCGGCCATGGCGGCGGACTGGGAGGAGGAAATGGCGGCGGTGGTGGCCACGGCGGCGGGCTGGGAGGTGGAAATGGCGGCGGCTTTGGCGGTGGCAATGGAGGCGGCGACGGTGGCGGCGGCTTCGGCGGTCAAGGAGGTCACGGCGGCGGTGGCTCTGGCGGGTACGGCGGCAGCAGCGCCGGTGCCAGTGCTAAGGCAAGTGCCAGCGCTAGCTCCAGCGCGGGCGGAGGCTACAAAAGCGGTTACGGGTAAGTTTAAAATATCACCATTTAAAACTATAGTCAAGAGCAATTTTACTTAGTACAGAATTTGCATAGAATGTGACCCGTTTTCATTGCTTCTGAATGTATAAGGCTTCTTTTTCCCTAATTTGACGGTGACAATTCAATGTAGGTACACCGAATTTTTATTTAAATCTTTGAATTAAGAGTAAAGTGTCCATTATTGGTGCCTGTCAGCTTAAAGTGTCCAACACTGGTGCTTGTTTCATTAATTACCTTGTTTTCTTTTCAGACGTTAACAACATACTCGCCAGGACTAAGGAAATTTGAAAAACAAAACGCCCAATGTGATAATTAGATATATGTTGCCATAATGATGTAGGGTTATGTTTATGTATTAAATATATGCAATATCTTTTAGTAAAACTTATTTCATTACCAAACCATAACTTTAATTACATCCTATTAATAAAAGTGTGGACGGATGGACGTTTGTTACTCAATCACGCCAGAACGGCTGAATAGATCTGGATGAAATTTGGCACAGAGATAGATTATAGTCTGGAATAGGACATAGTCTACTTTTTGACCCAAAAAAATTGACGGTCCTTGAGAGAATAGCGATAAACGACCTCTACGCGGATGGAGTCACGGGAAACAACTAGTAATCAGATAAATTGGGTTGCCACATTCCACCGGACCCTGGCAGGTCTATTACTTTGAAAACAATAAACGATATTGTGATGTATTTTTTTTTTTACTAATATTTAGATTATAAATGCGAAAGTTTGTGTGTAAAGAGTACCTTCACACTGCAACGGGCTGACCCCCTAATACTCTGTACCCTGGATAACCACATACCACATACTTTTCACCACAAATAACTAGCTGTTGCCGCGACTCTGTTCGCGTAGACGTTGTTCACGGTCTTCCCGACAACTGTCAATTTTTCCAGACAACTAGGTATCACATTTCTTCCCTCGACGTTCAAACTGTCTATAGCGCTGAACCTATCTCGATGTTAGTTGGTATAGAGATGACTAAGGTCCTGGGAAAGGACATAGGATACTTCTTATTCCGAAAAATTGGACAGTTCCTGAAGGAATAGCGGTAAACGATTACTACGCGGCCGGAGTCGCAGGCTAGTTTCGTTTTTTTATGTTAATGAGGAGGCACATGATAACTCAAGCCACCTGATGGCAAGTGGAATCTGAGACCTATAGACAATTGAATTCTCAAGACTATAATCCTAAAACCTCAAATGCATTGCGAACCCTGAGGACTACGATGTCTCTATGCTAGTAATTTCACCGGTTGTCTTATCCCCACACCGGAACACAACAATGCGAACACTGTTACTTGGCGGTTCGTCAATCCACCACTAAAAAAACTCAAAATTACACTAAATTGCGAGATTTACCTAAAAAAAAAAAGATTTAGATCGTAAAAGTGACAAGGGGCCTGCTGAAAATCAGCGCTGTCCAGATGCGGCCGGTCGCACGCGCAGCCAATGCTGAGTTGGCTCCTTTTGCCGCAATATCTGATTGTTTTTCTATACACCTTCATTATTGTACTTTATTTTTTCTTACCTCTGTAATAATTTGTAACAAAAGTTTGTGGCAATAAATTCCATTATATTCTATTCTAAATTAAAAAAGTAGTATTTTTAGGTGAATCCCAAGCTTGGCAACCATGTTATAATCACGTCAGCACCTCAAAAAGACCGGTTTTGCCATTTAAAGGCAGCGAGCAAAATTGGATTTGCTGCGAGCGTGAGATTTTTTTTTTATTTTTATTTCTTTCATAAGAACCTTCTCTTGACAATATTAAACACATCAAGAAAATAATTGGCGAAATCGGTCCAGCCGTTCACGCGTGATGCCGTGACCAAGAGAAATAGGGATTCATTTTTAACTGCCCTCAAAAAAGGAAGAGGTTCTCAATTTATCGGGATAAAAAAGCGGCCAAGTGCGAGTCGGACTCGCCCATGAAGGGTTCCGTAGCAGCAAGTAACATAATATAAAAGTTCGTTGTAGCTTTGATCAATGTTTTTATGACGTATTAAAAAAAAACTACTTACTAGATCTCGTTCAAACCAATTTTCGGTGGAAGTTTGCATGGTAATGTACATCATATATTATTTTTACATTTATCATTCCCTTATTTTAGAAGTTACGGGGGGGGGGACACACATTTTTCCACTTTGGAAGCGTCTCTCGCGCAAACTATTCAGTTTAGAAAAAAATTATAATAGAAACCTCAATATCATTTTTGAATACCTATCCATAGATACCCCACACGTATGAGTTTGATGAAAAAAAAATTTTTGAGTTTCAGTTCTAAGTATGGGGAACCCCAAAAATTTATTGTTTTTTTTCTATTTTTGTATGAAAATCTTAATGCGGTTCACCGAATACATCTACTTACCAAGTTTCCACAGTATAGCTCTTATAGTTACGGAATAAAGTGGCTGTGACATACGGACGGACAGACGGACAGACATGACGAATCTATAAGGGTTCCGTTTTTTGCCATTTGGCTACGGAACCCTAAAAAAGTGTATGTTCCCCGATTACACAAAGACCGCAGGACCGATTTGTATTTTGTTTTTTTTCGGTTGGGCATACTTTTTATTTGGTCCCATTTGCAGCTCTCCAGATCTTGGAGCAATCGAGGGAACTCCTCAAATATTATAGGAATAAATATACGTGGACGACATAACAGTAGTATTATGACCACTAAAAGGTATGAAATTAAATAAATGTCATTTTAAAAAACTAGAAATAAGTAGAAAAAATTGTGAGCCGTCACGGGACGCCTGGCAGATGTGAAACATCGAAATTACTTTGTACAAGTTATATGCATAGCAGAACATTTTACGACAGTAATTATATATGACACAATGAAATGATAAAGCATTATAAATATTTTTCATAAAATAATGATTATTTATTACAAAATTATGCATTTTTATTAAAAACAAAATACAAAATAAAAAATTTACAAATTTAATTATAATTACAACAACTCCATTCTTTTATATAGCGTGGCGACGCGTGTCCACGGCAAGCGTCGCCACGCCAACGATCAGTTTCATACCTCGGCTATAGATGCTTCACATCAATAACTTCTTTTAAAATGTTAGGTCAGTCGAACTGAAGTCGGCGTCCCACTATATTTTTAACCAAAAGCCGAATTCTTGCTTTTTGAAGATGCTTTTTAGTTTTTAATTATATAAATATTTATATAATAACCATCAAATCAACATAGACTATATCATGTCACGTAACTTGATAAAGGTCATGATCGCCTTTGTTCTGTCAAATCACCAAAACCACGGCATTGAGATCGTCCCATGGGCGACGCTAATGCCATACATCCTGCGAGAATTAGGACAGCTTGTCACATAAAAGGGGAAAACAATGTTACAAGTGTATTATACAAAAAAAATGGTTGGCGGAGTAACGTGTGTGGTTGCTTTGGTTCTGTCAGCTGTGGTCGCTGTGCCAAGTAAGTAGCAAATAGTTGTTTTGGTAACTCATCACTTAATCGAATTTCGCTTCATCGAATGTATCATTTCATCGAATTTCAATTCATCGAACGCTCTTTTCTGCTGAAACCCTAATGTTTTCAAGATATCTTAAACATTAATTACGTAGGTGGGTTAGGTTAGATGTTTAAGATACCCTGAAAACATTATGGTTTCAGCAGAAAATAGCGTTTGATAAAATTTAATTAGATGAAATGATACATTCGATGAAAGGCGTTTCGAGGAAATGATAGACACATGCTTTAATCACAAGTATAATGTCAGTCGGTGTATCAGAAGCACATGACATTAAAGTGACAAGGTACTCAACTAATGTATCTGTATTTTGATGATGCTGTATACCGACCGACATTATACCTACTTCAGCGTAAAGCATTATCTTTATATATACTGGTCGTATATAGTTTATTATATTTAACATCAATACAATAATAACTCCGAAAACAAAATCAAATTTGATTGAAATTCAATTAAAATTAATTCAACTAATTATTCAATTAATTATTTATTATTATTATTATTTCTTTTCGATACAATTTTACCGCCGTACAGCAAATAATTGCCACCAAAAGATTGATTAGGCCCTAGTGGTTCCTTTCAATAAAGGCCGTTTTATCCCGAATACAGATACACGTATTCTCAGATATTCGAATGTGTTTATTTTTATACGTTGTATTGGTTACTTTAATTGATATGCTAATTTCGTAAATAAATGTGTATACTTGCCTATTCCAAGCGCAACCTTTCACTTTTCTCAATCTCTCAAGGGTAAACTAGAAATCCCTTAAAGGGATAAGTCCGCCTTTTTGTACAATAAAATGTTTACATACATACATACAAACGACAAAAGCACCGTATTTACAGGCACAAAAGTAAGGCGGAGCTACACTGACGGCGAGTACTGGCTTGGTAGCGTGGAAGACGCGAGCATCGCTGGCGACGACATAGGCGTGGCCTTAGCGGACTGCATTGACGATGATAGGTACCTATAGGTGTTTTATTAACTTTCCGAAAACGTACAGCCATCCAATTTTGTATGTGCCCATGATGTGACAAAGGAAAATGTATTCTTAAATTATATTTATTTTGCTTCACCTATTAGCACAGAGTAAACGATACTCATCTATTTAAGAATAAAACGAGTAAATGCCCTTACTATAACTGGGCTACACGTCCAAAGCTAATATTTCTACAACTGCAAAATTTGTAAAAAATATACATATACTTAGTATACAGATAGTCTCTCAACTTCTAGCTACCTAACTAGTAATATACCTAATATAAATCCACTCATATGTAATTCTATTACAGTGAAAGCGTGGAACTTGTGTACGTAATCAACAAACGAGAAGCACCAGCCGACGACAAGCGCCACCAATCTGACACGCGTGTCGTCCCCGCTCCCGCTCTCGCCGCCGCTACCGCTGCCACTGCCGCCAACAACACAGACACAAGAATACAGCCTAAACTTGTTTTAAGACAAACCCTCAATGCAAATATTCATCATAAAGGCAACACATAAGAGCATTAAAACTTTAGGGTTTGATTCAGAGTAGCACTTTATACTATAAAATATAACAAAGTTTCACGATTGTATGCATTACCGCTTTTACATACAACAATAAAATTATGTTGAAAAAAAAAGGTTTCTTGTTTCCCTTAAGATATTTTTAGGGTTTCGTTGTCATGCCCGTCTGTCACTCTGTTCGCGGTATAACTCAGATACTCATGGTACAGTCAAGGTCATAAATATGTATACACTTTAGTACCTTGTCTATTTAACGACATTTAAACTGCCATATGAAATTGTCATAGCGATTAAAGTGACAAGGTACTAATTTATATTTATTAATTAATTTTATTAATTTGGCGTAGTTATACAGTCGTTATACGTTTACCTACCTACGTGAAATAAATACGTATTAAGTACGTAATTTAAGTTATTGAATGTGACGTGACAGGTAACAGTGATGTGACGACATGGATAGCCAACCTAGGCCATAGGTTGCAGTTAGTAGTGACGGTGGAAGTTTGGACAACCCTGACGACCGAGCGAAATTTCCTCGGAATCGAGCTGCTTTTCTATTAATAACTGTGTCTGAATCATACATACAACTAAAGTGTTTATACCTACTAAAATTCATCTAAGACAACGTCAAATAACTTTAAATTGTTATTTTTTCATACATGTTACATAACAAGGCTTTTACAAATGACACTTTTACCCAAACCCATTTTCATCCGATGTTATATTACTTTATACATTTTGTTAACAAATAACCCTTCGACTTATTCTATTTTTAAATATATGTGTGGAAATCAAAGAAATAAAGAAATTATGCTCGAAGTCTTCATTTATTTTAATCATGTCCGTTCATATGCTCGTTCTATTAAAATTCAATAAACTATGAACTACGACTTAAAATTAACTTCGCCGTTATAAAAACTAATGAATATCCTACAACTAAGCAACTTTATTCTATAAATTTATTAACTATTTCACAATGGGGAAAACTTTGAACAGTAAACTGCTCATAGCTCCACAAAGTATTATCATCAAAAAATAAATTACAGATATTTTTATAGTGGTTATTTTTATTTATCTCCAATATTAAGTATATTTTTAGTATAACCTGACCTTAGTTTATGCTATAATAAATTAAATAACATCACAATAAGTCCTCAAGTATGCCAAGGTCGCTTGGGGAATTCGGTTACGCCGATCAGTTCTGTAAAAAAAAAGTTGATGTATTACACACTTATACTATTACCCCCGCAGATGTATGAATATAAGGAGATCGGACATGCCGCCGATTTGTAATGAGCACGCCTGTCGCAAGTTCACTAACCCACACAAAGCACAAGTAATTGACAAGACAAAGCACACACACTTGTATATTGACCCTCCTATTGCAATACACGCGCATCATATCTAAGTCATTTTAGGAAGAATCGTAATATTCTCTGTGGTCTGCACGCGTGCACATTGAATTATTAAATTATTATGTATTTATTAAATTATTTACTTTATGTATTTATTTTAGTCTATTTATAAATAGTTCTAATTTCAAAATTGAAATAATTTAATTGTTTCTTGTAGTTATTTAGTTTGAGTTCTAAACGAATTAGTTTACACCGCCTGCCATGAATTTGTGTCCTCAGTTATTTCTCTTACAAGGTTGTCTGGAAAAGATCGCTATTTAGCGGTAAGACCGCCTGTTGTATACCTATGATTTAAATGTACTGTTCTATGTTCTGTTTTAATTTTTTAATTTTTGGAGTTCAATAAAGAGTATTTGTATTGTATTGTATTGTTTTGAGCGAACAACTGCGAGTATTCTCTAGTATTCTATGCTCTGAGATTACTCCCTTACTTATAAACGTGGGGTAGCTTATGCCATGCTTTGCTCTTATCTGTAATTGTGACATTTGCATCTGAACGTGACAAAGCATGGCATAAGCTACCCGACGGTTATTACACGTTCATAAGTAGAGGGGTTAGAATCAAGCTCGTGCGCAGACTTAAGAGGCCACATAATATGATAACTGAGACTAACTTCAGACTGTTAAACGGAAAGCACGATTAGAAGCATAATCCGCGATAAATCCACACTGCCACTCACACTTCTTGATGAATCATATGCCACCCCCATTAGTTAAAATCGATGTAATAGTTCAGTATCGAGCGATTTTTTACATACATATACAGTGTTAAACTCTTAACCCTAATACATAATATATGAAAACTACACTAAGCATTGCTCTCGTCATTTTGTAACGGTTGCTATGACGACGGCATTGCTTCTTAGTCCAAAAGCGTCTAAATACTTACAAGTTCACCCTAAACCCACTCCTCCCGACACAGAGCTAGAACTGGCTGAAGACTTGGAGTAACTCTGCGAGTTGGTATGCGGTAGTCCATAGCCCAGGCCGCCGTGTCCGCCCAGCCCGCCGTGTCCGCCAAACCCGCCGAAGCCGCCGCCGCCGCCGCCGTAGCCACCTAAGTTGAGCCCGCCGTCATAATACCTTCGCGCACGGTTGGGACCTGAAGACATTGGTTATGCTAAAGTAATTGGAAGAGTAAAGAAGGGGCCTAAAGGTATGCCTGGTTATTTATATTCAACGGTTTAGCTTTTAGACCGTGTGGTCACCGGGTTAGAATAGTGCCACTCCATGTCTTTCCGTGGATGTCGTTAGAGGCGACTAAGAGGAATAAAAGCTTGTAGTACTGTTAGGCGATGGGCTTGTAACCTGTCACTAATACACTAGTAAACTTCTTGTGCAAAATGTGGTTATATTGGTATTACTGTAGCTCTGCCTACCCCACTTTGGGAATGAAGGCGTGATGTTATTTATTTATTTAGCTTACAGAACTCATATGACATCTTTCTATTAAGTTAAGGTAAACAGTTGTAGGTGTTTAAATCGATGCCAGAGTGTCAGTTATGTATGTATGTAGCTTTTAAATCTGAACAAACCAATGAACAAAATTACTTTTGCATTTGGGTAGTATGGATGTTGATATAGGACGATTCACGAACCATTCGAATCACCCGATTTGTTTTTAACAGAGTTGCCACTGTTGGGATCTTAAATGTCTTTTCCGACTCATTTGTAATGTTCGGATTTGAAAAGCCCATGGGCCTTAGAACCCCTAACTGTGTAGCCAGTGAGCTTGTTTACCATCTACATCTCTAAAAAAAAACGATATTAAGTCCCGACTCTCGATTGTCTCTGGTGCCGCGAAACAAATTTTTATTTCAATGCCTCATCTTAACAATGAAACCCCAGTTTTTATTGAAAAATAGCTGAATGATCTACGATTTTCATAAATTAATTTCATTAAGAACACTTTTTTTATATTTTGGAAGGCTTGCGTTGATTTCTTTTATATAAGAAAATCGAAAGGTCAAATAAAAGTCAAAATCTTCGATACTAATTAACTTTGAACGACCATGAATTGTATTATAAATACCAAGCATCACAATTGAACTTTCTTTTTGAGGTCCAAAATTTTTACACAGGAAGGAGGCAGATCAAAAGGAAGATGACCGGACGAACAAGACCAGTTCTAGAGGTATAAAGACTACTGGAGTCACTGGATAGAATTGAGGAGAAGGAGGTCTTTGCTCAACAGTGGTACGCACCTGGAGCAGCGATGACGCAAGCGACAAGGGCCAGGTAGAACAGAACCACGTATCTCGCCATGATGCTATTCACTGGATGCTGGTACGTTGCTGTTGAACACTGTGACAAAATCAACGAGTTCCTCCGTTTTATAGTGTCGCCCAAACAGCAGTCACAGTTTCCGCCACATTGATCAAAATACAAAGTCATCCCTTTTTTGTTGACGAGAAACGGCAGCGTTCCGTAAGGATGTGAACCTTTATAATTCGGGGATTTTTTTAGGATTTTTTAAAATATGTTTGTAATACTCCTTTTGGTTCTTCTCACGATGGTCGTTATTCTTAGTACCTTAATTGTATTACATTTTAGTACCTTGTCACAGTAACGTATTAAATTGATTTGGTGGAAGTGTGTCTGTTTGTTTCGTCTTAATAGATCAATGCTTTAACCGGTGGATGTGAAATTGTATAAAATAGGAATTAGAGGGAAAGCATGCGAGTGGCTAAAGTCATATCTGGCAAATAGAAAGCAATACGTAGAAGTAACACATTACAATTATAAAACTCGTGAAATAGAGAACATAAAATCAAACCAAATCATCACTAACTGGGCAATACCACAGGGAAGTGTTCTAGGATGTATACTGTTCCTCATATATATCAATGACTTGCCGAAAATAACACAACATCAGTGTATTCTATTCGCAGATGATGTGTCCCTACTATTTAAATGTTCTAATAACAATAATCTTAATTGCATTAAAGAAACATTTAACAACGTTGTTACCTGGCTAACTAAACATAATCTAGAAATAAATACTAGTAAAACAAAAATAATACAATTTAGACCACATCAGAGACAACCATTAAATCTAAACAATATAATAAATTCATTAAATGTAGAAGAAGTTGACAAATATACATTACTTGGGCTAACAATAGATAAATACACAAACTGGAAAGAACATATAGCTAAAATTAAATCAAAATTATCTCAGTTCATTTATGCACTTAGCATCCTTAAAACCAATACTCACCTTAAATGCGCATGGTCGGCGTATTACGCCTACGCATATGCCTGGCTCAGGTACGGAATACTACTGTGGGGGGAGAGTACGGATGCGCAACACTTATTTGTTGTACAAAAGAAGTGCTTGCGTATTATTGTTAACATCCAACAAAGAAATAGCTGCCGACCCCATTTTATTAAAAATAAAATGCTAACTCTCCCATCAATATACATACTAGAAACGGCAACATTCGTTAGAAAACATATACATCTTTACACCTTCAATAAAAGCACACGTCGCAACAATAAACTGGCCCTACCGGAACCAAAACTTAGTATTTACAAGAATAGCCCATACTACCGTTCCATAAATATATACAATAAAATATCTGATAAAATAAAAATAGAAGGAAAAACTAATTTATTCATAAAAAACCTAAAAGATTTTCTCATCAAAAAATGTTACTACTCTATAGAAGAATTCATGACGGACAATTTAAAATAACTAAAGTAACTAATAATACCTACTAAGCAAACTTTATTTTTATTATAGTTATAAGTGATAAGATAATGACATTATTAAATAATATAAAGAGATTGTTTAAAGAATAGATAATGTTTAACTGTTATGAATGTTACAGATATTTTATTTGTGTTGTTAGAATTGCTATGGTTTAATTTTATTATGTTGTACCGTAACATTACAATACCCTTACTGGGTTGTACTTAGGAATAAGTATCTTCTGTACTAAATGTAATGTAATAAATAAATAATAAAATAAAAATAATAAAATAATTTGATAGTAATATAGATCGTTTAATATCCAAGAGATGAACAATGGGTTCTTTTTATGCCAGAAAAGCAACCAGTTCCCGAAGAAACAACTTCCTCGCGGGGATGTTATGGGACAAATATAATATACCTATGGGTACCTATTATTTCATAGAAGAACCTTTCAACGAACGCATTCATTATATCGAAAGGCATTCACCGCATGGGCTATTATTTTTTGGTAATCAAATCAGAAGTCCAACCTAACTTACGTAATTAATGTTTGAGATTGTTTTTATCCTGAAAACATCATGGTTGGTTGGTGGACAGGTGACATTTCAGTGTACATGGCGGTAGATAATCCATGCATTTGGATAAAAACTTTATTTCAAGACGCATAAAGTTCATTTTTATTTGTTTCAAAATTGAAATTGGAATTTAACAGCAAAGGTAATTGAACTTTATTTCCTTGATAGTAGATTCAAATTCCTACTCACAAAAATCTCCCGGTTTGTAGCATTGTGGGCCTCACGAGGGTATATTTTTAGTGGCGGTAGGCCCTTGTCCTGAGTCCGTCCGGGTCGCTACCACCATCTCATCCCACCTGCAACAGTGTACGTTGTTTAGTTTTCCAGTGTGGGGATAAAACAATCGCTGAAATTACTAGCATAGAGGCATTCCATTTTAATCCTCAAGGTCGGCCACGCATTTGGAGTCTTAAGATTGTATTCTCGAGGATGCAAATGTCACAGATCCCACTTACCATCAGGTGGCATGTGTGCTCGTTTGCCTTCTACGAGTTACATGCCATAAAAAACAATTTGTAAACCTAGAACCAATTATAAAGACAAAGTTAGAAGCATTTTGTTACTTTGAGAACTTAAAGCTTTATCATAGTTACTAACAAAACGTGAGCGTTTCGCACTTGACTACAAACTTTTTAACTCATTTTTTAGTTCCATTACATACCTTTTCCATGGATCGTAGTATTTTTTGGACATATATTTCCTGTTAAAGTGGGGTTATTGGCCGTACGTAATTGATATCTAAAAACCCGTTTATCCCAGTATTATGTTACTTAATGTGGAACAAATTTAAGAAGTCCAATGTCAGTAGGATTCTCACTGCAGACATGGAATCTGTTCATCCGTTTAAAAGCTACCTGCGAAGCCACAGACTAGCACACAGACAAAAAACAAAGTTATAGAATATTTTGGTGGGTGTTAAAAAAAGACTTAACCTAGGACTAGCCGTCGCCGCCGCTACTCAGACATTTTAAAGACAGTTGACTCGTTCTTTTTTCAAACGTGTATGAAAAATCGTCACAGAACGACTTAACCGTCATTAACTGACTCAGGGCTGGGATTCTACACGGTAATAACGATATCGTCTTTGACATGTTTCCGTAGTGTCATAGTTTTGATAACTCTTTTGTCATTTATTTTTAATTTTGGCGACTGTGACATAAACGATTCTACGACGCTATAACGCAGTAGAATAGAGGCCTAGATTGAGTGCATCAACAGATGGAATCCTTCATTTCACCGGTTGTCCTATGCTTACGGGCATTTTCAAAATAAAGCGTACCCTAGTTAAGGAAAATTAAGAAACATCAACTTTATATTAACATAGAATACGACACGACACTCTAGTCTCGTTGGTAGTGACCCTGCCTTCGAAGCTAGGGGTCCTGGGTTCAAATCCCAGTAAGGGCAGATATTTGTGTGATGAGCACAAGTATTTGTTCCTGAGTCTTGGTTGTTTTCTATGTATTTAAGTATATATTTCTTTATATGAGTATGTTTATCGTTGTCTAGTACCCATAGTACAAGCCTAGAGCTTAGTTTGGGACTAGGTCAATTTGTGTGACATTGTCCTGTGATATTATTATTATTATTTATTATTATAGAATAGAATAAGAAACATGCATATTTTTTTATCTTACGCTCTCTAACGAAAGAGAGGAATAACAACTGTATATGTGAAATAATTGTCGAGTATTTTTTTCATAAGATATGAAGCTTTAAAAAGTCATAGTACAGACAGACCCCCTGCAAAAACACTCGACGTCACAGCTGTTGTTCCATGTTTAAAATATAAGGACCTTTTTTAAAAAAAATACTATGTTTAAGCCAATACGTTGAATTAAAATACTCCGTAAATAAAATCTGGATGCCGAAAAAAACAATCTACATTAAAAGAAGTTTTACAATTTTAACTAGTTGTGATTCTGTATAAAATCTTAATAAACGGGTCAAAACTTAGTGTATTGCGTTTTATATTTGATGCAGTTTTTTAATAGATAGAGTGATTCAAGAGGAAGTTTTATATGTATCATATGTACTTTAACCCGGAGCGAAGCGAGGGCGGGTCGCTAGTAGACAACAAAAAACTTAAAAATAACACAATTATTGAAATACTTTCACGGTGTCTTTCGGTTTGAAAAACCGGCCCAGTGCGTGCGACTTCGCACATTCAGGGTTCCGTACCTAAATCTGATTTGTCAATATATTGTTTTGGTATTTGTTAGTAAAATGTACGTAATAATAAACATTAACAAATTCCTAGTTAATAATTCAATGGGAACTTAAAACATACTTCGGAACAAAATGTTGTAAAACAGCTGACTTTGACGGCTTCTCATTCCTTTGTTGTCAATGTACAACGAGCTCTAAACAACGATACCCCCCTGTCCCCCAGTTTAAAAATATTAAAAAAAAATGGACTTAATATAACTTTGGGTCAACCTTTACACTGTAGCTTTAAGCGTTTGGCTGTAAAACCTGTGTGACAAACGACGGACGGACAGACCCTTCAGGTCCTGAACCCTAAAAAGAGTTAATAATAGGTACTACAAGTACTTGATTGCCACGTTCTTATAGACTTTCATGAGTGATTAGTGCAGAGTTCGCACATTAATGAAACCGACGAAAGGTTTGACGCCTGTCAAAATCTATTGACTTACTCCGATCAAGATTTAACAGCCTAAGTAATAAATTGATTGGTGAACGCCAACGTTGTTTAGTCATTTCATAAACCCTGTCCCTTTTCCTGAACTCATACCTACAGATTTAAGAAACAAAATATTGTTCTACTCGATAGCAAGAACATAAACCAAGTGCCGGCGTTGCCCTAAATGATCGATACGCTTTAATGTAACAATAGATGCGCACTGTCATCATGTTTACTTGGGCTGCGGAAGGTTTACAGGAAAACAGAAAAAACTCGTGGATTTTGCGCTGTGGGACGCGAAACCATGAACCATGTTATATTGGTTAAAACTACCAACACAAGAACGGTTAGTATTTTTTGTCGCTCGGTATCTTTTTCTAGCTTGTTAATAACGAAAGAGACGTAGTCGAGAAAATACTTACTTTCAAGCTCGTTCTGCCGCAGCTTTTTTGCAGGTTCCAATATTAAACGAAAACCATAGACGCTACTCTATTTTTAACCGACTTCAAAGGAGGTTATACGTTCCACTGTATGTATGTTTTTTTACGGCATCGAGAAGACAACGAACATGCAGGTAGGGTCTGGCAAACGAAAGCTGTCCCCGAGAAACAGCGGCAATTTCAAAAAACCTGCAGTTGTTTACACTGACTGTACACTGAATAAACGGAGTTGATACTATTTGATTTCCAGATCTTTTTACATCAGTGCTGGAGTATCAACTCCGTTTATTCAGTGTACAGTAGGTGTTAAAAGCTGCACGTTTCTTGAAATTGCCGCTCTTTCTCTGGGACAGCTTTCGTTTGCCAGACTCTAGGTAAGTGGGATCTGTCATCCATAGACACGTACCCCTCTTTTTAAATCGGGGGTTAAGCCGCGTCCGGTGCGCCGTCTTTTCAATTGTTTTATACATCTAAGTAACATGTTTTACGAACAGAGAAGGGGTGAGCCAAAATGTTTTTGTTTACAAACACAGTAACATGTTTTCCGTCACGGATGGAAAACATTCCCCGTGTTCGTCTTCGGGGGAGGGGGTGATATTTTTACTTTTGAAAGTTTTAAGGGGGCACCGAGCTTTTTGCGCTCATTAACTTTAGGTATTTTATGCACTCTGTGTATGTGTGCGTATAGCACACCAGCAAGGAGCGAGCTGGAGCCATGCGCCGGCCGCGCGCCGCGCCTGACGAGCCGTGCGCCGATCCACTAGGCGCGGAGGTTGCTACCAATGTTTACAAAATAAAAAAACATAATCGATTCCGAATACCTTTATTCAAATATTGACTATAAGAAGTTAAAAACTTTTTTCAGTCTACATTTTTTTTTAAATTTGTTGTTTACTGTCGGTAGGTAAGGTAGGATTGAATTACTTGTATTGTTGAGGTACAGTCACATCACGAGATTGTTGAGCCACTCTAGAACCCACTCACAGATAGATAGATAATTTTTAATTAATGTCGTTTGTACATCTATGGTGGTACATATATGCTAGTGTTAAGTTATTTATAATATTTATTGGGCAAATTGTTCGGCTAAAGAGAATAAATCATAAGTAAAAGCCGTACATCTTCCAATCGGCCATCTTCCCTCTCCGAAGGTTACCGGGAGAACCCTTTCATAGAAAGTTGACGGTAAATTTTGACGTAAATAATTTCTTTTGCGTGACTTGACGCTGTCATTAGGACAGAGTTCTATGGTGGCTGACTGTATATTGAAATGAAATAAAACCTAATTACCTTTATTGACAATATTCTAAGCACAAAATAAAGTGAACTCAATACCTAACGTAAAGTAATAAGAACGGCTGAGTAGGGCAAAAATCCCAGTCATGGACCCTTTCTTCAAGATATTATTTATAACTGACTTCAAAGAAAAGGAAGTTCTCAGTTTGACCTGTATGTATGTATGTATGTTTGTCCGCGATTATCTCACGTTTGGCTGAACCGTTTTTAATGCGGTTTTCAGAAAAGTATTTGTTTCACATAGGAGAAGGTTTTGGTATTTTAACCGTCTTTAAAAAAAAGGATCTTAGTTTGTACGAATGTTTATCTATGATTATTTCCGCAAAAACTTCAATGTCTGATTCTGATCACTATAAAGTATAAAATTAAATTGATGTTTTAAAAAACTAAAAACTTAAAGCTGCTGTATCAATCCCATATTTAGAAGTTCCTACTTAATGTTTGTATGTATATAATGTAATGAATAATGTACGCAGGTATCTTTAGAAAAAAATATTAGGACATAAGTAACAACAATAATCAATATCGGATTTTACTTCACGGCATTATTTTGTCTGTGTGAGTAAGCAATGTCATTGTCTATTTCTCCATCTACTGAAAGACAAAAAATTTGGTCCATTGGCATCCTGTAATAAAACAGAACGTTTTGATTTAACTATAATTTATTTATTAACAGAATTAGTTTTTGGATGAAATTTTGTAATCCTCATTCTATAAAAATAATTCGTATTTGGGACTTACAATTCCATTGTGTGGTAAATTTTATAATCGATGTCAACCAATTCATTTACTCTGTAAATTGAAAAAATATAAAGATATAAAGATAATGTGAAAATTCATACTAAATTTATTAAAATGTTTTCCTATACACCTCTTACTATTTTTACGCATACCTCACCGGTTCATTAGGTACCTAACTCTTCGCTTTGTAGCGAAGTGCCAACAACTGGAACATTAACCCTATAAATAAAAAAATATGAATAATTTTGCAATTTTACTCATTTGTTGAAATATAGTTGTTAGGTACTGAGTATTCTTACGGAGTATTCTCTTTGTATTCAGATTTCTGGAGATGTCTTGCTCTAGAAATATTGAAACCATCCCAAGAAGTAACAATATTATATAATTAATTATAGTAAAAAAAACCTCGGGTCGTTCTAAGAAGCTTGTTTTGCCTGTAAATGTGTTTTTTTAGCTAAACTACTTTTATATCTTGGTAAATATTCACCATAGAAGTGTATTTTTTATATACCTACCTACTAATTGAAAGAACTTCGCGTGTTGTTGAAAATTACTTGTGTAAATAAACCAATTTTGGCCCAAAACATCAAGACTACAACTAAACGATTACAAAGTCTTAGTAATACAAATCGATACATCTCGAAAATCAGTCTATGTTGCTACCGATTTATTTTCTCCTCCCTTAGCGTGGCATTTTGACAACTGTCAAATCAGGTTTCTTAGAACTACTCCACTATCAGTAGGTTTACGATTTTAACTAACTTCATTTCTTCACGCAAGCGTTTAGCATTGTGCTTTTGCCAACCCCTTCTCTTCCTTTCTTGGTTGTGTTTGTTCCCCATTTAAAATAAAGTGAATAATCACAAAAATGGCGATAAACGCAACCAACCACCAAGCGACACAGCCTCCACGTCCGACGGCCGAAGCCTGACTAATGCGGACATGGGGGAAACGTGACGGCTCTGGCTAAAATGGACGAAACGCGTGCGAATTTAGGTATTTCCTTCATATTAGTGAAATAAAAACACATTTTCAAATCTAAAGTATAGAATATATAGAAGACGTGTAGTTTTGTTGTAAATCCAAAACTGATGATCTTCCGTGAAGTAATTACGCCGTACTAAGTGTTTATTTTGTTATGTAGAGGTATCTTTGGATGTGTTTTCTATCGAGGGAAGTACAAGTAATCGTGTTTCTAAAGTATATGATAAATAGAGTGATTCCTTAAATATCTTACATATGAATTGCATAACTAAAGCTTCAGTAAAAACAATGCAGCAGGCGATCAAACGAACGCATTTTTTTCGTAATTACGTATCGTTGCCTCGGCGCACTCTTAAGTTCGAGGGAAGAACTGTCAAATACGGCATTAATTATCATTTTGATACCTTTGAATATAAATAAATGTCCTAAAATCCTACAAAAGATAACAAATTGTACTGGGATGACAGCTGTCAAAAGAAAAGTGAAATGTTATCACAAACAATGTACATTTTGTTCACTCCAAAGTCGCAATGGACCTGCAGTTGTACCTAAACATGTTTTGTTACATATTTTGCCGCAGTTCTTCGATGATATATTTCTGTAGATGCACAGTTCCATGCAAAATCGAACAAAAAATTGTCCCCGTGTCAATACGTACCTACATAGATGTATACTACTTCAAGTAATTCGAAAAATGTCTAAAAGTGTCATACATTGTAATCTAATTTAAACCTTAAGTCATTAAAATAAACACCGAAATAAATCCGTATTAAGTTTGTTACATACCATCTTCTAGTTTTAAGACATAATAAGGCAATAAAATTTAACGACTTTTAGAAAAATCAGAAATGAAACAACACACGTCGAAGAAAAGTGTATTGAAAAAGAAAGCATAATCAATTACAATAAAACACAAATTCGTTACAAGGAGTAATGCAGAAATATATCATCGAAGCCGCAGTTAGTTTTTTGGCGCAGCGAACACGCCTTTAAACGTCTGCCCAGCGAAACATGGCAGGGGTAAACAATCATACAAATCATTAAATTTGATTATTTTGTTCATATAATAAATTCAATAAGTACATACATACATATACATTAAATCGCGCCTGTTTCCCAGAGGGGTAGGCAGAGACAACTTCTTTCCACCTGCAGTGATTCTGTCGAAACTCTTTAGCTTCTTCCCCTCTTGATCGAGTTACCTTAAACGCAAGATGCCAATGAAGGCATTATACCTAAACATGAGATTTGCCTAAAAAGCTGTTAGCCCTAAACGAGGGATGCATATGAAGCAGCATGCCTGAAATGTAAAATTGACTAAGAAGCAGATTTCCTGTAGTCGATGCCTACTAAGCAGGATGCCTAAATGGTAAAATGCGTACTACAAAGCAAAGTGTCTAAGTGGTTAAATGCCTACACATCAAAATGCCTAAGTGGTTTAATGCCTACAAAGCAAATAACACCAAAACTACAATGCAACGCCCAAAAAGTTTCAACCAAAAACTGGTGCCATCAATGTCCACTACATAGGAGCTATGATGCCTGTCTTCTTCGTTATTCTCTTCTTCGCTAACAATTTTTCGGTCTATGCACATATTAAACATACCGATCTCAGTCAACTTGTATTTCAGGCAATCTGCTTCTTAGTCAATTCACATTTCAGTCATGCTGCTTCTTCGGTATCCCTCGTTTAGGGCAATCAGCCTTTTAAGTCATCTTGTATTTCGGGCAAACTGCTTTACAGGTAATTTAAATTTAGGCAATCTGCTTCTTAGTCAAATTTACATTTCAGGCATGCTGCTTCATAGGCATGGCTCGTTTAGGGCGAATAGCTTTTTAGACAAATATCATGTTTAGGTATAACGCCTTCATTGGCATCTTGCGTTTGAGGTAACTCGATCAAGAGGGGCTTCTTCCACATTCATACATCGAGTCATGCATGCCAGTATTTCTCCGATTTGTATAAAAAATCCTCTCACATTCGCACGGTATATCTCTTTTGTCAATCTTCTTTCATCCCAAATGACCGAACCATCGTAGCATGCCCTTTTCAATCTTAGTCACTACATCTTCTTTCAGTCCACATTTATTTCTGATCGTTTTATTCCTTACTCTATCAATCAGTTTCACACCACCCATACAGTAAGTAACTTAATAAGTATGGCTAGAAACACTTGCGTACACCGCGGCTTGACGGGCAGTTTAGTGCGTTCGACGGATTCTTAAGTCGCTCTATGTGTATTTCAGTTATTTTTGTCTTTCTCCCCATACTGAAATCAGAGTTGGCTTTACCTATTAACTTTACCTATACTGGCGCAGGATTTTAGGAACTCGGTATACTCGTATGATAAAGTCGGTGGTGTTCCGCTCTGGTATGAATGGCTATAGGTAACGCCTGTGTCTGTTCTTTGGATATATTAAACTTGGTCAAATTCTTCTCTCAAGAAAATCTGTCTCAACTGATAAACGTGAAAACACGATTAGAAAATGCTAATATTTTCTTTCAAACATGGCAACTTTTTCCCATGTTTTTGATTGATGTTTAAAACCCTACGATCTTAGTTCTCAGGGTTAGCGAAACATTTGGGGATATTAGGATTTCGTCGGTGAAACTGCAAAACCGCGTAACTAACAAATTGAATAAATAGCAAAATAGGGGAGGGGGGCCCAAAGCGAGCACAGTGCTCAAAGCGAGCACTGGTGCTAACATCCAAAATATAACAGCAATGGCGGCGGGACTGCGTGGACATATCCCCCCCGCACCGCTCCGCCTGCCGCAGTCGCCCATCGCCGCTGTGAGTGACCGTGCGTGTGTTGTGACGAAAATTATGTTTTGAACAGTTCGGATATGAAAAATACAAGGTATGTATCGAGTGTTTTGTAGATTTGTGAGGACGTTGTTGAAAAACTTTAATTGTAATATGGATTGACTGTTATTTAGCTTTGTTTAGGTAAAAAGTTCATTCATATGCGTGAAATAATTGAAGGTTAGGTTTGAGTACAATGTTGGTTTGGTCAAAAAGGCAAAGCGGGCAGGGCAAAGTGAGCATGTGCTCGCTAGGCATAGGCCTTTAAAGCGATTTATATGTTTTCATGTTTTTTAAAGGCTTAACTTGTTTGTATTCATTGCTTTATTTGTTTTAGATGGTCAATAATTATAAAAGGAAAACTGAACAAGGTGCTTGGGATGAACAGTCAATGTCAAAAGCAATGGCGGAAGTAAAAGAAGGGAAAGCAGTAAAAACCACTGCAGCGAAGTATGGCATCCCCCGGGCGACATTACAAAGGCATAAGGCATAGGTTTAGATTCTGATCTCAATTTGTTGGAGTTTTTTAAAGTACTTATGTTGTGTGTTTGGTAAGAAGTACCATTTTTTTATTAAATTTGTTATGTTTTGACTTTGATTAAAGCCTATCTCAATTAATTGGAGTTTTATTTATGTGATTGGCGTAGTTTCTGTCCTTATCTCCAAATAGATATTGTATGGTTATTGCATGAATAAAGTGTGCTCACTTTGCCCAAAAGCTGTGCCCGCTTTAGGCTCCGCCTCGGGCAAAGCGAGCAAAAGTAAAGTTTTGGTAATTCGTTATTTTTATTAGTTTCCCTAAACTTTGCAGATTATTGACGTACGTATAATTAAACTACGATAAATTCAGCTTTAAATAGCATTCAAAGTTAAGGGTTATCGATATTTTCTTCATACTTTTTTGTCGGTGCTTCTAAAGGTGCTCACTTTGGGCCCCCCTCCCCTACTCCTTAACACGTAAGTCAGTAGGGTACATTTTGCAACTTATTGAATTTGTTAGGTACGTGGTATTGCAGTTTCATTAACGATTTTCATTCTTGAAATTGTAGCCTTGTGAAATCCTTTATCTATGGGTCTCAGTACCCATTTACCATAAGGTGGCCTGTCTCTTCTTCTCCTTACCATAAAAAAAAAGGATTATCATTGATTGATTGTAGATTGATGCGGGTTGCTTGCGGGTAATTGAAATGCAAATGTCCTTCATTATTTTTTATTTACAAATAATTAAAAAATACGTGACAGATGCCACTGTAACAAATCTATAGTTACCTAAATACAATATATTATGTAAAACAGATCGCCGGATAATGTTAGAGTGGACATTATAGTAAAATAAGTATGTACAGTCGACTATAAAGAGATGTATCCACTTTTTCACCTTATTGCATTGTAATAAGGTCCAAAAGTGGATACGTAGCTTTGTAGTCGACTGTACAGTATGAATATTATAAGAGGATGCTGATTGTGATCGGATCACATGAAAACAACAGTACAGCTTTGCAAAAAATGTGGTGGCAGATGAAACTACAACACTGACAATCACTACTGTAATTGGATCATGTTGCCAATTTCACTTCAAACATGGCCCCATATCTTTACACATTTTTTTGCCGAGCTTTACCACAAAACAGAACACAATGAATATCCTTTGCTTATTAAAATCATATCATACTATTTTTATTGGAATATTAAGGCGCTCATTCAAAAATGCAGCGCTGGGCGTCTATTTTACTGCGTTAGAACGATATTGCGTTTGACGTGTTTTAGAATCGTTTTTGACTCGGCCGTCACAACTGTCAATGAAATGAGAGTTATCAGAACGTTGACAATACGGAAACACTTCAAAAGAGATATCGTTTATACCGTGTACAATCTCAGCCCAACTCAGAGGATAAACCAATAAAATTCATCGTGTCAGCCGGAAAATGCATCTAATTTAGTCATGTTACACATCGATCAAGCTCAGTTTCAAAGTCGACTTGTAAAACATATAAACTGACCAAATTAGAAATGCTAGCCCAATCAACAATCCATTGCTGTATTTACCGTTCTGAATGAGCAAGCAACTAATTATAGCTTTATCTTTATTGTTGATTACAAAAAAAAATCTCCACAAAATGTAGGTTTTTGGTACAATTTTAATTCTACTTATTCCTCGAAGAATATTATCCTTATTTAAGTAGATAAGGTAAAGAAATAATTCAGATTTTAAAAATAATAGAGCGATTCTAATATTTGCACTAAATATACTAAACAATTGCATTACTTTCTGCATATAAAAACATCCAAAAAGGATTATTGCATAACTTTTATTTACTATCCAGAGGTATTTTACTAAAACTATACGTAGACTAGGAAACTGTGTTCGCTATATAAAACTACACGTAACAACAGACAAGCCAAGCGCTTCCGCTGAGATATCATACAACATATATTTACGCTACGAAGATAACATAGAATATCAAAAGAAGTCGTCAAACAAACAGAAAAACTTTCGTTAACTGTTAGCAAATATAAAAATACCTCAGAGCCCGCCTATTGAACTGACATACTGTATTTTGATACCTGTATTTGTTATAATTACTGTCTCTAACTAAAATATTTCTTGATGTATTGGATTTCTATTATGACAGCATAATACTACATATATTTTATAAGACGACAAAATTGCAATAGTCCATTTATATTATTATTCAAATAAACGAAATCAATAGGTAAATATTATGACGAAATATACTAAACATTAAAACATCGAAATATTTATGAAAACATTTTTAAAGCAACATACACCAACATCATGATTAAAACTGTATTTAACGCCAACAGAAGAGACAATACCCCCGCGAAACCCACCATACTAATTTAAAATCTACCAGCAAGGAAATAAAGTTCAATTCCCTTTGCTCTTAAATTACATTTTTTAATTTGAAACAAATAAAAATGAACTTTATTATCATTGAAATATAGTTTTAAACTAAATTGCCTTACGTGCCTTCTATGGCACAACGGATCTCACGAGGATATTTTTTTTTAAATAAAACCACAATCCGTCGTTTTCTTACTGGACTAGAAAGAAAATACCGACGATTGCTGCCGCCCCTAGCTTAACATTAAATCGTATTGCACAAGCAAAATTAACTTTAGACGGATACCTACTTGATAAAAAGTATATTGGAAAATAAGTAGACAAATAGACGAAACATTACATTTTAACGATCACAGATCTAAAAGTTTCTGACGTTACGTCGAATTTAACGTTTTTGGCACGAACACAATTTATCATACAGGGGAAAGGTGTAGAATTTTAAAATTTAAAATATTGTAAAGGACAAGTCGCCCGGGTTGCAAGTGGATCTCGAGATCCATGGGTATATACTATCTCAAGACAGCAAACGCACTCTATACTCTGTTTTTTTTTACTGTAAAGTACTGGCCATAGAAAATACGTGGCGCTCATTTGTTTCTTGCATACTCGTAGAACTTGTAAGGGGTATACATATCGTCACTACTTTGGAAAAACCTCGTATCTCATATGTCGTTATGTATAATTTTAAATATGAGATACGAGGTTCTTTCAAAGTAGTGACGATATAGTAAAATAGAAAGATAAGTAGGTATAGTTTAAATTTATTTTTTGGTGAGTTAATATCATAATTTCTAATACCTTATCTTGCAGACGTGATTTATGGTGTAATATAAAACTAAGTTTGTACTTCGTGCCACAAACGATAACCTCCGAAACGTCGGTAAAGTACGTAACTTCGTAAGAAGGGGTATTGTAAAATAGTTCTTATGCCGATATAAATTAAAATTTAGTTCATTATGGATAAACTGGATGCGATATTGCACATATTCTAGAGCCAGTGAGATGCCAAAACTTTAGGTACAATCACGCACTTTTATTCACCGATACAACCCTGTCGTTATTAGCAGCCGCAAGCCGCGAGAAAGGCATTACACGGAAATTTCTCATTGGTTTTCTGCAACAGGGGTCTATAGTGGCTCAACGCTCCAAGTCCGTGACCGTACCCCGTACAAGTTACGCCTCTAAACAATTAACAATATACAACGCAATCTAAACCCTACAACCCATCAGCTACTCTTAATATTAAGAAGTTTACACACGACCCAGCCTTTTTAAAAAGAAATATAATTCACTAAGCTATGTTTCGCTGTACATACCTCAACAAAAATGTTATCAACGATAATCTATTAGAAACTTAAAATCAAGGTAATTTTTTTTTTCGAGGCTAAAAAGTGTAAAAAAATATGGCTGACGTATCAGTGCTCAAAATATGAAGTGTCAAAATGCCATCAAGACATGATTTATAAATACATTATCGAATTATACTACATTTTATATTTTAACATTTACGTTGACGACATACTCCCACCATAGCTCTCATAACTGTTGTAAAAAATAATTCATACAATAAGTAGAATTTTAAGTAATAGTAGATTTTAGATATAAAAGACAACAGACTTATTCTAAATATCCTTATAGTTATTTTAAATTTATCATGTGATTATATAGTTTATTGGATTCCTATTCACAAATTATAATTAATGTGTAAAACTTGCGCTTAACTAAAATAACGTCTAATCACTAGCCATGTAATTCGCAATAATCGAAATAATATAAAATTGGATTCACGCTAGCTTCAAAATATTATATGTCACTAGATACCTGTCAGCATTACATAAACAATTACCTAATATATTTCCCATCGCAGATGAAATGACACCAATATCATAGCAATTCATTGATGGATGTGTACACATAAAATTGGGTAAGTAATAGAATATAATAACAACAAAACTTCTATTACTTATAAGACATAAACCCACTTCGTATAACTTCATTTGATATAACATTTAGTTGGTATAAATGAACGAAATATATAACGATAAAATATATAATCTCATAACATTATATTATTATTTACTATGGACATAATAACTTCTTGCATAAAAAATAAATGTATTTATCTAATATTCAAAACCCATAACATATATTTAATATAACAAACATAACGCTGAAACAATGTACTTAATTATGGCGCTTCATTATAGGCTTTAATATTTCTATTAGATCTGGTTTGTATTATGTCTTATCATCATTATTTTTGTTATGTATTTAAATAAATGTATCTTATGTATGTTATAGGAAATAAAATTTGTCCAAATTAACGTTATGCCATACGATACATAAATGAAATTATAGTTTAAGTTGTTATGTCCAACGTTTCAATCTTATGAACATTTTTGAAATGAAATTATAAAAAACGTTGTTATATGTTATGCGTTGTGCACGCCACAAAATTAGTATCAAGTTTCAGACGTTTGTCTAGTGTGAATCCAACTTTAAAGCAAAACTCAGTCCCAGATATATGTGATAGCTGTAGTTTAAATGCTACAAGACCATCAAACGTGTTCGGCATTTAGAAAGAGAACGATAACGTTATTTCTCGCTCTGGATGCTCTAGTTCGATTGTCCTTTAGCATTATTATGCGGCAGCATTTTAGTCGAACTATATTACACTACAGTCGTAGCGCTTCGGCAATGTCCGTGAAGCCGAGCATGTACGAACGCCTACGGAAAACGCGAAGTCTCTAAAACGCACACATATGCCGTATTATGCATTTATAAAACTACTCTTATTGGTTGCAATAAGCCAAAATTTGATCCCAGGTTATATTTAATTTATTTATAATATTAATATTGTAAAGTGTAAAATATTATGCTCGAATAATCAAACTGTTCCGTATAAAATTGAGCAGAAATACTTATTCCATAATATGTAACTAGTGTATAAAATGCATAAATATAACAAAAAAAAATGCAAACAATTATTGTTCATTATTATTAATAATAAATTTCATCTAAATTTACAATTGCTTCACTGGTGTGCGATGGCATGACCAGTCAAAAAAATGTTGCATAAATTGATGTTCATATATTGGATATATTTCATGCGATCATTTTTCTTACATACATGGCTCATCAAAACGAACTTTTTCTATTAAAAGATGAATACTATCTAAGACAATTCACTCTTAGGCGTATTTCATACGGTCAATCTGACACTTAGATGTCACTTCTAAACACATTGAACAATACATTCCGCTTACGTCAAAACATCGTTTTCGTTGAGACAAATACACCTATATCGATTGTTCGCAAAAAAGTTTTTTCTGCTCGAAGGTTTACAAGTGATTTCAACATCGTACAAATGTTTTGTCGATGATACCATGGAAAATCACATTCAAGCCTTTACAAGTAAACTGGATAAAATTCGTTGCCATGACAACCGGGATCTAATATTACAATGCCAGCGAGATATCGTGCTGGGCCGAGTCGAAATGATATTTCATTTGTTTAGGTACAAACATTGACGTATTCTATTGGCTGAGGAACTTAAAATATTCGTTAATTTAATATTTAGTTAAATACCTAAACAAATGTAGTATAGCACCTTGAGTTTAACCTTTTCAACGCTATGTCAAATACAAAAGTCGTCACTCACATGCCAATGACAGCTTAAAACCAGAGTTAATATCAACCTTGTCTCATAGACACTCAGGTCTATTTTGCGCGGGCAACCATGACGGATATATCCGTAGTTGGCGCTGAACCAGTGTTGAGGATATATCCGTCAATGGCGTTAAAAAGGTTAAATTCAGTTTTGGCTCTTAGGCACTGGGTCTTCCAATAACGCCGTGCGCCGCGATGCTTATTTTAAAACACACTATGGTCTTGACATGGTACCACAACCGACTGGCGCTTCGCTACGAAAGCGATACGCTCAAGTATAGAATGAATGTCGTTGGCATGGCAACAAAAGTGTTAAGGCGGGTACGAATTGGAGCAGCCTTTGGTTGAGGCACGCAGGGCTCACTTATTTTGCTCAAATTCGTACGCGCTCACGCGCTGTGCGCGAGTAGTGGCGCTGAGAGTCGGTCTTTTGACCGTGCTCAAAGCCGCCTTAGTGGGCGTGCCTCGCGTAATTTGGACGTGTATCCTAGCGAACCGCGGGCAGGACGACTCTAAGGACGACGAAGTTCTAACTTGTCTGTGGGCGAGGCGCCTACAAATTTGATAAAGTTGAGCCGTTCCACTACCGAGGCTATTTCTTCTTTTTGTTCCGACGCCATTTTGAAATGTCGGCTCGCTGCCTGACCCGCGCATGTTTATGTGGTCGCGAGCAGCTCGCCGCTCGGACTCGTCCCCAGCTTCAAACTCACAAGGTGTAGCCTAGAGCTGCGACTCGTGGAGGCGTCAGAGCGCGGACTCGGGCGCGGGCGCGGGCGGCGCGCGCGGCTCGCCGGGGTTCATGTCGATGCGGCCGGCGCGCGCCCACACCAGCAGGTCCATGATGAACGCCAGGAACATCAGCCCGGCCGACAGCCCTGGGGGGGGGGGGACTCTTACTGGGGCTGCGGTCGCGTGACCACTTCTCAACAACATCATTATCAGCCGCAAGACTAAATCATTTTCAGCTAACATTTGAGATATTGAGAAAGTAAGTTAACAAATCTATAAATTTCGGATTGATTTTTCATTAATTATAAATAAATAAAATTTTGGAGGACAAATTCACACAAATTGATCTAGTTTCAAAGTAAGCTCTAGGCTTGTACTATGGGTACTAGACAACGTTAAACATACTTATCTAGAGAAATACACAGAAAACATATTCGAGCTCATCACACAAATATCTGCCCTTACCGGGATTTGAACCCAGGACCGCTGACTTCAGAGGCAGGGTAACTCACTAGGCCAACGTGTCGTTTAAGCCAATATAATGTCATAAGTGTCATAACAGTAAGACCACAAATATAAGTTACGCCGGCAATCTTCGTCCACGCATCTAGGTGCTCACTAATGCCGAAGATAAACGAACGTAAAAATCAATTCAATACACCTTCCTTATCGTGTTGTAGTAGAGAGGACAATAGAGAGATCTCTCTCCAGGCGGGTGTTATGCCTGGGGACCGAAGTCCGTTTGGATGAAGCTGGAAGTGGTATATAAGTCAACCGACTGAAGAAACTTCGTTAGCGCGATGTAACGCACTGTCAGATTTAGTTGCTTTGCCTGACGCTGGTGGCGCTGGCGAATTGTTTGTTACAAGTTGTCACTAGATGTCGCTAGGTCGCCACAGTGTTACGCGTAAGGTAGAATATGAAATGACAGTACTCGTGCTTACTCGCTCATGGCGATTAGCGATTAGCGCTTAGCGCTCGTGCGTCTCAACTAGTGTACGAATGACAACTGACGCGACGCGTCGCTGCAATGGCTGCCGAATATTTGACCAATAGCCGTCGAAGTTTTACTAGCTTATAATTGGCGAAAACGTTTTCGCGCCTTCTGAAAAAATGCTTTCTGCGCAGGTACATTGTTGTAACTTATATTTGTGGTACTACTGCACGCAAGTGTCCAAAAGTTTGGTTACCAAGATAGAGGTGGCGCAGGCTGTCGTTGTCGTAGGAGGCGCAGGCGCCGGTGGCGCCGCACACGAGGTCGCGCGCGCGGCACGCCGCGTCGATCGCCGCGCCGAACACGATCGGGCACGGCACGTTGCCGAACACGCCGATCGCGAACTGGATCACGCCCATCGCCATCGCCTTATCTGTAAAAAAACTAACTCATTACCATACCTGGGATATCTCGGGGCATCTATACGAAAGTGATGTAGCAAAATATACTATCGACAAAAAAAATATATCGATGTTACTGTCAAAATCTAAATGTTACATACATACATAACATCACGCCTTTATTCCCAGAGTGGGGTAGGCAGAGCTACAGAAATACCAACAACTCTAAAAAAACTTGTTGATAATTCTGCTACCACATTTTGCACAATCAGGCCAAGAAGTTTACTAGTGTATTGGTGATAGGTTGCAAGCCCATCGCCTAACAGTACTACAAGCCCTTATTCCCTTAGTCGCCTCTTACGACATCCACGGGAAGACATGGAGTGACACTAATCTAACCCGGAACCACACAGGGCATCTAAATGTTATGCGACATAAATAAGTATTACTTATTAACTCCTCATTTTTAAATAAAAATGAAACAAATTAAAACGTGTACCTATTTATATGTTTATTTTAAAATAGTGTTCATAATATAATATACATTCAATATTTTTTCATATTCGATGGTATTAATGATTGCCGTCTAGATGAAAATATCCACTTTAAACTGCTAAACGTTATATCAACGACCACAGTGATCAACGGGGCATTCTTTAAATATTTATAATGACTCAAAGCCAATTTCTCATTTATGTTGGTTATTGAAATTTCCTCACCTTTTATAAGGCTGTTTAATTTATTCATGGTGTCATAATCAGTATTTAACTACATCGACATCTTTTTTATCGATATCAAATCCGTAGAATTTGCCCTAGTTATCCCAGGTATGCTCATTACCAGGTGTGCTATAGAACCATTCTACCGTGCTAACACAAATGGCAGTATTTCAGACAAAACTCCTGTAGCACATCGTCGGTGAAACTGCAATACCGCGTAACTAACAAATTGAAAAAGTTGCAAAATACTCCTTAACAAGTAAGTAAGTAAGGCACATTTTACAACATATTGAATTTGTTAGTCACGCGGTATTGCAGTTTCATCGGTGAAATGCAACCTTATTGCCAAATAGATAGGATTGAATCTGCTTTGGCTATTGTATTTGTGATACCGAGTTCTTTTTTTTTTGAGGGCAGAATTATCAAGGCAATTTAGTTTAAACTTTATTTCAGAGAACATAAAGTTCATTTTTATTTGTTTAAGTTGAAAATGGCATGTAAGAGCAAACGTAATTGAACTTTATTTCCTTGCTGTTAGATTCAAATACCAACTAATAAAGGTCATCGTATTTGTAGTATGGTGGGCGACACGAGGTTAAGACTGCCCTGCTAACATAAAATGCAGTATCTCAGACAAAACTTCTGTAGCAAATGTAGCATTATAACTAACGGTGTAGGATTGAATCTGCTTTGGCCATTAAATCTTAGGAGGGCAGAAGAGACTTGTGAACCTGAAATTATCCATACAAAATGCGATAACATTTCTCCCCCTTAAACCTAGTCCGATTTTTTAACATCTTGTAGATATTATGGAAAACTAAGTCTGTACGTTTCCGCTTTTGTTTTTTATTTTATTTTGGTTCAAATAAATATTTTCTTGAAAAAGAAAACGTACAGACATAGTTTTTCCTAATATCTATAACATATTCAAAAATCGTAAAAATCGTGTGACATTTAAGGGGAGGAAAATGTTATCGCGTTTTGAATGGATTTTTTTGATTCACAGTCCTCTTAAAATGTCCAACACTGGTGCCATCACTCTATGCGAAAAGATTTTATGCGAAACGATACACTATGCGAAAATATTTGATGGCCAGCCACTCACCGTGTTTGTCCGTGCACCGTATGATGAGCAGCACGGCGCCGACCTCGCCGCTGGCGTGCACGAACATGAGCGCGGCGAAGATGGCGATGAAGGCGTAGATCTGCTTGCACGGCCCGCCGCACTCGCCCGACACCGCCGAGCCGCCCGCCACGCTCGCCGACGAGTTCGACACCTCGAAGCGGGCCATGCTGTAATTGAAAATACGTTATTAATTACCGAAGGAAAATCTCAGTAATTAAGACAGTCCCAAACTAGGCCCTAAGCTTTACTTTTTAAGGGGATTGTGAAGCGACGCCTCAATCGCGTAGCTGTTAAAAATAATCCATAGATTTAGCTCCGGGCGATAACGTTTTTGACCCCCCAAATCTAATCCGATTTCCACGATTTTGAATACGATGTAAATATTATGGAAAACTAGGTCTAGGATCTAGATGAAATTTTGCACGGAGTCAGATTATAGTCTGACATACGATATAAGCTACCTTTCGTGCCGAAAAATTGGACAGTTTCAGAGGGAAAGCGATAAAAGACTATGCCAACTTTATAGTGGGAAACTGTATAAAATACGAGAGATTGTATGTTAGTTAGTTACTCCATCACGATGCAACGGCGAGACGGATTTGGATGAAAATTAGAATGAAAAAAAACTTATACCTTGGAATTATCACTTAAGGTATTTTCATCTCGGAAAATTGTGAACGTCCCGAGGGAGAACGGATAATCGTAATCAATGCGGACGAAATCGCGGGCAGAAGCTAGTGTTATATAAACGAAAGTGTTCGTTGGTTTGTCTTTATTTGTAATACAATAGAGCAATGACTCGACGTGTTTTGTGTCATATAGATAGCTGCGAGCGTTTTATAGTTACTTTTATCGACGGATTAAATATTTTTATCGCGGAATAACTGTTGACGTATGCTCACATTGCGAATAACGTCACTACTTTGAAAAAACCTCGTATCTCATAATTCATGACGTACGATTTTAAACTTATTTCTCTTCATTTTAAGGTTTAAAATCTTCCATCACGAAATACGAGATTCAAGGCTTTTTCAAAGTAGTAGCGATATGGTGAAATCCGTTAAGTTTTATATGCATTTCAGATGACGACAAAGGAACGATTAACGATTAACATGCGCTTCACTTGGATCCAATTTTGACATCTCAAATGAGATTAAATAAAAATGTCGCATAGGTGACACACCAAGATAATAAAAAAACTATAAAACCCTGCGTTCTTGTTGTGTTCCGTACTTTTGGCTACTTCGGATGCTAAGTTACCGGCGGCGGTGTAACGGTACGAGCGACGTCTTGAATGTAATCAAGTATAAATACGGCAAATTTGCCGTTGTGTGTACTCTGATATACTTGACCACTGTACATGTTACTGATTTCGAACTATTTGGTGATCTTGACTGCTACGTACTGCATGACGCTGACTGTGCAATAGTGCGTTATAGTTGTACACTTACGCGTCCAATGCTCTGTTTGGCCCCGTCAAGTTGCCGCCCGCGGTGATGCAGGAGCAGTCGGAGTAGAGCCACGTGGAATTGTCGAGCTGCCGGCTCGCCTGGCAGCCGGCCTGGCACGGCGACAGGTACGTAAACGTGTCCTGGAACCAAATACAAAACAATAAAGCATATACTTTTTTAATCAAAAGAAGAGGTTTTTGAGTGCTTTGGTGCTAAGTGTTTTTTTTTTTGGATAGTATTTGCTTAACAAGACCAAACGTCGCTTATCTAACAACACTGCTCAAGTCGAAAATTTGCGGGGTTTGCATTTAAATTTCATTGATAAGCCAATAAGAGTATTTGAAAAGAAGTGACAGCGCCCAATTCGGTTGGCCCATAGATTAAGAACTAAAGGCATAGAAGGAGCCTTAAAACGATATCGTCAAATCTCAAGGTGTTGTCAACTTGAGTAAAGTGGTCTCCAACGACACTAACTCGTCGTAGAATATATAAGCAACAGTGTACGACCGTGATATTTTTAGCTTATAGAACAGTCTCTTTTTGGCACACTGAATCCCAATAAGACTGTGCATATCAGTTATGCCTTTTATTTTATCGCACCTTCCATGCCTTAAGTTCTTATTCTATGAGCTGGCCTCTGCGTTTGACCTTGTTTTTAGGCTCTCATGTAAAGTTGGTCAATACGACTTGAGCTTTCTTATTTTTGATAAACCAAAGACGCCATTGTAAAAATGAGTCATTATTTCGCCAATCATATAAAGAATATTTGACATAACTTTACATTTACATCTGTGTATATTTATGCGGGGCTCGCCTCACAACTGACAAAGAAGCTCCATCTAGTGGTAATCGTTGAGATTACAGTACTGTCGTTTTCGCCCACGGTAGACCCCTTCAGATCACATATGACGTTCAAATCTCAAAATCGATTTTTGTAAATACTTCATTATTTGGTTGGATTAGCGAAACGAGTATATCTAAAGGTGGGTACGAATTAGAGCAGCATCGGGATGAGGCACGCACGACTCACCTATTTTGCTCAAATTTGTACGCGCTCACGCGCTGTGCGCGAGCAACGGGCGGGCGGCGCGCGGCGAGCCACCAAGGGTCGGTCCTTTGACCGTGCTCAAAAGCGCCTCAGTATGCGTGCCTCGCGTAAATTGGACGCGTATCCGAGCGTGCCGCGGACAGAACGACAACTTCTAACTTCTCTGTGGGCGAGTCGCGTACAAATTTGATAAAGTTGCTGAGCCGTCCAACCACCGAGGCGATTTCGTCTTCTTTTTGATAATAATTCGGTGAATTATGACAAAAGCAGCCCGAGCTGCCATCGTGTCCGACGACATTATGAAATGTCGGCTCGCGGTAACTACGACCCCGGGTCCGTTTCATAAAAGCGGACGTCACTTTTTACTACATGTTGGAAAGAGATTTCCGCTTATAATATAAACTAATATTTTTCATGAAATAGGCTCGTTATGCTGTTAGAAGGCCGCAACTCGAACCATCGACTTGGCGAATTTCTGACCCATGCCATAAAAAAACAGGTTGCTCACCTCTCCGCAGACAGGGTTGTAGGAGACTCCATCGCAGTGGCAGGAGTAGCTGCAGGCCAGCGGTGCGCCGTCCAGCGCGCGGTAGCTCTCCTCAGGACAGCTCACGAACATCAGAACCACCATGCCTGCCAGGAAACAACATGATTTGGTCACCAGTTCAAGCTTAGAGAGCCAGGGGTCAGGGGCTATGATGCCCTCAAACCTTTGTGTTCAATAGAAGCTAAATTTAAGCACGGTTTATAATTTAAATGTTTCGGTTTGTAATATTAAATAACTTTGGTTAAAATATGCAGTAGATTAGGATGCGGTTTCCACTATCATAATTTGATCATCACATACATAGATAACATCACGCCTTCATTCCCAAAGTGGTGAAAGACAACTCAAAAAAGATTTGTTGGTAATTCTGTAACCACATTTTGCACAATTAGGCTAAGATGTTTACCAGTGTAATATTAAAGACAGGTTGCAAGCCCATCGCCTAACAGTACTACGAGCCCTTATTCCCTTAGTCACCTCTTACGACATCCACGGGAAGACATGGAGTGGCACTATTCTAACCCGGCAACCAAGCGGGCCTTAATTATTATTAGAAAAATATACTTAATTTAAAGAATAGCTTATCTACATAAATACACTAACTAATACTAATAAAATACCTAACTAATATAATAAGTGCGAATGTTTCTGAGTATGTCGTTTTGTTTACCTTTTCACTAAAACGGCCAAATAAGGAATGGAGATAGCTGATACAGCTGTTTTATCTCACGAGAGCGGGTGTGTGTCGATGCACGTGCACGTCGCCAATCCGCTTTCGTGAAATACAACAATTGTACCCTGAATGAACACGGGCTACCATTTACCCCCAATGAATCACTGTTGACAACGCGGGATGAATTAAACTATTATATTTGATATATACATAAATGAATCCCTATTTCCCTTGGTCACGGCATCACGCTTGAACGGCTGGACCGATGTCTTTAATAATTTTTTTGTCGTGTTTGTTATTGTCACGAGAAGGTTCTTATAGAAAGAAAAAAAACAATTGGGAAAGTCAGAAATTTGCAGCGAAGCGGCGAATCGATAGTATATGTATAGTGTATCGAGGTAAATATGGTACATTAATTCCAATTCTTTTTTATCACCAGCCTCCCTAAAAAAGCGAACAGGATTATTTTGACTTACCAGCGCTGTAAATCGCGGCGGTGGCGGCGGTCCACGCTGCCACCTGTCTCGCCGTCGGAACTAGCTTCAGGATCACGACTCCTGACGTGATGATGCCCAGACCCATAACAAGGATACCGCCCAAACCTGGAACGTAATATGCAATGTTAGTTAGAGGAATATTGTAGTTTTTTATATCCAGGGCCCGTATTGTGGTCGCGTTTATTTTTTATTTACTTAAATACTGGTCTGTGTGTGACAGATATTTTATCCACATTGATAAACACGACCATAACAGGTCCGCTGGTCGCCTTAAGACAATGGTAAGTGAAATCTGAGAAACATAGATATTTATGTCGTTTTCAAAAAAAACGACACAGTTAAAGGATTAGTGAAAACAAAAATCACGATCGCGCCCTTTGTGTAACGAAAGTTAGTCATACAAACTATATGGGTAACTCTCGTTACGTTGAGTTTTGTTTTAATTATAGCCCTAAACTATTTAAAAAAATATTGAAGTTTGCATTCTTAAGCCATTTTCTTCAGTTTACTGTCTTCAGTTAATTGTTCATAAATACTAATGTTATGCCACGTGCATGTTGGGCCACGTGTTGTTAGTGTTTCGTTGCATTGTATGAATTTCAGAGTGCCTTGGTGTCAAACTGTTTCATTTAAGTAAATAAATAAATCTTATCTTATCTTACAGACAGGCCCTTTCAGATAAACTTCGACCCCTTTAGGATCTTTTGTACAATTACCCTCATACACACTCAGCTGTTCGAATGTGCAGGTTTCCTCAAGTTGTTTTTACTAATGTAAGAAAATCGCATTGGTACATGGTGACCGCCGGGGTTCGTACTCAGTGCCTAAGATTACAAGTCGACACCTAAGCCAATAGCTATGCCGCCGATACTCTTCATTTTAAGGGCGCAAACACAAGACTGCAATCCTAAGTAATTCGTTTATTTATTTATTTATTTTAAAGTTACACTTATAGTTTAACAGTCGGAAACAAAGCACCTACAATGTTATAGTTATTAAGAACCAGCTCTACAAGGAGAAGGAAGAACAAAAACAATACGTTTTAAACAGTAACAGTTGCCAGTTATCAGCAAACACGTCGGCATCTTGGGTATGGGAAACCAGCTCATTGGGTAGCGCCTGCGCCCGAAAGGTGGGCGTAGTTAATTACCCCGGTTGCCTTATTAAATTTGTTGCTAAAGTCTATACTGAATGAGAACTTTTTTAACCTCGTCTAAGTTAAGCCTGTTTTAAATTGGGGCCATTTGGGGCCTTAGAGAGCCGATTTTTTGTTGTAAAAAGCGCCTTTCGAGGTCAAAGAAAAAAGTTAATAAATATCAATGGACAATGTCACCCAAATTGACCTAGTCCTAAACTAAGCTATAGGCTTGTACTATAGGTACTAGACAACGATAAACATGCTTACATAGAGAAATAAATACTTGAATCCATTTTCTATGTATGCGTTTATCACACAAATATTTGCCCTACCGGGAATAGAACCCGGACCGCTAGCTCCATAGGCAGGGTCACTACCAACTAGGCTAACGCGTCGTCAATTTACACGGTTGCTAAAGCAAAAAGAACATTCTGGGCCTTCATTCTCTCCATAGTACCTCACCCGAGACAAGGTTGGCGTCGTGCGTGGGTAGCCGGAACTGCTTCTCCAGGTACTTGGGGAGGAAGCTGTAGACCCCCGAGATCGGCATAAGGTGGAGAACCGAGCTGGCCGTCCGCCACATGAGGATGTCGTTGGTGAGCTGACGCTTGATGGTGGCGAAGAAGTCTGTAAGGAAATTGAGAGAGGTTAGAGAAGATGTGATAGAAAGCCAAAACTTTGGCAATCAATACTAATATTATAACATACATACATACATAACATCACGCCTTTATTCCCAGAGTGGGGTAGGCAGAGCTACAGAAATAACAACAACTCTAAAAGACTTGTTGATAATTCCGTAACCACATTTTGCACAAGCAGGCCAAGAAGTTTACTAGTGTATTAGTGACAGGTTGCAAGCCCATCGCCTAACAATACTACAAGCCCTTATTCCCTGAGTCGCCTCTTACGACATCCACGGGAAGACATGGAGTGGCACTATTCTAACCCGGCAACCACACGGGCTCACTAATATTATAAATGTGTAAGTAACTCTGTCTGTCTGTCTATTTGTTACGCGTTCACGGATAAACCGCTTTGGATGAAATTCGGTATGATGTAGTCCCAGGGAAGGACATTAGGGTACTTATTATCCCGAAAAATGGGACGGTTCCTGAGGGAATAGCGATAAACTTCTACGCGGACGAAGTCGCGGGAAACAACTAGTACAATATAATTCAAAAACATTTTATATACCTCTACATACAGCAAAGAAAGGAGTATACTCTTAGGTACAAAAATAATGTCACATACTGATTAAATAGGTATTCTTAATTAATGTAACTACAGGGGTAGGCAGGAATACCAATAACACTAAAAAGAATAGTTTATAATTCTGTAACCACATTTAGCACAATCAGGCCAAAAAGATTACTATTGTATTAGTGACTGGTTCCCTTAGTCGCCTCTTACGACATCCACGGGAAGACATGGAGTGGCACTATTCTAACCCGGCAACCACACGCTAATGCTCATGTTATTGCTAATGTGATGAATTAAAATAAACAGCAGAACTAAGCATGCGGTGCAAACTGAAATAAACAACCTAAAAATACAAATAAATAACCTATTTAAAAAAAACGTGAATAATAAATTTTATGCATATCTCAGGTTTGAGCCAGATGCCGTCCGGTTATTCTGTGACATTGCGCAAACAGTTACATGCTCTTTCAAAGTGCCAAGAAACACGAGTATATTTACTAACAAACATGTTCTTCTTTTTTCCATTTATTTAAAGGTTCAATCAACCTTCTTGTCCTTAAAAAGATTTCAAGTTAGCGGGCATTTAAGTTCAAAGAAACTCTAAACTTTTTTTTTTCATATGGGTACGTATCATAATACATAAAGTTCAAAACACATAAGGGTTTATAATACATTATGGTCATAAATAACAATGTATTTTATTTCTGAAACAGTAAACTTCTAGAATTGTTATAAAACAAACCTATCCTAACCTAATGGGTTCTACGAGGATACCTTTTAAAAAATCTTGAAAAGTTTTGCGGTGTCAGAAATAAAACCATTATATATTATGAGCAAACACCGGATTGGCGGAAGCAAAAATGTACCAGTGCTAGTGAATTATTAAATATCGACTAAGTTTATCGACAACTTTTTTCGTGACATAAAAATATGGATTTTACATTTCTTGCAAATCTTTATTGAGTGATCAGCTTTCCATGAAGATAAACAAACTTTTTTCTTCCTAGGCATTTTTAACAGACTAAAAAATCTAAAAGGTTCTCAATTCGTCCAAATGCTAAAGATTATGGTTGTACTGAATGAATTGTTACTCAATGCAATTTCAATGTTTGTCAAAAATGACTCGAGTCCAGAGTCAACGTCAGATACCGTTTATTTATAGTTGCGATAAGACGTATAAATAACCGACGTTTGCACATAATTAAAATTTACTTTCACCATTAGTTATGATAATGATGATTTAAAATTACTTTTTATCGATGTCGTTAAACTTAGTCGATATTGAATAATTCACTAGCACTGGTACATTTTTGCTCCCGCCAATCCGGTGTTTGATTATGAGATTATGATCATTATGCATTTTAAACTTTATATATGATACAATCCCCTTCAAAACATTAAATATGTGTACACAAGTAAAAAGTGAATTCAATTCTCCAGCAGACACATATCTATTCAAATCTTGAAATATTCTCAGTGGTGTAAACTGCCTCACGATTTTCTATGAAAATAGTGTCTCTTGGAGCGGAGTATTTTATTATTTCCACTTCATCATGTGATACCATAGGTTAAATCTGGCTTCTTTAGTAAAGAGCTGCGGTAAATGCGATACCTATAAAGAACTACATACATACATAACATCACGCCTTTATTCCCAGAGTGGATAGGCAAAGCTACAAAATTACCAACAACTCAAAAACTTGTTACCACATTTTGCACAAACAGGCTAAGATATTTACCAGTGTACTCGTATTAGTGACAGGTTGCAAGCACATCACCTAAGTCCTTATTCCCTTAGTCGACTCTTACGACATCTACGGGAAGACAGAGTGGCACTATTCTAACACGGCAACCACACGGAACGGCTAATAAGAACTATAATAATTCATCCAGAAGTAATCAAAAGAATAAGACTACCTTTGAATATGGGCTTGCTTTTCTCCTTGTGCTTCCTGATGACGGGCACCGGTTCCTGGCGGATCTGCTTCGGGAAGAAGAACATCAGCGCCGACAGTATCACGATGAAGCTGGCGATGAACACCATGCCTGGAGCAAGACAATACTTCATATTATTATGGTTAATGGTGATAATGATGCTGGTGGTGGTGGTGGTGGTGGTGGTGATGATGATAAAATAAAAAACGAGAAGTCTGTATAGCTCTGACTCGACGAACTTAACTAAAAGGTTAGTCGGTATGATGGAGAAACAAAAGTCTTTTAGATCACAATCAATTCTTTAACTGCAAATATTAGTTACTACAGTCACAAGGTGTTATAATATATTATTACTGGTAACGTAATCGTAAGAAAACTAATGATTTGCTGGACATATAGGTTTTTTATTGTTCTGTTATGTTCTCAACGATAGTACCAAAACTGTCTTGAAATTTTCCAGTTAGAGACGTGCCGTTCTTATCGACTTTACGAGAGGAAGTCTCTTGAAAAAAGATCGTCTGTCGAGTATGTCCATGAGTGTGCATTATGCACCCTAGACTGCAGTTATCTTTCTAATTCTGACACATTTGTATTGCCAACTCGGTGTTGTTTAACTTTTTCTGTATGAAATAACATTACAACTCATATCGTCCATAAGCATTATAAGCAAAGAGTTAGGCAGTTAAAAAATTAATCTCGAAACTCTCGAAGTCAGTTTTCACTCGAGCACACGCTTCTTTATTCAAAAATTGGTCTAATTCCGAGGCGCTAGAACACCTCATTTGAATTTGAATCCTATATTAAACGGTCATGGTTCGATGTAACTTTGGTTATGCCTCTATTTTTAAAGCGCGGGCTCAGGAGGCGTTAGTCACACTTCGCAGTGCACAAACCTAGACAAGATTGAATTATGCAAAGATCCTTTTTAACCCCTCCGACGCAAAGAGGGGTGTTTAAAATGTGTAGCAGAGTATATTTGTGTTTGTCTATGGCATCGTAGCTGGTAATTGGATAGACCGATTTGGACGCAGTTTTTCTTAAACAAAGAGAGTTTCATCTGGATGGTTATTAGGTAAAACTGGTCACTTCTATGGAAATTCTGTACTAAGTGACCCGTTTTCATTGCTCTTGACTATAGTTATTTAATTATTCGCACAATTACTTTATAAAAAGGCGGCTTATTCCTTATATCACCCATAAACAAAACAAGGTTTGAGTAGTTCGTTCATACGAGAAGGATTTAAACGTCCAGTATAGGTGAAAAACTTGCGTGAACGACCAGGGCCTCTATTCAGGTGCGTTAAAACGACATCGTGTTTGACACGTTTAAGAATCGTTTATGTCACAGTCGCCATTATTGTAAATGACATAAGAGTTCTTTATCAAAACGTTGACAATACGGAAACACGTCAAAGACGATATCGTTATTACCGTGTAGAATCCCAGCCCTGGGCCTCTATTCAGGTGCGTTAAAACGACATCGTGTTTGACACGTTTAAGAATCGTTTAGGTATGTCACAGTCACCGTTATTGTAAATGACATAATGAGAGTTATCAAAACGTTGACAATACGGAAACAGGTCAAAGACGATATCGTTATTACCGTGTAGAATCCCAGCCCTGTTGTATGTAATTGTAACACATCTGTATAGACCGTTCGACATTCTATATTTGAAATTTGACGTAAGTCCTATATTACTTTTGTACACAACTACATGCAAGAGATGCTTTACCTAAGTTTTTTACCTGCATTACAATACATCGTAAATATAATATAAAATAGTGTAAGTTTATTATTAATGCCTAGACATTTTGGATGTGTGTATTTAGTAAATCGAAGTAAGTATATTAGGCACTAAGATCATTCAACTTTACGGTATATCAATGCAATGCAGTATATAAGTCTCCATTAAGACGGATATGTTAATTTCGAAAATTTTCGCGCTCCCATAAATATGGGCGCTAAGGCAAACAAAGCATGCAAAAAAATCAAAATGTTGCGAAAATTCGCTAACCTTTCATGTACATAGAGTTAAATTCCAAAGGCAGGAATCATAGTGTGTTAAATAAATTATCTCAGGCCGTAGTGGAATATCTTATTATGGCAATTATCGAGGACCACGTACGAAGCAGACTTTACGAAGCGCAGACTAATTCGTTAGTGGTCATGTGCCTATCAAGGTCTTGGGTAGGGCTGGCAAAATCAGAGCATATAATCGAATAAACACGTATGCGTTTTTCTGCAAATAAAGATCGTTAATAATTCTCTATTCCTGTAACACTTATTATAGTTACTTACTAAGTAATCTAAGTATACCCAAAGCTGAGAAAATTATATATGAACTAAAAACCGTTTTAAAAAACGCCGCATATAGGACGACATGGAAAACCATGAAGGATAACTAGCAACAAGCAGCATGCAGCAGTGGATGAGTGTGCTGGGACAGTGCCAACCCTCGCAGAACCACGTCTAGTTCACGGTCCGAAAGACGCCACAAACCGAGACGAATTCGCGCTTATCCGGAATAATTCCGATACCTATACCCATACATCTGCTTCTGCACACAGAAAACATTTGCGCCTCAAGGTCGCCCGGTCGACGCCGAGTCAAGGGCGCTAGACTAAGGTACTATCACACCGTGTTTACTAATCCACGATAGCGCTGTGACGTCACGTTCCAAATTTGAAAATAACCATAGAGTTTCGCGACAGGTTAAAAAAAAATAAAAGTGGCTAAGGCGACACCTGATAAATCCTCATCGCTGGGACAATTGTCGGGGCAGCCTTGGCCGTGACCGGCTGATAGCTATTTTAGTTTGTGACGCGAGGTGTGATGTAAGCGGTGGAGGTTTCATAACGAGCGTGCGCTCGGCGTGACGACGGCCGAGAAAAAGCGAAAGTCGCGTGGAAATGCAGCGAGCGATGCGGTCGGAGGCGGTCCCACCGCGCCCACGCCGGGAAAACCAGAATCAAGACGTTTTTTATCTGCGGAAATGTTCCCGTCTATCTTGTTTGACTGGCTCGATGATCGTACCAAGCAATTTTGATTTAAACATACTCCGAGATGTTAGGAGGAGAGAAGTGGTGATGATTTACCGAATCTGTTAGTACAGTGGCAATGTAACCTGAATATTGTTCGGAGTTCCGTTCTCGCTAGAAGCAATTTAGAGTGAAGTAGGTAAGCGAATGTTAATACCGAAGTCATGGATGCTTTGTTTGCATACAAAAGTATCGGGCGTTGAGTAAGTATCTACAATATACCTAATTATATTCTGATAATTATGTAATTATCACTGATAATTCAAAATAAAATAATTTAAGCAAACAAGGTTAAACATAAATCACTAAACCGGATTGTTAATATTTAACACTAAATTTACCTTTCAAACGAAATTAAAACTTAGAATGCTTAACGACAAACTGTTTACCTACTGTTGATCCAACAACACACAACAAGCTAAGAAAATGTTTACGCGCTCAGTCAAAGATCTTTGAAGAAGTCGTAGCGGTTGCAATAAAGCTTTTGCTAACTAAATACTCTGATCATCGACACCAACATCGCCATGTTTGCGTTAGCTAATTGGCAATCGGCTTAGAAAACAAACAGTGTCAACGGCTTAGGCAAGCTTCCTGTACCACGGATCCGTGATGCGCTTAAACGCATGTAAATCGAACAACTAGCCGCACTATCGTCTAACACCTTCTGCCTTACTCGATAGACAATTATTTTTTTCTAACTATTTAACAGGAAAAAGTTCCTCGAAATATTAATATTGCGACCCCTAATTTCGGAACTAATGTCTACTTACCCGCTGCACCGTTTTTTCTATCAAACCTACCTAAGAAGTACAAGTATAGTAAATTCAGAGGGCGGAATTTCTCATGGCAAAAATTGAAATGTCATAGGGATAGAACATTTTGCTTTATCGACTTTTACAGTCATCGATATTGTGTAATCACTAATCTCTTTGTTATTTTAGTTTTGCTTTTATATTAAAATGTTAATGTCATTATTGATTCGCATTTAGTTATTGTTCTCAACAATACGTGAAGTTTTAGGATTTAATTGGTAAATATTATGTTATTTTTGTCTAAAACACATGCCTTTCTTAATGGTAAATAACAAATGAAAATAAAGCTAAGTCAAGACATAGAACTATACAATAATAATGAAAACTACACCTACATTTACCAAAAACAATATTAATCTAAAACACTACGACCACAGGGCATTGTTAATATTGGAATTTTTTTTTGCTAAGTATAATATATCGATAGGAGGTATAATTCTATTTGGTAAAAGATCTTGTGCTACGTGAACCAGAACTACTTGTCGATAGTCGATAAAATACGTCGTTCTATCCCTATGACATATCAATTTTTGCCATGAGAAATTCCGCCCTCTAATAGTAATATTGTCACACATCGGCCTAAATCTAATACAATCTTGGGATTAAATGTACTTTGATCACGTTAGACGTCTCGTGCACGCTTCATGTATTGGGGCTGACAACCTAACATTTTTATTTTTTTTATTGAGTAACAAACGGTCATATACAACAATATTTCTTGAGTTATTAGATATTTTACGTTAGACCTACCTCCTTAATTGATATTTGTAATGCTAAATTCAACATACATGATTTTATGCGCATGAGCAAAAACAAAAATTAAGCTTAGTACACATTATCGTATATATATACAAAATATAAGCATGTAAACTACAAATACACTATACTTAGGTATATATCATAATGTTATTACAAGGAAAATTCAAATACAATGGTTGTTGTTAAGTACTACCTACTTACTAAAGGAGCGGAAGGCGTTCTTTAAAGATCCTATATTACAATGAAAAACATCGATTTCTTTTCGCTTAACACATTCATCGTAAAGTCTGCAAGCACGTCTAACAAACATATTACAAGCACAACAAGTTCTGCTGACAGGGACAAATAATAATTCCTTCTTGCGACACTGGCGTTGACGAGCACTAGGGACCTTAAAATTAATCATTTGAAGAAGTGAGGGGATTTCATTCTAGAGTGTATCACTACATGGTATAAAACAAAGTCGCTTTTTCTTCCCTATATCCCTATGTATGCTTAAATCTTTAAAACTACGCAACGGATTTTGATGCGGTTTTTTTATTAGATAGAGTGATTGAAGAGGAAGGTTTATTTGTATAATACTTTAATCCGGAGCGAAGCGAGGGCGGGTCACTAGTTACTTCATAAAGTAGAATCGAATCTACACAGTCACGCACGACTGTCAGTAAGTGTTCGCATTTTGTGGCGCTGTAATGATTCAGTGTAATCAATAGAAGAATAAGAATAGAAAAATAATGTTCACCAGTTCTAAAATCTAGTGTTTTCATAAACTTCCTTTGAAGCCTTTCAACCCTATCAATGTGGACAGTATGAAAGGGCTTCCAAACCGATCCCGCAAATTCATACATTTTACTATCCTTTTCTTGCACATAACAAAAGAAAATAAGAGGGATCGCTTTAACTGACGGAGATGCTTTAATCTGAAGATTGATCCAGCCTTTATCAGATAAAATTCCCTCATGAACTTGATTCTGGTCTGCCCGCATGCAATGATAAGATATATTGCTAGAAAATGCGGGTGACCTTTTCTTCATATAAAGTCTATGGCATGTTTACTCTTTGGTTAATGACCCTAGAGCAATATTTTTTACATAACAGTACTATAAAGAGCGAGTTCTAAGTTTGTGTGCATTTGGAGGGTAATCTTCGGAAACTTAGAGTAATATCATAGGTATAGCGCGGACAGTTTAGTGAGATGAGACATAAGAGCAGAGCATCTAATTGAAGTGTTTTTCACATCCCAGACATTGCAATTAGTGGTCACAGACGTTATAAGATGTTTTCAACTTCTAAATGGTGTAGACACGCATATAACAAAATCAACAGTGAAAAAGCATTTATCAGTTCCATTTAACTCTGACAAGACAAGAGCTACTTTGTGTCCCGTCTAAAAAACCTAATCAGAATTCAGAAGTCCATTCATGAACTCACCTAGCGAAATAGAACAATAAGGAAATACTCAGAAAACATTCAATGCGTATTCGCGAATACGACGTTGCGAGTCAGGGCACGAATACAGCAGTTTTCTATCGTTGCCAACTTTTTTTACAGCTCAATACAAGAAAAACACTAAATAGACAGCTTTATTCTTTGCACAAGAAGACCTAAGCGGTATTTCTGTGGCGGTATGTTTCCTTCTCTGTTACACACGCAGCGGATTGGCAGGCAGGTCACGCGCGTGCTTTCTTCGTGGATTTTGCGCGCAAAATCTGCGCAAGCGCTTCGGTAACGGTTGATGGCGGTTCCGCGATGGAATGCCACTAACACTTGTCGGACCTAGATATTTTAATAGATCTAGCTGTCGCTTGTCTATTTTTAACTTATTTCAAAAAAAGGAGCAAGTTCTAACTCGACACGTTTATATTTTGATAAAGGTGGGCATTGACTGTCAGTCCAATAGAATTAATCGCACCGTCGTCAATAAATTTCATTCACAACGAATTGAACGCATTGACAATGTGATTGAGATTTCAGATTAAACCTTGAGTTACGTATAAAGAGGCAAATCTTATAGGCAATTTTCTTTTTTTTTCCCTGTAGTTTCTTTAGAGTTACTATAGTAGTTTAATTAATTCGGATGTTATTTTTCTTAATACGTTATCCAAGTAAAAAAAATATGAAATGAAACGAGAGCAATAAACTCTCCTCTTTCATTTTAAATCCGCGAAGGTACAGACGTTGGAGTTATCTAAACACGTTAGAAAGACGTGAATATCACAGCAAAACAAAAGTTAAGTATATCGTTGAGGCAATAACCTGTTAATTAAAAGTCATAATTGCTTTCAAACACGTGATTGTGGAAAAGTTATGTTCCTCTTATTTGATTACAACTGGTACTCACTGGTAACTGGTAAGAAGCTATCACAGAAGATTCACCAAGACTTGATAAAGTTGCATTTCATTATTTAAAAAATAGTCACATGATAGTACTCTACTGTTTTCGTGACTACAAAAACTAAAACAAGTATGACTTTGCTTTAATTCATCAAAAACCAGAATTTCGAACATTTTAAGGCCCTGAAATCCTCAGATTTTATTATGTACAGTTCCCGCCGAAGTTGGAGGTTGATTTGCAATTGATAGGAGGCGTCAATTGGCTCTACGATCACATGTTTCGAAGACTTACAGAATCATTTTGTACATTGTCGCCTCAAGGTACGGCCGTATGTATATTAAAAATAAACGACAAGATTGCAATGAATATTAATGACATATTGCCTAGAAAATTATGCTTTAAAAAACGATGGAACGTCAATGTGTTATTAAATAATAGTCGTTCGATCTTCATGTTAAACACAGAGCAAATAATAACGTGTGCGTGAAGATGTGTATTACCGACCGACACGCCGAGACAAGTTGATTGAAGCATTATGCAGAGCTGCAGTTAGCAACAGTGTTACGATTCTATTAAGTCAATAAGTTCGTTAACATTTGTATGAGGGATGAAGCGAATCGCCGATTTTCCTAATTACGTTCGTTACGAGATTCCGCTTGGGTTAGTTAGTAATTATGGTATATATTTCGATGCTTTCGCGTGAGATTAGCCAATTACTTTGTAAGCTTGTTCGCGGTGATATTTGATCATTACAAAGTTTTCAGGGCGGTCAGAACGTGCTCTGTCGCTTGGTTATCATTCCAAAGAATTTCGGATATGTCCCCTAGAAAATGTAACCTCTGTAACGTCTGTCCTTTACTGAGAAACGATGAATCAGAAAGCACTTTTTGGGGGCATATGTATCTACTTACTAAATATATCGGTAATTTTAGTTTTCATTTCCCAGAATGATAGCTAGTAGGTACTAAGAGCAGTTTCAGGTTACTCACCAAGCCACCAAGCACCGACCCATCGCGGGTCGCTGGAGTCGTAGCCAGGATCCAGAAGAGGGTCAACGTAGACCCTGGTGCAGAGAGCGCCCAGAAGGAAGCCCAGCGCAGGCCCGATCACCCTGATGCCGATGGTAATCGCTGTGGACCAAGTGAAACCTCGTTAGCAAACAATGAAGACCTGGGGGTTACCACGACATGGCTAAGCAATTCAATTTACGCTGAGAGAAAGAGACAGAGCTGGTTGTATATAACTGCTATAGTTGTCTTTTACGCTCATTCTAAATAAAATTGCTTAGGCATGTCATGGTAACCCCCTGGAGAAGCGCTAGATTGCTTTTCAGTAATAAAGCGCGTTACGTTAACGCCAATTTAACAACGAGCAACTCACAATACTCACATTCCTTAATTTACTAGCTGGCTCTCAGAATGTAATGACTTAATCCACAGACATTGCAAGATTGAGTAAGGTAGGACCATTCTTAACTAAGTTTATTACCGTAAAACAATCTCTCAACTACAACCTCTGCATTGTCCAAAGGTCAACTGGTAGAGAATTCCTTACGGCATTAAGCTCGCCTTTTGTATATTAAGTGTATTCTTTTGTGCAATAAATATTAAATAAATAAATAAAACTCTACTGCTAATATCTGCTGTCTTCAACAATTTGCAAGCATGTCATCTACATAGTCAACTTCGACGGCACAAGAAGCGTGTTCGTTCTTGATTACTAACAATAATCACGTGTTGGCTTCTGTTCAGTATTAAATCAGATTACGTTACGATTGCAGCTATCATGAACGCATCAACTTTTCCAAGCACGCGTTGGTTGGTATTAGTCATTCAAACACGAAAACCTGAGAATACATGCGACACATCTCTTTCTTTTCACAGCCTAATAACTATCTACCTTATAAGGCAAGATTATAACGACGTCGATACAAAAACTCGATTAAAGGAATCTTAAACGGTCCCGGATTGATTCAAGGAAGGCTCGTAATCGTCGGTTGATGATGCAGTAAAGTTTAAGGAGAGTAATAACGCGGAGGATAGTAATTATGTTAAATAAGGACCTTCACTCGTTTATCTAAATAGAGCTAGGGCCGGTAATTGGCGAGCGTTCAACCCGGCAAATTGGCTGGCGCATGAGGAATTGCATTTGTCAGCCACGGCTAGATGAGACTGCGGTTTGTCAGGGAGCAAGGATAACCATAAGTGACAGTGTTTTCTATAAAGAAAACAAAGCAAAAGTTGTTTATACTCGTGTAATACTTTTGAAAAAAGGTTACGGTAAAGCTTGTAGGACTTTGGGAAATACCATCTTCATCAGTGAAAGTTGTTAAATAAAGATGATAAAGATGTATGCACATTTATTGTACAAAAAAACGAGATGACAATTAAAAAATAAATAAAAAGCAAGAATGTACAAAGGCGAACTCATCTCTAAAGGATCTCTACCAGTTTACCTTTGAGTTTATATGAAGCTTAATGCTGTTAATATCTTTATGGAATGAAATTAGGACGTATGGACTCTGGCACAGCATCCGGCGAACGTTTAAAGATAATACGCATATTAAAAGTTACAATAATAAACGATAAAACTCCAAATAAGGGTGATTGACCGTTAAACAATCAGGTACTTAGGTCCCAAATGTAATCTTTCCCAGAAATCGACCGCTGCGGTTGCCAAAAAACACGAGCTCGCGTGCTCGAGGAAAAATAAAATATACCGACCTATCATCATGCGCTTTTGTAATAAATAATGGCCTCGTCAGGATCGTTTTTCAAAACGAGTGAAGCACAGACTTTGCAGCAAGTTTTTATGATGTCCTGTCGTACAGCGAACAGCACACAGGAAGATTTACAATTTCCATCTTAAGCAGCTTAGTATAAAGTCGCCTTTAGGCGCTCAGAAGCTTTGTGGCTAATTGTACCGCCTTACCGGTTCCGCCTGGTGCATCATTATCCGATGCTCTCTCGAATTAACGCTCGGCGATTGTCAAAATTGACGAATTACGCATTTTGAAACTTTTTCCGCTCGGACCACCGACGGGCACATAAGGATGCATTAAGCGCACTCATTATAAAAATACAATAAATACTGGTATTCATCGTAGAAAGACGTAAAAATACAAACAAGCCGATATGAAAGGCAAGCCCCCGCCTTTAAAGATAACCTTGCTCAAGACGCCGACGTAAATAAGGTCATCGAAATGGTACAATACAATCCCTACTGATGTAATATGTGGAGCGATAATATAGCAATGTGCACACAACACTAGTACTCTTCGTTTTCTTAAATTTTTGGAAGATAACACGGCTGTTATTTTGTTATTATCCGAGAATAAATAAATGGTATTCAAACTAGCGATTCTATGTCTATTCCTTCTAATGTGAAGGGGATAATTTATGAATCTGTGGTTAAGGAAGGTCACCGCAAATATACTGAAAAAAAAGATAAAGACTAACATTTCGCTAATGTTAGATCTCATCAGAAAGATTGGTTTAAACGACTTTTTAATTAGAATCCAAAGCATTCCTATCCAAATTCACATAAAATGCCACTAAACTAACCGCAGTTGTTATGTATGCGCGACATAATTAAGAATCGATCGGTCGTCGACCTGCGAATGGTTTTCGACGCGTGACTAATCTGAAGCCTTCCGAAACACCTGAGCAAGCCTTAGATATGTGACGATGACAGTTTACGACATAAAACTTCTTTCCGGGTATAGACAATAACTTGTATCAATGACCTAACTTGGCTTTTTATAACTTATGCGACGGTTTTAATAGGCTCACGATTATTCCAGCGCATAAAGCATCTTTCGGCCTTGCACTTACATTACTTGTTCGAGAATGTTGGATGCTTTATCGACATTTATCCAAAAGCGATAAACGCGATCATAATAGGCCCGCTGATAACTGATATCTGATAAAATTAGAATAAAATGTGTTATTGGTCAATGTATTAGTAGTACGGCAAGCAATTTTTACCATTTATGTCAATAACCGTTACAAGGTAAATATGAAAAAAAAACTAGTCCGTTTTTTACAAAAGTGTAATTCTCGCATCACACGAACACCTGCTCATAATTCATAGGAACTACCACGCATCCGCAATGACTATGTTTTATTAACATAGGTCGACTCTGACGAAATTTCCGCAAATTATGCTTTTCCGCCGCGAACATTTTATGTAAACAATACCTACTACGTTATACATTACCATTGATTGCTACTTGTGATAAGATTGCAATTTGTTAAATGTCGATTCATTTGTAATCTAATCGTGTAGTAGCGGAACTGACCTATGCCAACCACTAATGACTCCAGTGCAACACGATACCGACGTTGCAAAACGACGCAAACGCACGTTCCATGTGTGTACTGGTACCGACAGAAGTATACAAACATGTCATGGACATATATAACATGTTAGAATTTAGTTAATTTTCCATTAAAACTGAAGACAAAACTAAAGATGACAACGAAATAAGAAGAACTTCCTCATAGAAAACTCCAAAAGGATACAGAATTCCTCGACGAATAACCGAAACAAAACTACCTGACGAGTTTCTAGGTGGGAGCTGTTAAAAGTTTAGATCCAAAGGACAAATTATACCAATTATTAACCAGATGTTATTTTTATTGATTTTGTTTTACGAGTATACAGAACAGCGTGGAAACCCAAGAAGCTCAGGAAATTATTCATCACGGGATACAAAAGCAGCTTATTAGGTAGGCATAAGACAAGGAAATCAATTACCGTAAAATGATGTTCAATATTAACAACACGAAATCAGTTCTGTCATGCGCGTGAAACACGGATGATTCAAATGAACCCGACCTACTGGCCCAATATATTAATAAACTTCGACCGTAAGTTCCACACTCGAACTCATTCAGAACCACACCACAAACAGTTCTGTGGAAACTTTTCGAATCACGAAACATTCCGAGAAAACTGAATGAAAAATCTGTCCACGTCCTAATTTCCAAAAATAAGTTTGTAAATAAACAACTGCAGTAACTGGCGTGACACACGACACATGACTAAGAGAGAAAGATCATGTTAAACAATTTACGTGGTTAACATAGTAATAAAAATACTTGATATTTATGACGTATTAGATGAACCTAAAGCTTCTAGTGACGCGATGGATATGTTTGCAGACATAACACATAAACTTACAAACGCTGCTTCAAAGATAAAAGACGATGAACGCCATTGATTCGATTCTATCCAACGCTTCTGATTCCAACGAAGTGGCATGCAAGTTACAGCGACAACGATGACAACAAGCTCAAATTGTCCCGAGACATCTCGGCCCACTGACACAGTTGCGTTACTGAAATAGACTTGCACCCTTTACTTCTAAATTATATTGCTCAATTGAATGCAGCACATGGTTTGATGCATGCCCTATTTTCTTTTATGCAATCGATTGGTGGTAATTTGAGCGGCGGAAAGTAGGTTATGCCCGAGTGAGCTTGGACACTTTGAAGAATATAATTCTAGCAGCCGTTATGACATTACTGGCTCTATGATCTCAGAGGATACGGTACCTAATAAATTATTTCAATAGCGTGTACAGTTGATGTCGACATTCGCGATATTCAAATAACTTTTACTTACGTCTTTATAGTGTGCACTGTTTATTTTGTGTGACTATAGTTAATACAATGGGAATAACAACATACATATATTACAGGTACATCTACTACTTTCATTTACGCCTACTTTAACTTTTTACTACATAAATGTAGTAAAAAGGGATTTGACTAGGCTAAAGCCTAGTCAAATCCCAGTATTTGGGTGATGAGCGCGAGTATTTGATTCTGAGACTTGGATGTTTTCTATGTATTTATGTATCTCTCTATATACCTTAGTAAGTTAATTGTGCTCTAGTTACCATAGTAAAAGCTTAGACCTTAGTTTGGGACTGGCTCCGTTTTTGTGACACTCTCCCCCCTAAATTGTTACGCCACTTTTAAACCCTGGCGCAGAAATAAATTAATGATTAATTTTGACGCCACTATCTCGTGACTTGACGTTGTTGTCCATATCTTTAACAGGTCACAGTCCTCAAAATACAAAATTTAGTTATTCCTTAAACCCCACATAGAACTGAACGACATAAATAGAAGGAATGTGACCCAATCCGCATGTCATAACGAACGCGTATCGATATCGATCGCGGAACATCCAGTTTGCTCCAATTCGGGTCAGCAACCGTTACCACAAATTGACGTTTGAATTAGCGATCGAGACCAATCAACGTCATTACATAATAGGAGATTAGAATATATTCGTGGCATCATGGAACTGGGCCATGATCCTTGGATCGATACACGTGGTTTCAATTTGGAAAAATATTTTCAACTAAGAATTGTAGGTCTAATGATAACACGAATTGAGTTCTGCTTATTTAATGTCCAATAGACGATAACTGTTAAAAGTAGTGAAAACTTATTGATAAAGAGTGAAGATAGATTTAATAGAATATTTTATTCTTTAAGGAAAGCCATTAGTAAAAACATCCCCTTCCCCAAGCAACAGTGTCATGCTTCATTTCAAATTGGCCAAACTGACAACTATAGAGACCGACGTATCATTTTACAAACTTTCATTATGCAGGTATTTGTGCTTAAACCAATATATAGGTTAAATGGGCTTTTATAAGGTTAGGTTAGACTTTTAACCACAAACAATGTAAATAATGCGGCGCGAAATTAAAGATTGTAGTTATAGTTTTTGCTAAATGATAATTTGGTAAAACATTTATGAACCTATAGTTCTTCTTTGTTGTAGCTATCTTGTGCGGCTCGAAGGACCAAAAAATTATAGTACTTAAACATGAAGTTCTTTTTTCTCTCAATTATTTTAATATAAGTAGTCTTGATAAGAAAAAAAAGTACAGTCGGCAACAAAAGCCTGTCTCAAAAATGTTTTTTTTGGCAGAAACTTAAAACTTCTTTCTCTTAAATTCCCACCTTGCAAACTTCGCCTAAAAGCGGTTACGAACACTATTATTAAACCTGATAACGATTTAAATATAGTCGAAGCGTTAACCTATTGCGCTAATTGACCCAGTTCAGACTGCAACGGACATGCAATGAAAGAGTGCACTCACGTTATCAATGCAACGATATCCTGTGTTATCGCAGCATATGGCACAAGGCCGACTCGAACTGATCAAAATCCCGTATCTACCTGACTGCGAAAAGCAAAAAGAAGAGTATTGGAGTTAGACTTGGAAAAACATATTTTGTTTTTACCATACCTAATTTAGAATAGGTTATAGTTTACATAGGATAGAATAGTGCCACTCCATGTCTTCCCGTGGATGTCGTAAGAGGCGACTAAGGGAATAAGGGCTTGTACTACAGTTGGGCAATGGGCTTGCTACCTGTCACTAATACACTAGTAAAAATCTTGCTTGGTCTGATTGTACAAATGTGGTTATAAACAAGTCTTTTTAACTTCGTTGGTATTTCTGTACCTCTGCCTACCCCACTCTGGGAGAGAAGGCGTGATGTTATCTATGTATGTATGTATAATGTATTCTTAATTAGTTTCTAAAACAGAACACTATAGCGACCCGCCCTCAATCCGCTTCGGTTTATGATAGTTTTCTGTGACATCTGTACATAAACCAGAATTTATTTTACATAACAACCTTTCGTGAAAGAATATCTAACTGATGGTCAAAACCGCATTAAAATCCATTGCGTGGTTTAGGAGGAGTTAGCGGATATACAGACAGACAGACAGACGCGGAAAGCGACTTTGTTTACACTACGTAAAGAAAGATTAAGATGGGAATGTCATCAATAGGGTTAGGACTTTTGGTGGCATACCGTGGTTCTAAAATCCATGGAGTCTCTATTTCCCATTACTTTGGTTTTGACCATTAGTATTATCATTTTACTATTTCAAAATAAACAACTAAAGTACTAAAGACATATTTGGTTCGGTTTAATCAAACCTACCAATATTTGTTTGTTTGTTACCCTTTCACATCGGGAGATATCCTCCATACCAAAATTAATTATTTTTATACTACTGAAGGTCAAAATCAAAGTGGTGTGTATATAATAATTAGGAAATAGAGACTCCATGGATTTTAGAACTACGGTATGCCACCAAAGGTCCTTACCCTAGTCATCAATGTCATCAGGCAAATATTTGTTCCTGAATATTGGATGTTTTCTATGTATTTGGATCTGTATTCCTGTATATATGTAAGTTTATCGTTGTCTAGTACCCATAGGACAAGCCTAGAGCTTAGTTTGGGACTAGGTCAATTAGTGTGAGATTGTCCCCTGATACTTATTTATATTTAATCAGCCACACTAACTGACTGCAAATTAAAAACTGAAACCGAAATTCCCAATCAACAAGAATGCAATCACGCAAAATCTTGAAACAGTTCATACTTGAAACATGTAACAGACCAGCAATACACCAAGCTTACTTGTCAAACAACAACAGTAAAAGTCAACAAGGTTAGCCCCTTTACAGCCGCAAGTTATATCGGCTCAGACTCGTGCGCAAGCGAAATGGAGTCTGCGCAGACACAACAAACGCGACCGAAGACATTTGCTGCCAACAAGTAGCATGTAATTTGATTACGCCAGGCGTGATCGTTATACGGAATGTATAAAACATCGAGTCGACTTCGGATTGGGTTAGGTCAAGAACTAAAAACATACTAAAGTAAAGTACTCCCAGCTTCTTAATAGCTTTCGACTAGCTGTCGCTGTCTCACTCGTACTCGCATCTGATAGTAAACAACATATATCAGCTTTTCCACCTAATAGTGGCCAGTTAAGAACAATATTTTCAAAATTCAAACACATAATCATTAATCACCCAACAAACATATAAGAACAAAACGAAACTGCAGAAAACAAAGGAGCCTCGTTAAAACCCAAAAGCGCATTCAAAAGTGCATTTATGAGCAACTGCAATTAAAAGGGCGGGCGGCGTGGGCGGCGGCCGCATGATTGATTCTCCTTTATGCCCTTTATTACTCACAAATCGCAACCATCGATGCAAACGATCTTAAATTCCATAATTCAAAGCCCATAATGGCATTTTGTATGGGCTGGTGACACACCGTGGGTTTCACGGGCGGTGAACGCATAATCGAAACAATTGCGCGGTGCAACGTACTAAGCTTTCGAAGCTCCACGAACTTCACGCCCCGACGGATCTAAATTGCTGTTAACAATCCATTATATCGAGATCCACACACCCGATCACGCGATGCGGGCAACGAACAGATCCTAACAATCAATACTTATAGGTATTATGATAAATTAGTAACTCAATGAATACCTATTTTTTTCGCATTGTTCCCTGCTTAAAGTCGTTAATATACAGTGTCTTTTTTTAAATGGGACAGTATGGGGAAATCCGAAACCAAAGGAGATACAGGTAAACTATTTTAGGCGAGTCTATTTATATAAAAACGTTTTTTGTCAATTTTATTGATTGTTACGGACAATTTACTCGTGACCAAAAAACTGGCTATGCCGAAAGAGTTTTAACAAAACAAGACTCTATCCCGCTTACTTATGAACGTGAAATAAGCTTGGAATAGTTTATGCCATGCTTTGTCACTTTCTGTCAGATGCAAATGTCACAATTACAGATAAGGAGAAAGCATGGCATAAACTATTCCAAGCTTATTCCACGTTCATAAGTAAGGGGGTATGTTTGCTATGTCAGTTTACCTGTATTTATATGGTTTAGGATTTCTTCATACCGTCCCAGTTAAAAAACACACTAAGCATCAACATTTTTTATCTATACTAACATTATAAATGTGAAAGTAACTCTTGTCTGTCTGTCACTTTGTGACACATTCACGGATAAACTTTGAGATAGTTTGAGTCCCGGGAAGGACATAGGGTACTTTTTCCCGAAAAGTTAGACGGTTCCTGAGGGAATAGAGATAAACAACTTCTACGCGAATAGAGTCGAAGGAAACAGCTAGTTGTTTATAATATCAGATTCGATACACACATGTGAAAACTAAAGAAGAATCAAAGTGTCATCGTTTTATCATGAATCACAAATATTTATGATATTATCGAAGCTCTTATTTATACCTAAATGTGAATATACCAATTTACCAATTTGAATATTACAATTATTTTTATTGAAATATTTTATAGTTTTGAATACCAATCGGGTATATTTAATCAATGGATTTTCTCAACCAGGAACTAAATGTTAAAACTTACCCATATAAAGCGGTGACTGCCTGCTGCCGACGTTGTCGTCGACGTAAGGAATGCCGAGCGTGGCGATGCCGGTCTGCCCCGCGCCCACCACGAGCAGGCATACAAACAGCCACGGGATCACCACCGCCGTGATCGAAGACCTCGCTGCAGTATTCCTCACATGTGCCTCATCACACTCGCTGGACGTGGACTTCCCATCTGTGCACATAGGCGCCGCTCCTCCCCGATGCGAGTCCAAGTGGACATCCAACAACTCCGTCCCGTACATTACGTGTGGCACCACACACCCCAAAACCCCCACAGCGAGCACCAGCATCATGCATGCGATCCACCGCGGCCGGTGCCCTCTCCCCGCAAGATACGTCAGAAACAACGCAGTACATATCTGCCCGATTTCCGTCGCGGCCAACAGCGTCCCCGTCGTCTTCGATTCCACACGGAATAGTTTCTCTACAGTCGTGGTCACACTCACGAAGTAAGTGAGGAACATGCCCTGCAGCACCCAGCCGGATAAGAAGACGAGCATGAAGACCCGTGTGGAATGGAACGCGGTCCGCGCACCGGCCTGCTGCGGCGCCGGCAGCTTGCAATCCAAGGAGCCATTGTTGTTCCCAGTTGCTAACTTTTCCTGCTCTTCGGGTGTCGCTTCGACGCCCCTCATGACGTCCTCGGCCGGCGGGCCCGCGGGACTGGCCTCCCCGCCCGCTGGTACTGGAGCGACCGCGTTCGCCCTGCGACAATGCAAAAACACGCATCAGTATCCGAAAAATAACAAGGTAATAACATAACCAAGACAGCTGAGATGCTCATCCCTAAATTAACTCACTTCATAATCACAGTGCGCAAGTGACTGGCACAATTAACTGAACGCCACCCCTGATTTGGAGACGTTGAGCGGCGGAGCGGAAACGGATTGCACGCTAAGTAGTCGCGGTTAACGGATTCGTAAGAAAAACTAGGATCGTTGGAGCTTTGCGAGTTGTGCGCATAGTATCGGGAGCGGGTGGGAAGGGAGGCTGCGTGCGCGCTCCAGCGCGGCCGAGAGCGACTGGCTGCGCCCGCGACGCCTGGCCGCCCCTCGGCTTCTCCCCACACAGGGTTTTTATTACTCGTCCATACGTTTTTTTCAAAGCAAGTATTTACATACGATGAAAGCCGTCTGCGCCCTCCGCGGAAGATTCCCTCTCGTCTCGACACTATGGAATGTCTTTGTCTCAAGCTTTTTAAGTTGATATCGGCTTACAGCTAACACTTAGGGTGAATTCGAAACAGATTCTGGGAGTCCTTTTTTGTTCTTTTGTGATCTGTTCCTCTTCAGCAAGGAGCGTCACGAATCACGTCCTTATATTCGAATTAATTGGAACAGTTACTGTCACAGCATTACAATTTCATTGATGGGCGTGCGTACCTACTAGCTAACGCTAGGTTCGCATTAACGGCTACTGTAGAATATTAATGTGAAGCGAGTCATACAGATAACTGGACTTGCGAAACTCACCAACGGGGGCCGATGACCACAGGCGACACCGAGTGTCTTACACCGAGAGTCTACTTAGATGTCCGCACAATTAGGGACAAAAACTACGGGTACGAGTTGAATGAGTGTTGAGTGTTTTTTCACGACCGGCGCTTAATGAAGCGCACTGGTAACTGCATTCCGAGATACGCCATAGTTGTGCAATGTCCGGATTATCGGCGCGCTATCGCTCCGGTGATAACGGGACGGCATAGAGCAGACCGGCGCGGCAGGTTGCTGGGCTAGACTTCGACCCGACGCAGCCCCAATTATCTCAGGACACGACCTCGCTAGTCACTACGTTCTGGACATAAATCACAAAACAAGATATTCAACGACGAACGATCTGTTTGATATGCTGCCAAAACTTTAGGGTATGCGTGATTAACTACAAGTTGTGCCGCCTTTAAAGGACAGACAGATTTACGACGCGATTTGCAAAGCAGAAATTAGGAACGGTTAGAAAGTAGTCTTGTAAATAAAGTATAAATAAAGTTTACGTCCCGAGGACCCCAAGTGTCGCAAGCCAGCCACGGCAGTATTGTATGAAAGTCCACGCTGATACATCACCAATACGAACACAATAACGGGCGGTTGATTTAATCCACAGTACCAATGATTATATTATTATACCACTCTAGCGTCTATTGGCATGAATTGAATAATAACACTACAAAAAGGTATATTCAGTGGTATAAAGGTATTCAAGTGGACGAACTGAAATAGTTATGAATTCTCCACCGCCAGTTTTTTAGTAAAAAACCGGGCACGAGCATGTCTGACCATGCTCAGTGTAGGGTTCCGAAGCCGTTAAGTACTACAAACATAAAAATCAACAAGTAATAACTAATTTTCTATTTATAGTCAATTGGTGCCGTCTTAGATGATTTTAAACACAAACACTTAAACACACACTATAAACACTTTAATCGCCTGTATCTCAAGAACCAATGATGTCTACTATTCTCTCTTATAGTCGTGATAGTTTTCCTTTAAAATTCGTTACATGCCCTTTCATTTAAGATTTTTTTCAGATTTTTAGTACCTGTAGTTTTGGTTGTAGGCGCTTTAAACCTTAATATTTCATGAACGGATTACTTAATCCAAACACTGTTCTTACAAACTCATAATATTTCTGAAAGACCTATCCAACGACACCCCACACTATAGGGTAAACTAGAAAAAAAAATAGATCCTCACGTAACTTGTAGGGGAGGTACCCTAAAAAAAATATTTTTTTTACATCTTATTGTACCACTTTGTTGGCGTGACTAATATGCATATTCATGCCAAATTACAGCTTTCTAGTACTAAGATTCACTGTGCTAGACTGCGGACGGACGGACATGGCGAAACTATAAGGGTTCCTAGTTTGACTACGGAACCCTAAAAATGGCGATATTCAAGGTAACATGGAAAAAACAAGAATAAAATTAACGTCAACCCACATCAAACCGTGTCAACGTCAAGAGGCCGTCTGAAATATTAGTCTTATCTTGTATATAATATTTTGGATAGCCTTAAGCGCTCATACATACACTTTGAATTTCATATCGATCGCTACAGACGTCACGTCAGGTTATTCGAAGAATAATCCGCGGTCGTCGACGGAATTATTTATGTTTCAAACATAACAGAAGCAAAAAAGATGATGGATATTTAATTTATTTTCATGCCGACCGATCGATCAGGGCTTGGTCGAAGCTGAAATTTGATGCTTTACGGACGAATAATATCATGGAGTGGATAGAGGTAACTAAATATCTCTGAAAAGTTAATTTTAAAGAGAACATTCTGCCGCAAACGTAAGTACTTCATATTTTTTCCGTAGGTTTCTAAAAAAATCTTTATGATTACTTACATTATGATAACATAAAAGATTAAACAAAACACTCTACTAAATTGCACTTGCTCGTAGAACGAGATCGAATTAGCGTCAGTTGAAAAATCACTACTTATTACAACAGGTACCTGGCAGAAACGGTTTCGGAATTCGCATTTCAAAATACGACCATATAGTTCTAAGTAAAGTTACGAGTACGTACTGGTACTTGAATAAAAATTAAGTGATCTTTACTAATAGGTATTTAAAGTAACTATAGGTAATCGGTCTGTCTTTTTGTTACGCTTTCACGGATAAACCGATGAACACATTTTTATTTTTAATTTGGTATGAAAAAAATGGATTCTTCCTGAAGGAATAGCAATAAACAACTTCTACGCTGACGGAGTCACGGGAAACAGCCTAATATCCCATAATTTTGATATATTTAATATATAAAATTGTCAGATAACACTGTAATATCTAAAAGATTGTTGATGGTCAAGTAATTGACCAGAATCGCAAAGTAATGCTTTAAGCGAGAAATTTTTCGAAAGTGATGTCCAATAAATGACGACTGATTTATAGTGATTAATTTATTAGATGTTACTTCACGATGGGTACGGGTAAGGTAACGTGGTTTATAAAGTGTTATTCAAAACAGCCGAAGAGAGATTACAAGTATTTGCCAAGAAATATAAACGCTCGTAGAACTTTATGCATGAAATGAAAATCAAAGAAGTAGCCAATCCTAAGGAATGTTTAAGATTCCAATAATACTATTATTATTATGAAAATATTCGCGTAACAAAATGCCAATCAAAGCATACGACCACACCGACCATTCACGAAAAGGAATGAACGTCGCAAGAACATATCTGGGGTGCGATTTTTTAATCTCACCGAAGAAAAAATTGTAACTTTAAAATCAATTTATGGAGAGTTTTACTATACGCCCCCACTATACAATTTGATGTTATAAACGCGTTACGATGTTAAATCCAGAAGAGAACCTGTTCGTACGAGTAAATACAATCGCTGCTTATCTTTTCTCGGTGAGATTTAAAAATGGCACCCCTGAAAACGCAGAAAATTATTCACGAGTTATTCAAAGATTGAACTTGAACTCTCGAGTTTTGGGGAAATGTCTGCAGTTTAAAGGAAGCTAGTTAATTTAACAGAAAATGGAAAGGCTCTAGTAGCGTATTCGTTGCAGCGTCTATGAGTGAGAGGACAACGAGCGGTCAAGGTGAGTAAGCACTTGGGCTGGTGTCGCACTGCACTAGACGTACCCATGCTACCCATGACACTTCGCGCCGGCTCAGATTTAACTGCCTACACTAATACATGCTCATCTATGTCTACAACCCGCAATAACTATCACTTTTCTGTTGTCTCTGTTCCTTATTTTATGTTATTTGATGTGTGATTGTTGCGGATAAATATTTTCTTTCTTTTCTTTCTATATGCTACACGATTGTATGTGACAAGATAACGGACCAGAAACTAGGGCTACGCCACACACGGACCTTTTAAGGATTTTTATAACGCAAATTTTGGATTTTTCTAATAATAATAATAATCTTGATTGTTCAAAAAGAAACATACATCTTTTATAATTGTAGCCATGGAGACTGCGTTAGTTTTCACTGTGTTGCAGCCCACAGTGGTTGCCCGTATGTACAGTGAGTTGTTAAGAAGTCTGTCATATTACTTTAACACTGGCATCATCTACGTAAGGGGCGGAGAAATGAAGTATTAAGAAACATAGATCAATAGATAAATAGTTTATTTATACATGAACCTAAAAAGATTTGCTTCAGCCATATCTAGCTACCAAAAACCTTTTCCTCTAAACGGCAAATTCAGCGAGCACAACCAACCTACAAACGTATTTGAAATTTAAATCCGCTAAGTGCAACGACAGGCGTCAACATCGAAGCTAAATGGATAAATTATCAGGTCCTTAATTACCGGGACCGGATTCGAGAAACAGGTACTTCGATTAATAGATAAATTATCACCAAACGTCACAGGTTATGTAACTGTGAATGCTGGCAACACTCGTAGCACCGATGAAATCTTGGAATCTAGGGAACCTTATTTCGCGGAACACAATAGGCTATAACAGTTTGGGGTTGTCAAACCGACGCTGTCGGTAACCGTTATAAGAGTAACACTAGACTTTCTTATTGATTGTATTCGAAGTCCCCACGTTGGATAATTAGCTTGGATAAAAAGATTTAAAAAAGGAGGACGGTGTTCAGAGTGAAATTGGCAACATGATCCCGTTTCCGGATAGTGCTGCTTAGCCACTAGAAAATATTATTTCTACCTGTCCCACGTCATTTTTATAATAGCAAACCGTAGCAACCCTCTAAAGTTTTACTTGGACGTTACTTCCAAAAAATCACCCAGTGTTGATAAATCGAATTGTTGGACGATTAAGCGATCAAGTCATCCACATAAACACTAATAAACGTATTTCTAAAACCGCCTCGCGAAGGAACACTGACGCAAACACCATATTTACTTTACCATAAACACCAAGACTAGTGGGAGTTAAGAGTAAACACAGATTACTATCGATTTGAATATTATTAGTATCGTATGTATCGATGCGATGTTTTAATTAAGAATCGATTAGCATTTAAAATGGCTGAGGCTGCGCGGATTCCATTGCGCGGGAGTCGAGATCCAGTCATATTAATTGGCCACAGATGTAAAACCTGCGAAGGCCTGGATATATAGTACGTGCTGTGGTTAAGCAATGCCTAATTATAGGCAATCGAATCGAATGAATAAAATTGCGCGCTATACAGTGGCAATTTCGTCTCGTATGCGAAAAAGGATAACCTGTGGGCTCATAGCCAAGGACTTTTAAACATTAAACACTAGTTAAATTGTATCCTACACTTACAATTTCTACCTTAACAATATTATAAATACGAAAGTAAGTATATCTATCAACCGATTTGTTTCGACATCATGGTTAATCGATGAACCGAACCACGGGAAAGGATTCGATTATATTTAAAAAAACACAAAAACGTAAAATATACAAAGTATTTGAACATGTGAACATCAGTAGTAGATTTTTTTTCGAAGTAGCTTTTTGCGTGTGAAAACTGAAGCTAGATAAAATCGGGTTTTACATTAAAATTATTGTTTTTTCCACAGAATTTACCTTAACGTGACTAAATGTGTTTATTTTTTCCGATAGATATACAACTTTCTGAAATAAAAGATATGAAAAAACGAATGGGTGCACTACACCTTTATATTACTGGCTTTGTTTAATCTTCATTAAGCTCCAATGGAGAAATGTCAAAACATAATATCTATTACATACGCGAGTAAGAAATCTTAATCATAATATACCTACCTAGTCCCTATTTTACTGACCTTTCGTTTAATTCTCAAGTATATAGGGGCTGCAGTTATTTTATCAGAATATAAATATATCCTACTACTCGTTCGAGTAACAGATAAGAGTCTACAGGTAATGTTTCTTTTATATTTTTTCCATTCGGAAACAATTTAAGTGTTTTTCTTTTTCTAATATATTCTATTCTAAAATACATTTCAGCGGTGCTAACATTAGGCGTTGTAAAGTACGAAGATTTTTACAATCTAAAGAATCGCAAAGTCACGAATCAGCAAAAAGATACATTGAAGTGTCAAATAACTTTTTCCCACGGTCAGCCAGAGCAACCAATCAAAATGAAAGAACCCGATTTTATTACGTTTACGAGTAGGCTACCATACGCGTGAAACGCGACACCAACACAATTATCTGCCGTCACCTTGTTCGTAAAAATCAGACTATCCTGCCTCTTTCGGGGAATAAACTTACATGTCAAAGTCATGGGTGTATATCACTTGATCAAAACACCTTTCATCGAATGTATAATTTCATCGAACGCTATTTTCTGCTGAAACTATAATGTTTTCAGGTTAACCTTAACAACTAACCTAACCTACGTAATTAATGTTTAATATACCCTGTAAACATTATGGTTTCAGCTGAAAATAGCGTTCGATGAAATTAAATTCGATGAAGTGATGATATACCACACATACATGAATCCAATAATATTTGCCCCCCTATTTTGCTGAAGACTAGTTCGCAATTGCAAACCGGCAGACCAGATGGCGACCCTTGAGTCACTTAAATAACTAAATTTGCAAATCAAATGACAATTAATTATTGTACCTATTAATTTCCAGTAACAGTGGCTTAAAATGTTGAATGTTGATTAATCCATGCTGATTACAATCTAATTATAGTAACGAGGTTGTTTTGTAAATTGACTACAGCAGACACGGAGTGAGTGAATACTTTTATATTATCGGCAAAAATTTCAAAAAATCATTACATAAATTTTGAGTTTTCGACAATGCGTTTTATCGTTATCGGAAAAACGCCACCTCCCGTACAGTGTAAAAGGTCTGAAAAATCCTTCGGGATTCAGGTCAAGTCGGTTATACTCGCGCAAGAGCGTAAGAGAGCGAGTGAGGAAGTATAAATCAGAATGTTGTTTTATGTGCTATTGCAAACCATAAGTTAAATTCCTAATTCATAAAGTTATCTTAAATGAGATGCCCGTATCAAGACCCGTCAAAATCAGTGTCATTTTATATAAAACCGTCAAGAAAAACTGTGAGGATCTTAATTCCCCATAGAATTGATGGTAGACGATAAGCCAATATTTCGTTAGTATACAGCTAAAACATAAATATATATACTTACTTGACAAGTGAATCAAGGATAATGTTTAAAATGTAAACGACGAATAACTGTAAGCAACCCGTGCGAAATCTGCACGATCCATAAACTAAAGAACCAGAGAGCAAAAACTATCAATTATCCTGCAGAGCCGCAACCAGAAACAAAACCACAATGCGAACAAAACGAAGCAAATACCAAGGCATGAAGCGATAAACAAAACAATGCTAAAGCTTCCAAAGCCAAAGAGGTACCAAAGAAACTCGCACGCAATAAAACAAAATCGGTAATGAAGCGGATGGAAGACAAAATTAAAACAAAAGTCTGATTAACGCCAATAATTCACGCGAAAAGGCGGTTGTGTGAAACAAATCTTCAGAGAAGGTGTGTCTGCATAAAACACTGGCAGACAGGGACCCCACGGCGCCCGCGCGAGATACGACCGCACTTGAATTACGGCCCGGCCATTGGAAATTACTCGTCTTTCGATAATGACGACTTGAATTAAAAGGACATTGCAAAACAGGCTTCTTTAAACCCAGATTAATAGTAGCAATTTCATCCGAAAATGGTATTGTGACCTTAGGTTTCAACAGGTAAGCGTTACAGCACTATACTTATCAGTTTATAGCTTTCGGCTGCATTAAAGATTCTTCAGCCGTCCATATTAAACCAATTTAAAAACTATGCTATCACCTTCTATAACCAGCAGTTTGATTTTACACCAAAAAATAGCAACGAATCGAGGTGATTCTTTGCATAGCCGATGTTTAATGGCGATGGCTATATATATATATATATATATATATATATATATATATATAGTAACAAATTAAATTACCATTCAAAACCGAGACTTATGATATTAAATTTTCTGATAATGGTTCATTATTGTTTCTGTCATCCCCTATAGAACATCAACTTAAGTCTATCAATTGAATTGGTACTCCAATCACTGAATGGAAAAATAAAACCAACAGTTGGCAACACTGAAGCCATACTCTATCATCCGCAGCTATCTTGACCATTGTTAGGATCTTTTGTAGTTTGTTATAGTTGTCAGCTATATTTTAGAACACGTTTTCCGGTAAGATTACTTCGACACATTAACTCGAACCTATACTAAACCAATAAAAAATGGGTAATTTCCTAACGTACATGGTCACCTTCAGTATGAGCATGAATATTAATCACAAACCATAGATTTGCCTATTCATAGAAGGGTGATGTCCGGTGGCATTGCGCAATAGATCCTTGACATTGTTGATCTCATACGTCGATCCGTGCCAAAGCCACAGGTAGCCAGGCGGAGTCTAGAATAAGAATCGCCTGGTCTAGGACGCCGTTATGCATAATGAAAGGTTTTATATATCCTACACACATGTTCATATACTCGATATTTTTACTCATATGGAGATAACTAAGGTATATCCTAAATTGAGATTTATTTCGATTTTACGTTTGACTCATAAGTAAAGTAACTTTTCAAACTCGCTGAACAAGGCCGGATTCAATTAAACGGACTGCAAAAATTCAGCGAGTTAAAGAACACCAGAAAAATAAGTAAATAGCTGGTATTGTAATATTGTATTGTCTTTGTTAGTTCGCACTACCATATAGGTAGAGCTGAACAGTTGCTTCAACAAAAATATGAGCAAAACATACAGCTTCATCGCGTATATAGTCCAACAATAGAAAACACGTTTGAAAAACTCGGTGCGTTGTGTCAGCCAAGGTTACAGTGCGCGAATCAGTACCTACTCTAGTACTACCAATTTGACACTAGTCACCTCCGCTTATTGAACGAAGTGGAACGTGCAAATGAAGAAGCGAAACGCTACCCTGTAATCGTTTAAAGAGATACCAGTGACGCAAGAGATGTCATACTTGAAGGTAAGCATTCGGAGTCATACATTACTCCTAACAAGGCGATAATTGAAGTTAAAATTATTTTTACCGTTCAAAAGCCGGATGAACACTACTTAACTCTGCTTTACAAGTAAAGGGTATATATAGCCAGTGTTATAAGTGGGAAGAAACAGGTTTACCACAAATAACAAAGAACGTAACAAAAGAAAACATTGATGCACAATGCATTGAACGAAACAGCGGCGTCCTGTGAACTAACAATATCACCGAGAATAACGTAATAAATGATGCAGAACATAATTTGAATCCGCATCAGGCAAAATTTCGATATAATAAAAACGCTTGACAAGTCACTGTTTTGCATATAAAGAATGAATCAATGCTGGACAAATCTCGCATTCCCTATAAAAAGGATGCATGTTTAATACTTCGAAACCCTCTTGATGCTAAGATAATGTCTTACTCCAAACACGGCACAACAACATGATTCAAACAGTACACATTGTACGATGACGACGTCCCACACATAGAAGGCGTTTTTGGCATTAAAATCGGAGAGTACCAAAGCATTGGCATGACCAATTTGTGCACACCGTCCTTGAGGGGACCGTCTCCTTCATTAAAATGTGATTTTCGGTAGTAAATGAACCCATTAGGGCCTCCGATGCCTTATTTAGCAACACCACACTTAGTCAGAGAAATTTGGTGCATATAATTAGCCAAACTGACGTCAAACATACAATAAATAAAATGTATTTAAACCTGAACTGAACTCTTGGATTATGAAATCCAAAGAGCGAACTGACATTAAAAGAAAATTACAATCTAAGGTGCAGGAACCAGAGCACATTTAATAGTTAGAACCCCATTACTAATAATAATAAACAAGTTGTTAACAACAACGTTGCAATTACGGAGAGTTGATAGATTGTTTACGCGTAGGACACATGTCATAATGTGTTTACACATTATAAAACTTGTAGTGGCTACAGTCAACTTCATACAATGGAAAGATTAATTTAGATAACAATTAAAAAGATAATTAGTTAATGTGAAATACGCTTCGGTACCCAAGAGGGAAAACGAGAGAAAATTTAGTCACCGCAATAAAAATGCTAACTTGTTTCAAGAAACATAGTAGTCGAATTTAAGTATATGTACAAAACTAGTTACACGTTATGGTCGTAAAGGGGACCCGGCCACAAATTATAAATATTACAAATCACAGACACATTAATTTAATCAGCTAACTGGAAACATAAAACTAAGTTTATAAGTTTTCAACATATTTCGAGTATAATGGAGACCAGTTTGCACCAAGGTGTAGGAGTAGGATCCATAAGTATTACAGAATTAAATAAGTAGTTATCTTTCGAAATCCTTAGAAGCCGTTAACCTAACATTTAAATTATTTATAATTTTTACAAGCTTTTGAATCAAGCAAGCAAGCAAAACTCTAAATGAGCGTTTTCTTGGTTGTACCTATTGTAATCTCACTGACTAGGTACCTACTTACGAGTAAGTTTTCCCCTGATATTATATAATAATAGTTTTTTAGAAATTATACAAGTTTTTTTATTACCATAATTTTATTCTATTCAGTCATTGATTTAGGTGACTAGAAATACATGCCTGACAATGAATAAAAAATATATAACCACACTGTCGTATTAACCGCATGCTTTTTTCCAATGTAAAGTAAGTCCATCGACATGTGAGCGATCCTTGCACGGGTGTAATAAGCTCTACAAATACCGCAGCCGCCGTCCTTCGCAAACAGCCCGCCCGCTTCCGACCAACGCACTCGACGCAAAACAACGAAGATACAACTCAAACAGAAGAACATCAAACTTACCGAAAAGAACCAGAAATATCAGGCTAACACAAGCTCAACTTTATCAACTGGAAAAGCCATGAAGACAGAACTATAAAACGAAACAAAAGAGAGAGTGATGCGGGCAAGACCGGGTCAATCAGGGGAAAACCGCTTGTCAAGTGAGCATAGTGTATGTAACACGAGATAAACTTGATTGAAAAAGCAAGTCCGTTATCTATAAATCAGCTATCATTCTGGCACGTCCTTAAACCACTAATTTAACGCATGAACTAAATCAAAGAAATTACAACCAGTTTCGTATGTCCGTAAAGATCGAGAGAAATTTAAATAAATCGTCGGATCGAATCCTTTAGCTTTCGAAATGTATTCACTTGCTAATGAATTAATTATAATAATTCATGGCACTCACGTCAGATTCTGACCCTGCAGGCATGTATTGTTCTCGGTTTCAAACAGCTTCATATTTTTAACAATGCTCGTACTTACCATACGTACTCAACAGGCTATGTTTCATCTATACCTTAAGGGCTACAAAAGAATAAAATTGTTAACATAAATTTCTTGAAGAATGACAAAAGGGCGCATAAGGTCAACAGAGCTGAAAGAAAACAAGTGGTAGAAAATTCTATTTTAAACACTTGTCCTTATCTCGTCGCAGCAAATCTTGGCGATAACGTGTAAGATACGGCTATCACTGCTCTATTAGAACTCAACAAGAGCTCTTTCAGTTCAAGTACGTACCTAAGTTTAGTTTCTCTGTAACCGTAATGCTTATAAGCTAGTTAGCATCAAACCATACTTTAGGTGTCAAGGACATCTTCTTAGGCGAACAAGACAATAATTCAATGAAAAATTTCAAAATTAAATTTTGATGTCGTTACTTAAACTGGAAAATATTTTTTCCTTCCAACACACAGTACAGTAAGGTTTGTGGATTGTTTTAGACATGATTCTTTTTAATGTTTAATGACTTTGTTGACTGTGAAAGATAGCTCAAAGGTTATCTGGTAAATACAGAATTTCATATACTTTCCATTGCGAGCTGCGGCAAGGTTATCTTCGGGTCGAGGAGTCTTCAAGCATTTCACTGGCAGGGTCAATGGCAAAGCCTATCGGAGCTCGTACACGAGTTACACATGCCTGTTTTTTAAACTAAATTATGAAAAATATATTCAAACTTTTGTTATTGAGAGATGGACTTTGAGATTATTTTATAAGCGTTAATTCTTTGAAGATGGTTTACCGAAGCGTGGTCGCGTCGTGGCTTCAGACATAATCGCCGCATCATGCCATTTACACACGATAAACTTCCGACAGTTACTATTGCGCTCAAAAACCAAATTTCAGTAACCCTGAACACAGCTTGACAACAATCGGATGTCAGAATGAACAAAAAAATATTAACTCTAACAAATAGCTGTTACTCGACCCACATCCATAACCTGGTTAAGGCGAAAACGCAATGTAATTTCGCGTACAATTTTTGGAACACTTTTACTTTGACTGGGCGCACGGTCCAGCGCGTTGGGCGAATTCGGCAATGACACCAATTTCTCTTTCAATTTCAGCACGGAGCTTTTGAGTTGGCCGTAGACCGAAGATCAAGGCCACGTCGCTCGCCCGACTTTATCCATCACTGAATTTGAATGAATTCAAAAACTACAATAAACGAGATCAGTCCAAATGCTGTCACCCTGTTTATTATTCTCAGTTCGAAATATACAATCTGATGTGCCCCGTGTCATTTTCAGGACACATAGGATCTTACTGATGAATATATTTTGGAGACTCAAGCACTGCAGTCATTAGAAAATACAAACGCGACAACTTTAGTACCTCCTTTTTGTTTTGTTTTGTACTCGGTCAAGAAGTAGAACGGATTGCATCAGGCTATGTTGTGTACATCGAAAACCACCAAACTCATTATGAAATCTGATAATGGACTATTTCCGAAGCTTTCTCTAACAAAAAAAGAGTAGGTATAACTTGAATGATAGACTGTCAACCTCAAGGTGTGTTCAGCCAGTCAAGAGGTCATGAAGACTGTCTAGTTTTTACGTTTGTAATCCACATTATCTTTTTAGATTTTGTGAGAAATTGTGTCTAATTCTAAACTTTTAACACTAAACTTAGACCTGTCAAACAAACGATTACATTTAGAAATTCACACTCTATTCTTGTTAGACAAGATTAGAGTTTGAAGTTTGTATACATAATGTTTAACATATTTAAAAATGAGGACAACAGTTTTTAATTGGTCCTATTGTGAACCTGTCTTGCGAAGGTAGAGTCGTCGGTAGGTATAATACGGAAAGAGTAGCAACACTTTAGGACCTATTTAAAAGCTACAGAAGAAGAGTTAGATAAGCCTTACTTGCTCACTCTTGCGGTGTGGTTGGTGTAGGCAACCACACGCGAGGGTAAACTTAAAATCATGATCGTTCACAAGCGTTTCCGTAGTAAAGTAAAATTATTACCATGTATGGCACTGGCCCAAATCTTCACGCCGGGTTAATTTTGCATTCAAATCAGGGATTCTGGCGCTGAATGTGATAATGCGTTACACAATACGAATCGACGGCATTATCGATCGATTCCAATGTATCAGTTACATCGGTTTTCGCACACGTTTTCGCAACCCGCGTCATCATCACGTAAATCCGCCAAGCGCATGCGCCGTATAGCTTTCTCTCTCGTACGCAAACACATTTGGTTCAATTTCGCTTTTTTCGCACAATCTACAGCCACACTGACACTTGCAAGTGCCTGAATACATTTACATGTGTACAACAACCGACGTATTAGCAATAATGTACATGTTACATTAAAACTTTTACGCAACACTTACACAGGATTCCGTTTTGATAAACTCACAAGCACAACCAAGCTCATTTCCTCCCCTTAAACGCCACTAGAATCCATTTAACATTATTGTTTTCTTGGTTTTTTTTCGCCATTTTGCATAAAAACTTCAGTTAACTATTTTGAAACTTGAACAAGTCTATGGCTGCGTTCACGATTTGTGTGCAACGAATCAAGAAACGTGTACGGCAAAATGCCGGTATGTCCACCCAAAGAATACGAGTGAAATGGAAGCAGCCGAGAGCGAAACTAATACAAGCCACACTCGCTTGGGATTACTTTCATTTGTTTGCGTCGCCGAAAGTTAACTTTTACCTTCGCAGGGAAACATAATTTATAAATTAATTCTGATTGCAGTGAAAACAATAGACAATTATAAGCAAACAACGTTATTCCATGAAGCATTTAAATATTAAATGATTACAGCTGTGAAATAAGGTAGAATGAAAATATGCTTCTCAAGATTATTACACATTTACGTCTATATTGCGGACCATCGACCGTCTATTCTTATCGAAGAAATAGAGCCTCGGACTTTCTTATTGTTTTTTAAGTTACTAGCTCTAAGAAAAAATATGCTTTTGAAAAAATTAATTATTTTTACGCAATCTCGTAAAGCCGGCACGTGATTGGCCTGTAACTCTGCAACAAAGGCAACGCGAGAACAAATAACAAAAATCGATCAAGTATTCCCTGTCAGTGACCGAAGCAAACTGGTTACAATACAAGAAGAACGTAGCTTCTCTAATTACTTTCATATCTGTTCATAAACCCGCTGTCCGCTAAAAATAAACTGACCGACATTGCAGTAAGCTATGAAGTGGGTTAATACTGATAGTTCACTACAAAAGCAGTTACTAATGATTGAGTCAAAAGTCCATACACTGCATAAAAAACTGACATAAATTAAAACAAGAGCTTAGAGAGAGAGAGAGAGAGGCCACGTTAGATAATGGTGGCATCTGAATGACACAGACATATGGAATCCTCGAAAATGAATATACACAAAACACAACCCTAACGACTAAGATGGAATGCCCCTCACGACACAAATAACTTTAACAAATTGCAAATCGAACGAAAAATATCTCACTAAACGCTCCATATAATTGCAGTAGGTACACACAAAAGTTCAAGTAAGTGCAGATTTTAATTAAAGATCGGCGGCGTCGATTAATTCTTTATTCCCACGATTCCATTAATTAACAGAGAGATAATAATACGACCAGAGTTCAGTGTCCGATACCACAAGTACCAGTTATCAGAACGCTAACAGCTTGACTCTTAATTGACAACTTCTATTCTCGTATCCTGCTCAAACATATTTATCAACTCATGTTAAAACATTCACGAGTTGACTTTTAGCAACATCACACTCATTAAACCATTTAAATCCTCTTCTCATAACATCACAGCGAACGTATTTAAAAAACAATTGTATCACCTGGATATTGAAATACATGCCAAGGACAGCTAGCAATACAGCCATAGGCATTTTAAATACCGTTTACAACTGTAACTAAGTGCCCTTTGAAGGTCATGGTTTGATTGTAGATTACCTATGTATTTCGTCTAACAAAGGCAATTTCATAAACAACAAACAATCTTCAGAAATAACTACTTGTATAGGAAGCCTGTAAGACGAGGTCGAACGTCTAGAGGTCAATGGGGAAAATAGGGGTTCGTAGAAATATTGCGATTAAGCTTACAGACAGATTTGTCGTTCAATATCAGGATATTATGGCTATAAGTTCATACAACAGCTGTGACTTTAGCTGTCCTGCTTGACCAAATAGCGGCATCTCCAACCATAAGCATAGATAGCTATGTGAAACCCCTTTACTAATGGGATATAATTAGGTCTTCGTTTGGTATTGTATCTCTGTGTTCTGGCTTAGTTGAACACTGCATACCGGTGCTTGTGAACCCTTCCTTTTCCCCTGCTTTTATTTGAAATTGCTGTCACGTCCCAATTATAGTTTGGAAAATACAAAACATGTCATGAAAGAATCATTAAAATCGCTTCAGGAGTTTGGATGAAATGGAGCAAGAAAATTCTTTCGTTTATTGCAGAAAACTTCAGAATATGTAGAAAAAACGGTCGAGTGCGCATCGGACTCGCAAACCGAGGGTTTCGTACCGCCACACAGTAGCTATTATTATAATTAGAGTTTATAACCGTTAGAGCGAGCCCAACTCACACTTGACCGGTTTTTAGTATTTCTTGTCTGTCTTTAGCGTTTGTACATTCATTTCAAATTTGACATTTGTATGTTTGACCGTTGTCACGATACAATCAAAGTAAAAGACGTTGAAATAAAACGTATCTTGAATAGGGAACTTCATTTGTTTGAATCCTCTAACAAATACGGTTTAAAAGGTACAAACAACTCTTTAAAGTTAGTACAGCGTAAAAAATCAATAATTTTAGATGCCGGTTTTTTTAACACAGTTGAATTGTTAACGCTTTAGGTATGCGAATTCACTTCTAAGAATAATTTCTGCAAAAGCGGTAGCTACTTAGTCTTTGTAGATTTGTATCTATTTGCACTAGATGTACTTAGATAATAATACTCAATACTTCATATTTTCTCGCATTAGATGTTATTCTTTGCATTGTCCGTTAACTTATCAATGGGTACTAAAGTTGACTACGACAGGGAACTTGTCCGATAAACCACAATGCCTACATCTGTAGCCCTTTTGACGAAGCTACAAGTTACAAATTACAAGCGGAAATCTCTTTCAAACTCCATTTGTTAGAAAGAGAGTTCCGCTTGTAATTTGGAACTTGTAGCTTCGTGAAACGGGCCTCTGGGCTGAGATTCCTACGCGAAACAATACTGCCTTTTACGTGGTGACGTATTGTCAACGTTTTGATAGCTCTTATTGGCATGACAGTAATGGCGGCTGAAATAAATTATTATCAAAAACATCAATATGGTTTTACAAATTAGAATAGAGGCCCTGTACGGTGGAGATTAGGTCATATTCACTTTACATTAAAAAAACGTTTATTTTTAGAACTAACGTGTTGATAATGATCTGTTTGAAATAAACAAATGTAACAGATGATACTTTAGAGCGTGAATACAGGGAAGATTATTCAATTTAAACACTTGAGACTACTTAAATTAGTCTTGACAAGTCCCACTTAAGTAGATCATTCCTAACCGGGATAGAATCCTTCTCGAAACTACTAAACTCCTGGACTGTGCAACCAAAATAGAAAAAGCCGGTCAATTTTAGTGCACAGTTAAGTAGGTATTATCATATTCCGATTTGAACCGAATTAGTATGAGCCCAACCCACACTTCACCGGTTTTTAGTATTTGTTGTTTTTCTTAAGGGTTTGTATTAATGATACCAAATACCTTGGGCCCGTTTATCAAAGCTTGTAACATGTATTACAAGCGGAAATCTCTTTTCAACATTATGTATTAAAAAAGGCACTTTTTTGATTAACTTTCTTGTATTTCTTTTATTTGTTAGGATATCCGCCGTAGTAACACATTTTTTGAAAAAAAATCTCATTCGCTATCTCTTACGGTTTAAAAAATACAGCACCTTATAGTAAGGACAGACGGACAGCATAGGCTTAGTAATAGGGTCCCATTTGACACCCTTCGAGCAAGGAACCCTAAAAACGTATTAAGAGCCACATACATGCTGAAAAATAACGATTCGTGTAAACCTACTAACCTATTTCCCAACCGAAGAGTATGGGATTAGGCGTAAATAAAAATTCTATCGCTATCTATGTAGATACCATTTAATAAGATAACGTCTATTGTAAACACAAAAATACGCAACATTGAGAAACTGCATAAATTCCTAACAAATATTTAAAGAAAGAAGGACTGCAAGAAATGCATAGAGCAAGTTCGCTAAGGTTCATTCCAACAGCATTTTCAAATAAATACTGTCGCAGTGTAACAAAAGGGGTTTGCTATGTCCAATGTTCATATCTCGGTGAACCTATTTGCCGTAGGAAAATGATGCTTCTATCAACATACTTATCAAAAACTAAGTTGTGCAGCAAATAAACCGACACGTATATTGACACTTTGATATGGATTTCGTAACTTGAATAAAATTAGGTTTGATCGGCAAGAGATAAATGTATTGGGTATTGGCACATCGCTCTGATTATCTAACTCAATACCAAACTCCCTGATTTGCTAACAAAATTGACCTAATATCGAAGACCTTGGCTCTAAATAGATACGTTAAGTTTTGGGCGTTTTGACAGCGAAACAGGAACCCATCCTATATAACGCACGTGGGTACTGATCGCAGCCAATGATATGTAAATTTTATTACAACAGCTCTAAAAAACATCCAGACCGGTTTAGTTTCGAAAAGGAGCGCAAGTGGCATAAAAATTAACAGCCTCACTGATGCACCTAGTGCCTTAATACGAGCACTAACAAAAGCATTCAAGTATCCAACGCGGAGATTTACGATGTCGTTTACAACTGCGATTCTATTATCATCCGGCTGATATTCTACTGGAATACTTTTTAAAAGTTACCAAAACTCACCTGCGTCTACGCAAGAGCAGCAACGTTGAATGCAGGATCCTGCGCACACACTTTTGAATCTAATTATGATCGAATGCTTCCAAGAATGTTCTTTTTTTGTAAGCGATTTTTGAATTACTAGTAACGTGTTTTTTCACTGTTGTCTTGTAGTCGGGTAGTTCCGCGGCGTGAAGCGTGAGCGTGACGTGAGCGCCGCGGTGCGCGTCCCGCGTGCTAGCCGGCGGCGGAGTGCCGGCGCTCGGCCGCCGCTCTTGTAAACAAACTGTACTGGTGGGGGCCCCGAAAACTTGGGCCGCTCACTTACGTCACTAGCGTCGCGGCACGCGCCTCATCCGCAGCCCAAAACAAAAAGGCAGTAAGAGGACATCTAGCCCATATCCGCGTACTACCCTTTTGTTTTGGGCGGCAGTCGTGCAATCCGCCCTGCATTGATAACAACTCCTTCGTCCACAACAATGTTGCAATTACAGTCTCTACCGATAACGCTCTATCTTGCACTACTGACCCTAATAATCTCAATCGCTCCTTCTATTAAGCATTTGAAACTTAGATATGAACACGAGTTTCTATCAGAATTATAACGAACAAATATAAATCAAACATCTTACACAGACTCGCGCAACAAGTCCATTTTAATATTCCTTTTATTACCAACGATATTCTACTTGAAATGACAAGGAATGAAATAGAATCAAACATATTTATGACACAGCCGTGGCAAAATTATGGGTATGCGGCGGGTATTAGGCTAGATATTTCAAGCGAGGCTTATAGCAAACCGCTTTTTGCTCAGGCCCTTTGCTGGGGAGATATAAATATGTATAAATCCACTATCGAGTCTTTTCTGGTTGGTCCACACGTACATGCAAGGAGCAAAAAGTGATTTAATTGTGTACGGCTAGAAAATACTACCTCGCCCTGCTCCTGGCCAGTAAATGGAGTTCCAATTAGCTCTTAAAGTCAGCTCGGCGGTTTCAGCGAGTCTTTGTGCCCGGCCACATTCTTTCGCCATAGTTTTACTGCCCTGCTGTTTGCACACGTTCAACAATTATTTCACTAACTTAGAACTTGTTATTTAACTTTTTCTATCCGTACCAAGATTCTCTGAATAGTTGAAATGATGGGTGAACTACGATGGAGATAGGTTTATGATAAGTCTAAAATAACGTCTCAAATAGTTCGAACTAATCATATTTGGGTTTGCTACGCAGAACATACATGCATAACGTCACACCTTCATTCCCAGAGTGGCGTAGGCTAAGATGTTTACAAGTGTATTAGTGAAAGGTTGCAAGCCCATCGCCTAACAGTACTACAAGCCCTTACTCCCTTAGTCGTCTCTTGCGACCTCCACGGGAAGACATGGAGTGGCACTATTCTAACCCAGCAACCACACGGTTTAAGCAAAATAAAAATGAAGTTTAATTCGATTATAGGTACATTATAAGACAGCGGCATCTGTCCAGCCCAAACCCATAGTTTTAACACAGGAATCTGCAATTAAATACCCTGAGATTACGGAGTGCGTAACATTCTTCTTGATGTTTTAAGTCATTCGAAAGTCATAAAAATACCAAGTCCGTGTGGCCGTGAGTTAATATACTACAGGATATACCTAATTAGTCTTAAAATTATACTTTATTCGTAAAACTATCACAACCAACACAAAGAAATTAAAGGGAGATAAAAACAAACATTGTCGTTTATAATCGATTAAATAACGAAGGTACTCATTTTACCTATTGCCCTAGTGTCTAAAAATAACAGGTAATTTGTAAAGTAGTTTTCATCAGGTTTGGTTATTGTTATTGCATACTTACTTACATCAAAGTTTATTTTAGCATTCACATACATAGTTTTATAAGCAGTGGGTCAAATTTAAACCTGTGAAGTATTCGATTTTGGGACGTAATTAACTTTTAACGTGATTATTGACATAACATTGTGATTGAAGGAACAAAAATATCCTGAAATGCTAACCACCAACTACCATATTAAGTAGCAGTTTCTAAGTAACTACTCATCATTCAACTTCATATCATGTAGCCAATTTCACTTCAAAGAGTGTCTTTTGCTAAACACATTTCTCCTAGTTTCTGGCATTGACAAGCTATTTCAGACCAAACTAACGAATCCCAATTCGGTAGGTCTACAATTCTACATTAATTACAGCGGAGATCCTGTTGCCACCTTCCAAATCCATCATCATATCAGCTCCTAGATACCATGTTACTATGCTTACTATGCCGCCGTCGGGTATAGTTTTAGGTTTCAAATTTCAGTTGCAAGATTTGAACCTGGATATAATCTAAAACCGGGCAAGAGCATGTCGGACCATACTCAGTGTAGGGTTCCTAAACCGTTAAGTACTACAAACATACATACCAACAAGTAATAACTAATTGTCTATTTAAAGTCATTTGGTGTCGTCTTAGATGATTTTAGTAGGTATAAACACTTTAATCGTCTGTATCTCAAGAAACCTATCCAACGACAGGCCACACTATAAAGTAAACAAGAAAAAAAAATTACATCCCCAGGTTACGTGGAGGTACATTAATAAGAAAAATCGATGTTTTTTTACCACTTTGTTGGCGTGACTAATATAATATGTATATTCATGCCAAATTACAGTTTGCGGACGGACGGACCGACATGGCGAAGCCATGTATGGGTGCCTAGTTTGACTAAGGAACCCTAAAAACTTGCGGGATGACAACTATACAAACGGAGTAAGTTAAATAAAAGCTGGTACAAAGAGATAATAGTTTCTAATTGAACCCAATATTTACTTGGCGAAAAACTTAAACTAAGTGCGCACATCACATCGTCAACATATACAACTTAGGTCGAAATGTATTTGAAGCCTTCATGCAAGGCAAGATTTTCTGGTGTTCATGTTAGTTAAATCAACAGATTTAACTAACATGAACACCAGAAAATCCATAACAATGACGCAGGCTACACTGTTAATATTAATGTGGAATATAAAACAGTCGGTTATTTTTATCGTCCGATTGGTGTCAACACAATATGGGTGCTGAATTAAACGGGCGGTTATCTCATAAACATAAAGTAGGGCTCCACGTAAGAGAAAAATAACGTTACGACCTTACATGACTTGAAAATCTTGAAATATAATTCTAAACAAATTAAAATTTACACAACAAAAAGTTTGTATCTTTAATTATGTTTTGCATGTGCTCCAATTAACATTTATCAAAATGCGAAACAAAACTTTACGCACATAAATGAAAGTTCGCAGACGTTTCAGCTCACCCACGCCATGCACTGATCCGGACCAGGAAACCAGAACCTTTAACCCAGATCCAAATTACGGCCAAGCAATCACTTAATTTTTCTTACGCTAAATTATATTCATCGGGGTCTTATCTTCCATTTCACTGCTTTTCTTTTGCACTATTTGCTGCAAATCGTGTTCTTGGACGACCGCGAAAATTTTACTTTTAGCAACATTTAAGTGGTAAGGTGAGAAGGTCTTGAGAGTTGCTCCGATGCTTAAAAGAAAAGAGTCCACTGGGTCACAAACATCGAACTCCGAGAGCGCTGCCGCACTCGACTCTGCTACACACTCATTTACCATTTCAATCTCCTCGTACTTCCTCTTCTTTTTCTTTTTCTTTAACCCAGATTTCGACTTTGCAGCTTTCAACGCCCTAATTGGCTTTTCGTCGTTAGAATCTTCACTATCGTCCTGAGCGTCAGGAACATCGTCAGTCTCACATTCCCTCTGAGTACTCCTCTCATCCCAAACAAAATCACCGTTCTGTATCAAAATATCTCTGTAAAAGGGCCTCATGAACGAAAGTTCTCCGTCATATTTGTACAGCTTCACACGTTTCCCGGGGCTGCTTATAGTCTTCCTTAAAATCCGTCTGTTGATGTCTCTAATGTTGATCCACCTCGCTTTGCACTCGGCCGCTACAAACAAAAACAAAAACAATGCGCGTAAGCACACGAGCACAGTCGTAAATTGTAAACGGTTCAAATCGTAAACATCATAAACTTACCAGGGCGCTTTAGTTCGTCGCCGATCTTTTGCCACACGACTTCGCGAGCATTGAAGTCCATGTACTGCGGGTTGTTGTGGTCATAGAGGACCGTGTTGTCTCTGACGAGAGCTATGAGTTTTATGTCTAATTTCTCGTTGAACATTTCGAGGTTTCGCCGGGGAGCGTTTAGAGCGGACTGCGGGGCCGGCGCGGCGCTCGCACGGATCGGCAACGCGCATCGCCGTCGTGTCGCTAGGGTCGGTTTTCGGTCGGCGATCGATTCGGCGCTCCCCGTGGCTCGCTCCGCAATGGCGGCGACCGGCAAGCTGGCAACGTGCAGATAATCGAATCGGACTCGTCGGTCTTTACAGGCTTTATTTACAACTAACGGCGGAGATAGCAAGTCATCGTGATTATAGGGAAGTTACTTAGGCCCGTATCGATAAACTCGACTCAAAACGTGACCTGAGAACTCATCAATTGAGACCGTCTCGAGGCGTAATCCTGGAGCCAAGATGGTCGCTTATTTATAAACTCATTTTGAGAAGCTCTCCAATGAGATGATCTTATGTTAGAAGCGCATTTCAATCCCTGCACGGCTAGCACTATCATTTTTTGAACGACCAACGAAACGTTTTGAATCTGCATGGTTCCTAAAAATATTTTATTTTGCGTTTAGACTTGACAAAGGTAAGATACTTAAACCATAATAAATCCATATTTCTAAAGTAAATTGACAAAGCAAGTCATTATTTTGAAAGTATTTCTTTTAACTTGTTTTCGGCTTAAAGATGATCACGTATGTACGTAAAAAAATTAAATATTTCAAACTCTCCTTGAAATTGTATTGAAAAAACGAAACGTGCGTAGCGGGAATCTCTTTAGTTATTGTTTATTGACAGTAGTTTACTTACAGGTTATAATATAACTATAAGTTTTTTTAAGTGAATTGGGTCTTTAAAATTGACTATGTACATGTACAATCATTGGTATTTAAGTATTATACAAGTTAAAAAGTGCAGCTACCGACGCCTTCCCCTCTCACCGCAGGCTGACTGTCGCCGCGCCGTTAGGATTAAGAGCCTCCTAACTGGAAGACGTCGCCGCGGCTCACAAACATACGAAAGGGGATTAAATATGTTCAAATTGACGCCATATGTGGACACCACTGAAAGGGGCGATACCCTGATCTGTCTCCCCGGCCCTGACGGGGGCCGAGAACACCAACGACAATGATGCAGCTTCTCGAATCCAACTCGGCATTAACCAACCTTGCTGATGATGTACCTACCTATTTAAAAAATTAAACGTATTCTGAAGGTCAACCCCTACAGCAAGCATATCGAAGGCTGGAGCCTGGAAGAATTCCTTCTGCTTGAGATGAAAAATGAAAACCATTACAGGGGAAGAAGCCAAATGCATAATTTGCACCGTGTCCCTTTTATCGATATTGAAGGAGGTAACATTCTTAAGTTGCCAATTTGCCTACAGCTTTAGGTTATTAGGAATCTATTATTAATCAGTCCTCAAACTGCCTCAGTGTATCGGTTAAATATGATCAAGGCTATAATTTATGATCACCAAGACTTACTAGAATTCTTATTTGAATGTTGTTTATCAAAGATAGTTTGACATGTGCAGACAGTTTATGTGCATTATTGTTGTTCAAATATGAATGTATTTTTTAAACTTTTAGTATTAAATATAAATTAAAAGATCAAACTAACATAATTTCTAAACAGTTAATAAAGTGTGTAAAACAGGTAGGATTTCATTACACTTATTATTTTTGTTATTTTCAGATCTATGGTCTGCCGTCCCCTGGAAAACTGGTGTTTAATGTGTTATTGATAACTTTATTAAATAATTATTATTTTCTCTATTAAAATTCAACTGCAGTTCACCTGAATGTTTTATTTTTGCATATTTTATAACAGTGGTTAGCACAAGTTGTATTTTCTCAGTTGTCCCTTATTTATTGGTTTTTGTTTGTTTATAGACTAGGTGGAGGGTTACCAAGTGACAAACAAGTCGCAGGAACTTGTGCTAACTGTTCAGCAAATAAACCATATTTTTGTCATTGTACCTACAATTAACAATAATAATCCATGCACTAATGAAAGAAATCTATGCTTTATTTTTCTCTATTATGTAATTATTATCTCTTTTCCTTGTACAATAAAATGTTTACATACATACACATATCCCATTAGGGCACTTGTCAGTGTGACACTGGACTTGCTCCTCTCAAGTTAAAAGTTAGGGCCTGGGGCCCGTTTCATAAAAGCTTGTAATTTGTAATACAAGTGCAAGTAATAATATAAGCTATTATTTTATATGCAAAAGGCCCCTGTTTGAATTTTAGTTAAACTAATTGTTAAAAATCATAACTAATGGTAAAATCTCAAGGAAATGTGTCAAATTTTCGAAATTTAACCAATAGTTCAGTTAACTATTGATCAAACAATTCGGCCTAAGTGGAAGTTATCATGTCACAGGTGGACCAGTTCAGATCAGTGCTCTCAAATTTTAAATAACTAAACTAAAATTTATAACATCAAACTTGATTCTACGCTGATGAGGATAGAGATTAACGTTTATAAATTCAAGTTTACAGACATTTAAAATCAGAAAGTTTGATGTTTAAACAAATAAATTTAAGTAGGTACACCATGGTCCCACTGATATATAAAATCAGAGAACACTGATCTGAAAGGGCCTCAGTGTATGAACTAAAAACATTAAAATTCATAATTACAATATAAACACCATAACACCATCAACCAATACCATTACCCTGGATCCTTGTTGATTTTGGGTTTAAAAAGAAAATATATATGTGAGAATCAAATAACATTGTTTTATTGCTATGCCACATACAAAGCAGCCTTTCTGTATTCCATAATCACTTTGAGGCTGCTAGAAAAGATATAGAGTTTAGAGAGCCTGTTATGGTTACCTTTGGTACATACCTATGTAGGATCCAAATACTTTCATTACGCTGAGTTAAATAATGTCAGAGTACCTATAGTTTGTATGAAATTTCAAGCATAATGGGACCCAAAATGTCTTCACCAATAAATAAAACTACTATTATCATGTAGCAAGTTTAATTTATAAATAAAACACAAAATTTACAGGTTTTAAAATCAACTCACTACCTTATTTTATTTGTATCTGATTCGCTGCATTCTATTGTTTCATTGCTGCAATAAGTACAAAATATTTTGTACTTAGTTTCTCAACACATCAGACTAGGTTGAGGCTAGTTCATTTAATTAATAATATCAAGATCATGTTAACCTAAACAAAATATTTTAACTTTCTACGAGCAATATTTCAAACATTATTTTAATATTCTCAAGTTTTAAGCTGAATTTACCCTCTTTTCTACTCTTTATAATTAACATGTAGAGCTTTGATAGTAGACCAATAATGTTTAACACTTGACAATTCATTATTTGAACATAGGTATTGGACTTAAGAGTTGTAAAACTTAAGGCACTAGCGCTTTAAAAAACTAGGTAATAAAAATGACATGTCTAATATTATTAATTATTCATATTAATGTTTTATACCATGGAACTAATCAACAACTTTACTTACACATAAGTACCTCTTTTATGTAGAACAAGACAAGACATGATGACACAATGTAAACAAATTTCTAACCTATAATAAGTTTACAAAGACATGAGTATACTTCAAGTTTGTTTAGCAACTGGCAAGCGAATTGCCATAGTCTTCAACTGCGTAGGGCCGCTACTGAGATTCGTGAACACCGACTTCTCAAAATATCCAAATCCCTTTATTGCATCCTTGATTATTTCCGGCGAACCTCGCCATGTTATCCAAGTTTCCCATTATTGGACTGGCGACAACCTACAAAACGAATTAAAGTTAAACTTACTATCTAATCACAAGTGATAGAAACAAGATTCTTCGGGTGGTTCACGATTATTTTTCACATAGGTACCTAGGTAACTATAGTGCTCCTTTTTGCTCCGCGTTTATGTCAGGACCCGAAATTGTTATTAAGTACTACCTAGTTGATTGTGTGTATACGTTTTTAAAGAAATCACTCAGTTTTTATTACAATACCTTCGTAATTAAACGATGCCTACCTTGTCTTTGTTTGACATGTCATTGTCAATCAATTTGTCAACAAAACAAAAACACGAAACGCCCCCTCCTCTCTACTTTTAGCAACCCGTTTCACGAAATGTTTAGTTACAAGACCTTATAGTATAAAGTTTATATTAATCTATCGTTAACAAAGTACCTATTAAATGAGCTTTATTGGTTTTCTATACGGCAGTAAATAAAAATATTAGACATATTGTGGATGCGATTTAAATCGGGTTAAGATTGTTGAAATAGGATTGGATGCAAGTTGGATGGGTAGGTCTGGCTAGGTACCTACATACTGATATGATAAAATATTGGTAGGATTTTAGTATCAATATTTCTTACATAACAAGATATTCACTGGCTTAGTATTTGAGTGCACTGTACTATAAAATAAATGTAAATTGTACTTACGTGAAATGAGCCCGTGGATGGGAGGTAAATTTTTCGCGCCTCCTTATTGCGCATTATTGTTATATATAGGGAACTATTGTGTCGCCGGCTTGGTCGGTCTATTTCCGATATCTTTATACCTAATATAAATTATCTAGCATCTATAATAGTTTCACATTAACACCACACATAGCACACAATTTTTGAAGGCAGTTGTATATAGCGGCAAAGTCAAAACTTCGATTTAAGTATTATAATTATTATTGAAATACGTTTTAGATGTAAAATTTTGCCTCTTACATTTTATAAATGACACTATTATTTTTAAACCGATTTATCTGATAAAAAGAAACCATATGTTCGACTATTTTGCAGTGCGTCCGCCATTTTTTCGGGTGTTGAGATTATCTCAAGTCACCAAAAGACCATACTCAGGATCAGGATTAGATCCCCATACAACTAGCCGCCTCGTCTGATACAAGGATTACGTTTCACGACTTGAAATATATTTATTAATTAAAGCTCAGTCTTGTGACGCATCTTGTGACGGGCATCAAACTCAAGTCGAGTTTATCAATACGGGCCTAAGTGACCCATAACAACAAACGATGTGTTATGGATAGGTAATTTTAAGTTCTAAAATTATTACTATGGCGAGTTGTCTCAAATCTAGGTGTTAAAAATCATACCGCTACATGATGACAGTGGGAGAGTTCAAACGTAAATGTTTCTGTCACATTTTAGTTCGGCTATTGAAATTTCTCACATCAACTTGAGATTAACGAAAATATCTACCTATACGTTGAATTGAGATATCGCTTTCTGATATTGATTCCTAGGCTAGGGTCCATACACTGCTGTACATCCTCCTTAATTAGAGAAACTTAATAATCAAGTAGGTTTTTCATTCGGAAACCAACTCTCTTCTATTCTTTCCGACACATAATATACATTTACCTACCTAACAAAGACTTGCTAATTTTACAGTATTATAAAGAACATCAACGTTTCAAATAAACAAACAAACAATTAGGGGCATACAATAAATACAAGTACAACAAATCAAACTTCACGAAAGACAACACGTCAACTTTATAATATAACATTGATCATTTCCTCCTCTAGTTCCAAGAAGATTCCTAAAATAGTGCACCCAGTGCGAGCCCAGCACGTCATACGACCCGATTGATATTATTGATACAGATTGACATTATACAAATTGCAAATGACGAATTGATCACCCTTTTCGCAAAGTTGCCGCCATCCAATCGTCCATATTGATTTTGATTGGAAGAAGTGTTTTTTCGTTCAACTACAATTTATAAGAGGCACTGGGAACGATCGCTAAGTGTTCAAGGACCATTCAGGATGACTTTGGAATTTGATTTAGGTACAGGTTTTAAAACTCGATGGTGTCCAAATTACACCAATCACAAACGATCTTATGTCTAAAGTAAATACAGACCTATGACAGAAAAAAACAGCTGCAAAGGATTTATTATTTCCGTAGCCTAGCCGCAATCACACTACTATTATAAATGAGAAAGTTTGTGAGCCTGTCCGTGTGGATGTGTGTGTGAGTAACTGCAAATGTCCATAAGAACGAATAACTGCTACAGTAATAAAAACAGTTTTTGCTTTGGCTTTAAATGCGTGTATTTTGAATCCTATATTTCTGAGTCATACAGAATTTCTCTTTCAAGTCCACGAAGCTCAGCAAGGAACCAAAACTACTTTCCAATTATCCCTACATTATAAGAAGGGCCTCCAAAATCAATTAATTGACAGACTATGTGAACACAGCTGGGACGGGTTCACACTTCACGCTTTCTGCCCGTAGGAAAGTGAAAAAGTGGGCGAGTTGAATGAGGTAATATTAACGATAAACTAGCTCCATTCACCCGGCCGCGCTCACTTTCGTTGGCTGACAACCAGTCTAGGAGATAATATAATCAGTGAGTTAATAGAATCTGCGACAGGTGTCCATAGCAACAAGCCGACACAGTTGTCGACGATAGCAGGTTTCATGTATTTTCCCCGGCGAGGGTTACATTCGTAACCAAAAGCTAAATTAAAAAGTAACTCTCTAGTTTCCTACTCAAATGCAAGAAAGAAATGAGGTGTGAACATTGAAGTAAACTAGAACTTGAATATCGAAAGTCATTGAGGAAAATCAAGAATTAAATTGAAGCGAATTTCGAATCCAAGAACCATGTTTTTAGCTTTGGAGGAGGCAAACTAGCACATATAGACCAGAGATGGTTTGTTAACACTACAAACACTGGAGTTTAAAAAAAGAAGTTCTGACTCACTGGAATCAGGAATTCACGAATGAATTTGGTAAACGGTACTCTGATGAGATTCTTACACAGTAAAACCCTTTTGATTTTGTCGTGTAATCATATTGTCAACGTTTGGATAGTAAAACAATACAACAACACGTCAAACACCATATGATTTTACCTTTTTGAACAGAGCCATTCGCTCGCGTTTCTGCCGAATGCCGTTCGTCAAATCTTCTTATAACACAAGATGCAAGAGCAATGACAAATCAGATAGCATTTGGTAGCTCCGTATCCCAAAATCGAAATCTAGCGAGTAATAACTTATTTTTATAAAATTCCTGTAGTAACCGAGACCGGGTCTTCATTGAACGACTAAACATGATCACGGAACAAGAGCGAAAGAAATAAACACGCCAAACAAATCCGTGAAGAAATGCGTCCGTCTAAATACGATGAGCAGACGGGCCATATCGGCTGGAGAACTGTTAGTCTGTGATGCCCTTAAAAGATTCCTTACTCGGCCTTTGGATCCCACTCATGTCTGAATACATATGAATTCTCAAGACTACAATTCTAAGACTCCAAATGACTAAGATGGTCTCTTTAAGTACTAGTTCACTGGTTGTCTTATTCCCACACTGGAACACAACAATGCGAATGCTGCTTGGCGGTAAGTTAAAGGATAAGATGGTGGTAGCGATTCGGCCGGACCTTCTGTAAGGTCCAACCATTAGTGGTGGTTGGACCTTGCGGAAGGTCCGGCCTATATACTACCTTGATCAGAGTAGAGCGAGATTACCTTTAGGCGCAATTTGGTCTATGCTTTCACGTCACAAATAATATTTCAGTTTATCTTACTACTATTATGCCGTGTTAAGCCGAATAGCAGTATCACAAATAAAAATCCTGTAGCAATAACAACCTTAACACTAAAACGAGAGGGTTGAATTTACTTTGGCAATTGAATCTGAGATAATGTTTATTGGCTTAAGAGGGCAGTATAATAAATGCGAAAGTTTGGATGGATGGATGTTTGTCACTCAATCACGCCAGAAGGGCTGAACGGATCTGGATGAAGGCACAGGTGTAGATTATAGTCTGGAATAGGCTACTTTTTATCCCTGAAATTTGGACAGTTTCCGAGTGAATAGCGATAAACTACTTCGGACGGAGCAGGCCCAAAACATTTTGGTGCCCCTTGCCACCTGGCGCCTAAAGCGACCGCTCTCCCCCAGGTAGGTGATTCGCTTAACAAACTCGACTGACGTATTATTTACCGGCGAGTTTAAGTTGTCCCTTCCCTTCCGGCCGCGTGGTTCGACAACGTTGTTTGACTAACCAATCTTTCTATTTCAAAATCAAATTTTAAAGAGTCGACGGAGCTCCGCAACCGTGGTGCTCCTATTTCTAGGTTGTTTTGGCCCTCCGGGCCAGCTGGAGTTCTAGCATAACCTAAACCTATCTCATATAAATTTATGACACATATCGGTCAGTTGGACCACGACACAGTCCAGTCAGAGCGTACAAACAAGATTTAAGAGTGCAGGTAGCTTAAAACTCTCCAAGGCGTAAAACTAACGAAGACGCTAATGCGACGTAAAAAACTGCCTCCCCACTAATAAAAACCAAATACAGAAATAATAATCGTAACACGTGCAAACTTATCAATGTGCTTGAATTTTTCTGCGCACATAGATTCAGTTTCACATTTTGATTTCATCATTTTAAGACGGCGAAACCCTCATTAATTAATATTATTGTGTTTTTTAATAAACTAAAAATAATAATGTATTGTCTTGAAATCTAAGGATGGTTTTTGTTGTGAAAATTATTGCACAATTTATAGGGTATACGACTGTTTTGATTGGTAATGGACTGTAATTACGAGAATAAATATGCACGAAAATAGCGAAATTAAGTACGTGTAGAATAGGGTCTCAAGTCAATCAAATTGAGAAGTTACCAGGCTTGTCTGCGATTGCAGTACGCAGATCTCGGTATTAGCAATCAGGGCAGATACTCCACTAACCTTCGGACCGTCGACTTACCTCGAGTCCGCGAAATACCTTCGCCAGCACTCAACTTCATTGATCAAAATACTTGGGCCTTGCTTCCACACACGAGACAAATAGTTGATTTACGGCATATTTTTGAGCAAGCTAATCGACAACGACACCGCAACTTTCGCTGCTCTTAAACTACTCAAATTCAACTGGTCATTCCATAGACAAATCTAACAATAACTTTTTTGACTTTTCTTTTTTGATAAGACTGATAATGTTGCAACTGGTTACTTGCAATCTTTAACAATGACTTAACTTAATAATCATACCTAGGATATCTCGGGGCATCTATACGAAAGTGATGTAGCAAAATGTTTTTTCGACAAAAAATATATCAATGTTACTGTCAAAATCTAAATGTCTCCGACATAAATCAATATTACTTATTTTCTTGTAATTTTTAAATAAAAAAAGAAACAAATGAAAACGTGTACCTATTTATATGTTTATTTTAATATAGTTTTCATTTCATTCAATATTTTTTCCATATTTGATGGTATTAATGATTGCCGTCTCGATGAAAATATCCACTTTAAACTGCTAAACGTTCTATCAACGACCACAGTGGTCAACGGGATATTCTTTAAATATTTATAATGACTCAAAGCCAATTTCTCATTTATTTTGGTAATTGAAATTTCCTCACCTTTTATAAGACTGTTTACTTTTTTCATGGTGTCATAACCAGTATTTAATTACATCAACATCTTTTTTATCAATATCAAATCCCTAGAACTTGCCCCGAGTTATCCCAGGTATGTTAATAATAATTGAACTATGAGTGAGTAACTTAACAGTAAAAAGTGGCAACCTTTCTCCCTTAAGTTGACTGCACAAAGGTTAAAGGTTATTAAACTTGGTCATATATGCTATACATGGTGTATTCAATTGTACAACAAAAAACCATCCTTTGATTTCAAGACAATACTGAAACACAATACTGCCCTTCTAAGCCAAAAGCCAGTATCTCAGGTAAAACTCCTGTAGCAATATCAACCTTGTCACTAACAGAAGAAGAATGAAACTGCTTTGGTTATTGAATTTGAGATACTGCTTTATAGCTCAGAAGGGCAGAATAATAGTAACGCGGGCGCCACTGGATGCTCAGAGCATTTTAAATTGTAAAGCACAATCAATCTTTATTATTTTTTGATATCTGTCAACAGATGGTGTTAGTGGTACTCAATTTTACTACCTGCTATGCTCGGAAGCACAGGAAAGAGTTGTAAATAAAATATTTTAATTAATGAAGTATAAATATACTGGTTAAGTTTAAATTTATAAAAGAAGAGTTGTTATCTAACTCTAAAGTTAGATCATTTAAGTTTAAATCTAAAACCAGACCGGCAAGTAGTATGTTGCACGCACAATTATAGATAACTTTTACATAGCCTATAACACTCACACAGTCTTGATGAATCCTATGACACCATTTATTAAAACCTGTTTTAGCAGTTATGGAGATAGAGTAGCACATTTTGACTGTTAAACTTAATTTTAATTTGGTTTTGTGCATTCTGGTAATTAGAATCTTACCTTCTAACTCAATTGATAAAGATATTTTCATGATAGTCCCTGTATGCTATGCTATATCATATTGTTTGTAACATATAACTTTCGTCCACATTACTATAATGACAACCAGGCAGTGTCAAATTTACTGGTATCTATATATATAAAAATCAATCCCTATTTCCCTTGGTCACGGCATAACGCATGAACCGCAGGACCGTTTTACCAATTATTTTTTTGTTATGTTTGTTATCATCAGGAGAAGGTTCTTATGAAAGAAAAAAAAACAAAACCACCGGGAAAGACAAAACTTTGCAGCCGGGTGAAGCCACTGACTTTTAGCTAGTATTCTTTAATTACCTAGGCAGATACTGATATGATATGGCATGTTCAATATAAAGGCTCACTATACACGTGGGCTTCCTGGCACAGAGCACCGCTTATTAATATTTTAATATTATTATTATTATTATTATTTTTTGGACAGGCAGTTGACACTGATATGTCCAAATCACTGTGCACTTAGTATGATTGTCAAACTTATTTTTAAACTGGTTAACACTTATAGAGTTCACGACATCAGAGGGTAATTTGTTCCACATTTTTACTATCCTGTTTGCTATAAAGTTTTCGCCGATATTTGTATTATTTAGACCAAATAGCATACATGCACTTTTGTGACAATGTTACATTTAGTAGTAGATTTTTTTATTTAAGACTCATGGGAGGACTCAGATGCTTAAAGGGGCTTATACCTCTCAGCCCCCACCCATCCATCTCCATAGTTTGATGCCTTAACTATTTGATATTCTTTTTACGACAGAAATTTCAAACATGGAGACTGACAAAGGGAACATTTTCTAAATAATCTTCTTCAGGTGCCATCTTTGGAGGTGGGCGGTCATCATGGCTATCTTGACCTCATCTACAGCCTAAACAACAACCTCGTAAATCTTAGTCATACTAAAAAAATCTTTTTTCCGCTTTTGGTCCTAAATTTAACCAATAGAATATTCTCCACAAATAGCATAATGACCTATTTCCTCAGTCATAAAAATAGAAGAATTAGGTGCAGTACTTAAGCCCAGGGGACTGGAATGTTAATTGTTCAGCAGCTTGACTTAATGACATGGGATATACAAACGGGGATACAAGAATTTTCGATTGAAATAAAACCACACGCCTAAAACCTGTGTTATACTAGCGTTTGGTAAACAGATAATTACAATTCAATTAGAGGTACGATAAATAAGAACGCAATACAGAAAACTCCACTCACCTCTAAATAAGACGAACCTCAGCACCACAGCAGCATAAAGGCACTTTTACTTTCCATAACAGTGTCAACGTTTATCAGTCCTTAGCGAGAAGTCCAATAAGTTTTTTGGAGAAACACAAGTGTCGATACACTAATAGCAAAAAGACTAATAAAAATAACCCACGAGTCGATCCCAAAATCAACTAATTTCGCAAACAGATCGTAATTATACGATAACACTTCATGAAGTGCCGAATTTAATATTAACTCGTTACTACAACAAGAACTCATTACAAATTTAACTAATTGTAAACTATGAACTATATTGTTTAAATAAAAGTTGTTTTTAATATTTAATTTAATAAAATTTGACCTATTTTGACATAATTCAGCAGCTAGTGCGAAGCAATAAGTAAACACCTGTATTTTTGTTAGATAATCTAGATAAGCTGTCAAATTGGACAATTCATTGTAACCAATGAGAAAATAAAATTCGCTCCTAATTTCTTATCATTGGTCGGTTAAACTCGAGTCAGAATGTCATGTATACTTTATTGAAAAACATTTTTTTATTGTTTTTATAAACGTATTTTCTTCTATCAATTTTGCGAACAGCGGTCTGATGATATTCAGCCTCATCGATCGTGCACTAAATTCAAAACAAAGTCTCCGTGCGACTGCGTAAAACGTAGTGGCTATATTCTGTTTGTCCGTACGGGGGCAACTTATAAACTTAAAAAAAAAAAAAAAAAATATATATATATATTATACTTTGATAAACGAAACCCGCTACGTAGATTAAACGGAAGTCTTAACTTAGTAACTTCGGATTGTTGACTTGCGTTTCGGAGTCATAGACCGATTTGGAAGGGGAAAGAACGAATGAATAGCCCATAATGCTTTACTTATTGTTAACTAATACATAGCGCTTAAAATCCGATTAAAAGATTCTTGTCCCAAATCGCAGATAACAATTCACATCTTACTTGTACATACAAAAAAGAAAGGATAGACATACCCTTCTAATCTGTGGTTTTAAGACAGTATTTCCCTAAATAGGTATGCTTGTAACTAATTTATTATTTTTAAATTATACTGCTGTACTACAGCTGTTAAGCGTCAAATTTTAATGCTATCGTGATATTATCTGTGCAAAGTAACGAACTTTCGAACCTTACTTTGAGTAAGGCTGGGTACTGACCAACGTTACGAGGTGTAATGTAACATGTTACACAGCGAGCATTCATGCAGTCAGTACGTAGAGTTACGGGGAAACCATCGAGCAATTACGTACTGACTGCATGTATGCTCGCTGTGCAACATGTTACATTACACCTCGTAACGTTGGTCAGTACCCAGCTTAACAATTATATGATTAAATTATCAGATTTCGTCGATTTCGTGAGAAACATGCAAAATGTAACTTTTTTTTATTCCCATTAGTACCTTGTTATTTATGTTATAACAGTTAAACTTTAAACACACACACACACTTTTTACACTTGGTGTTTTTATATGTAAACTGTATCGTTTAGTTGACTAATATTTTTGAATTTTCTTTTGTTGTCTTTGCTTTGCATAAAGAAAGATTTAAATGAAAACATTGTAATTATAAATTGCAGCAGTCATCCTCCGCGACTGACGAGCAGATCGAAATGCTCCTGGAGAAACTCCCACCACGCTCAGAGATGGAGCCAAAGATGCTGGCAACAATGGGTGATGGGCTCGGGGTTCCACAAAACTGCTTCTATCCCCGCTTTTGTGGTATACATAAAAATACCCATTATAATTTGTGATGCTGGCACTCCACTTAGCGGTATTTGCCCAAATATTCGTGTTGGATTTTTTTCATCCCTACTGCAAACGAAGAGGGGCAACGACGCAACGCGAATACGCAACCCAAAGTGGAGTGCCACCATGACAATGAGAGCAGTTGATCATTTTCTCTCCCTCGCTTTGGCATTTAAATAGCAAGTGACTTGAACTCCATAATAATTTTGAATGGTCCAAATTTTAGGAGTTAGGCTTGCACTCCACTTTTGCGCTCATTGCCTCACACAGTGTGCTATAATCCCCAATACTGTTTCTAGTTTAGTTACCGTTGTACTAGTATAGTTAGGACTGAAACATACCTTGGACTAAAACTCCCTCATCAATACATGTAGTATTTATTAGGGAATGCAAATAACCGGTTAATAAGCGAATTTAGTATGCAAAAGACGATTAATAACCAGTTTAAACCGGTTATTTGCATTACCTAGTATTTATTGATGTTATCACTTGAAAAAACTCTGTTATATTATTTTCTTTTCATAATATATTAACACTAAGTCGTCCTCTATAACATCTTAGCCTATTTGTACAAAAGTTGGTTACAGAATTATCAACAAGTGTTTTTAGAGTTGTTGGTACTTCTGTAGCTCTGCCTACCCCACTCTGGGAATGAAGGGGTGATGTTATGTATGTATGTTAAGACTTAATATTAGTTCAGTGACACATTATTATTATCCCGTGATATATATTTCTTGGATGGATTATTTATTTTTAAGTAAAAATACAGGTGGTGGTCCCAGGTTTAAATCTCAGTAAGGGCAGATATTTGTGTGATGAGAGAGTATTTGTTCCTGAGTTTTTGATGTTTCTATGTATTTAAGTATGTATTTATCTATATAAGTAAGTTTATCGTTGTCTAATACCCATGGTACTTACAAGCCTAAAGCTTATTTTGGGACTTGGTCAATTTGTGTGACATTGTCCTCAAATAAATATTCAATATATGTACAAATAAAATTATAATAAATATACCTGTTGATTCCAAAATACAATTCAACTTTGTCATATTTCTAGGGTGATGAAAATGTGGCTCCCAATTCCTTATTGTGTTCAGTGGGTGACCACTGTGGCGACCTAGCGACATCTAGTGACAAATTGTAACAAAACAACTCGCCAGCGCCACCAGTGTCAGACAGCGCAACTAAATCTGACAGTGCGCTACATCGCGCTAACGAAGTTTCTTAAGTCGGTTGACTTATATACAACTTCCAACTTCATCCAAATGGACTTCGGTCCCCAGGCATAACAACCGCCTGGAGAGAGATCTCTCTACTGTCCTCTCCCTACTACATTGGTGACCCACGACAATGGCGGCATTTACGCAACCTGACAACCTTCAAGCACTATGACGCAGTCTCACAGCAAGCCAGACAAACCGCACTGTGCACCACTAGCATTCTGATATATCTCCATGCCTGGTGTCTACAGTGTGCACAATACTCTCACTCAACAACGCGACTCACTGCGTCCTACTACGAGTACTTCACGGAGAACGTAGACGACTCACTGTGTACTCCCCTCCACTCCTCTTCTCCTGCTACGCTCGCCAACGCGGCTCTGAGCTCTACTGGAGACATCCACTACTGGCACTTGCAAGCGGCATTTTCAACGCACAGACTGCACATCATCACCATCAACCTCCGGTCTCAAAGGGGGGCTGGTGTGGCGACCTAGCGACATCTAGTGACAAATTGTAACAAAACAACTCGCCAGCGCCACCAGCGTCAGACAGCGCAACTAAATCTGACAGTGCGCTACATCGCGCTAACGAAGTTTCTTAAGTCGGTTGACTTATATACAACTTCCAACTTCATCCAAATGGACTTCGGTCCCCAGGCATAACAACCGCCTGGAGAGAGATCTCTCTACTGTCCTCTCTCCTACACCACAAAGCTCCTGTTTCTGCAGCGCCTACAGCTCATTCCTCTCTTTACCATACATCAAGTAAGCATACCTTACTACACAACCACAATCAGAACTGCTACTTGACATTAGGTTAAATTTTTTGTTTTTTAAATCTCTTGCACATCTGCCAATTATTAGCAAGATGTATTTTGCCAAAGTCAGAGTGGACATTGATGAGCACCTTAAGAGAATGTCACGTAAAAAGGGTTATAAAAGTTTGTTGGAGGATCGGATGTGGACCCTAAAACAAAAAGTGTCCAAATATGATTTCTCTCTAATACATATTAGAAAGCTGGGACATCTAATATTAACGCAGGTATCTTTCAACTTGTTTGTTATATATAAATATATCTGATCATCAGTGACTGACATATATTCGTTTCTGGTTGACGGTGGAACTTTCATGGATTTATTGCTTATTATTGTTTTGTATGCTGTTTTTTCACGTAAATAATGTTTTTAATTCTGTTATCATCATTTTTCACAGGGAGCACCAGGCGGCGGTGTTCAATTATGCGCCAACAGTCCGATCTGCGCAGGCGGCTGCTACGAATGGAAGAAAAAAAAATCACCGAATTAGCAGCCATCCGCGCAGAGACGACGAAGCTACGAGAGGTTCTAGAGACACTGAATGACCTTTTAAAACCGATTATTAATTAAATAATTTAAAGTTACTTCGTTATGTAATTAAGAAATTATACTTACCTTATACCTTTTGCCTTTTTAGGATTCCATAGTCAAACTAGGAGCCTTTAGTTTTGCCATGTCCATCCGTTCGCATCCTAGCTCAGAAACTCTATCACTAGAAAGCTGTTATTTATTTTAGTATGCATACATATTAGCCACCCTGACAAAGTGGAAAATAAACAATTGTTTTACTTAACTACCTTATTTTTCCACGTAAAGTGGCAACTGTTTTTTTTCTCGTGCCTTAGACATTGTCTACCTTTGGAAGTTGTTGAGATGAAACAAATTGAAGAAGAATCGTTTAACCTTAGATAGCCTAAGCAAATTTCACAGTTTTACCTTGCCTTTATCCTGCTGAGAGATAAGAGGGGCACCTGAATGGTACTTGAATTTATTAAGACTGAGCTAAAGGTGACGCTGCCTAGAATTGGAACTTTTTATATGATCACTGAAAGATGAAAAAGGTGATGTTGCGAGTCTAACAAATAACATAAAGACTCCCTGACCCACTTATTTTCCATTCACAGGGCACTTATTTACTACCTTTGTTTCTGAATTTAATATATAAATTTATGCAATAAGTAAAGACTGCACCGAGCGTCCCAGTGGCGTCCTCATTACTATCACTGCTTTTCTAATAAAGTAAACTGTACAGTATTGCAGTATTGTCTTGAAATTCGGGTAGTTATTTTGTTGCACAATTGAACAAATGCATAGAGTATATGACAAAGTTGAGATTTTAACCTTCAAGTCAATTTAACGGAAAAAGGTAGCCAATTTTTCTCCGTTAAGTTACTCATAGATCATACATACATAACATCACGTCTTCATTCTTAGAGTGGGGTACTCAGAGCTACAGAAATGCCAACAACTCTAAATTGACTTGTTTTAATTCTGCAACATTTTGCAAAATCAAGCCAAGAAGTTTACTAATGTATTAGTGACAGGTTGCAAGCCAATCGCCTTATAACTTGTAGCTAAATTGTTAAGTTATTGTCATGTACCATAAAAATTGTGTATTTATTTGTACATCAAAAACACTTAATAGTAGCAGAACGCAATTCACTAAGTTTTGACCCGTTTATTAAGATTCCTATATAGAATAAAAACTTGTTAAAACTTTAAAACTTCTTTTAAAGTTTAGATTGTTTTGGTCGGCATCCTCATTTTTTATATGGTACATATAATTTTAAACATGGAACAACAGCTGTGACGTCATTCCTGTCGTCGATTTTGTATGGAGTTTTTTTGCAGGGGGTGTGAACTATGACTTACAAAATATACATGTTCCCTATTGTTTGAAATAAATTATTTGAAATGTAAAACAATTTAAACTAATAACACCTACAGCAATCGTTTCTATTACCCAATTTTTTTTAAATATCCTTTCAAAAATAATAACTATTAAGATTGCCAAAAGCACTAATTCAACATTTCTATGTGGAGTGTCATAAACAGAGGTCTAATAAAAAAAAAGGAAACGTAAATTCTAGAAATAAAAGTCCTATGATCTGTTTATTAATATATTACCTTTATATTACAAATAATAATAAAAGTCAATCTGTATGAACAGATCTCAATTAAATGCTATGTTTTTGTGATTAAACTTCAATGTCTTAAAAATAACTAATAAGTAGCATTATCAAGTAGTATTTTAAATAAACCAATACTAACATAGTTAAATGCGGCATGTTAAGGACATTGCAAAATCAATCGCCAGGCAATTGGCATGTTTTTGATGTATTTATACATTATTTTATTACACACAGTCAATGTACAGTCAAAATGTTTTTCAACATTATCTTACAATTTAATTAAAAATACATAATACAGTAGGGTCAATCTTTCCTTTCCACGTTTCAGAGGATAGGGTAATTTACATTTGACATTCGACTCATCTGTGAATATTCTAAATCAGATTAAAAAACTATTCAAAATAGGTATGTATGTCCAGCAAATATAAATTGAATATAATTTCTGAAGCTAATGTTATATTCAGAAAGCGAACCTAGACCATTATTATGGTCTACTGTCAAGTTAGTTTCGCTTACATACATAAGAGAAGGAGTACATGTCGCATGGTAAACTGAGCCTAGTTTGTTAATTGCTAGCTGCAAACAAGCTTACTGCCAAATCAAAAGATCAACGACACAATAGGGTTAAATTCGACAACCAAGATGAGGCTGTTCCGTTATATACCATTGGTACAATGCTTTATACATTAAGTCGTATGGCATAAGCCTACATATAAAAATATCTATTTGTTCACATGTGCACCAAAGTGAACATCATAAGCATCAAACAACACAAATTAAATTAAATATTAAAGCAGGTTAAAACTAATAACCTATGTTATAGTCTAATTTGTGGGACAATCTTAATGGGAGAACTGGTGATGGGTTTCTTTGGACTTAGCTTATTGGGTGATCTCATAACCACGTCTACTGCCTTTCGTAAGATTTGGTGCTCGCTTCTCTTGTATTCTTCAGTAATTTGGGAAAGGTCCAAATCCGCGTCTATGACAAGCACCTGAAAGTAATAGCATATCATCTTTAATATTATTTGTGTGTCAAATGAGTAAACTAAAGTTGCCCGAGTTTAGGGACATGTTGGCTATGGCTCCATGTACACTTTAGGAATGCTTGGGACATCCACAGTCGCATTATATTTATATTTAATTCGTGTTAATCATGTTTATTTCCCTAGCCCTGCATTTGAACCAATTTGTTGCAATATTATTGACTATACATAATGGGTGTGTATTATAGTTAAATGGCTACCTATAAACAAGGTCGAATTTCAGTTACTTTTTTTCTGAAACCATCAACTTTCCTGGACAACAAACCTAACCTAACTAACAGGTTCCGTAGGTATATGTGTTAGGTTTAATTGCCAGCAACCCGCTAGGCGCGTCGATTTTGCATATAAATCAAAGCGCTTGGCAGAAGTGTATATACCATATTGAACCCAATAAGGATTCAAAAAAACCTAACTTATTAATTTTAATTTGGGAAACCAACTGTCAGACTTGCAATAGGATATCTAGTTGAATACATACACCATTACCGATATCAACAAGCAAAATGGCTTGCATAATTTGTACATAGGCACAGTGTAATGATAATAAATTCTAATAATCTCTTGTATGCTAACGGACAGATTGTATCTTGTACCAGCATCTTTTTTTTCATACATTTATTTGTTTAAAATAAAATACAATGAGACCAGAGCTCAGTATTTTTATAATCCCGCATACAGGGTATAAGACTATGAAGGTACAAGTTAAATATTTATTTACCGGTGCTGGACATTCTCCGAGGCTCCGGTTAACTAGCCAATCTTCGTGAAGCTTGTGGAGTTCTTCTAGGTAAGATAGCGGGACACATTGCTCCTCAGACCGGGCTCTCTTCATTAACCGCTGATGCGCTATTTTTGGGTCAGTCTTGAGATATACTGAAAATTCAAGGTAAATAAACTATCAGAATGAGATATAATCACAACATGTTTAGAATTTATATAGAGCAGATTGCTAAACACAAAATTAATTTATAAGAAATGGGGTCAAAGTCAAACCTATTAAACTCAATTTTGTTTTACTTAAAGACAGAATGAGCAATGGCAATGTAGGTCAATGAATGAATGTCACAGTTCATGCCCATCTTATCCATGCCAAATGTATGTTCTAGGTAGGTGAACAAAACTTATGAATACCAAATTATAGCACCTAGTAGTAGTGAGTGCAAAACCACATAATGAACAAATTAAATAAGGAGCAAAATGCACCTTACCGACTGAATAAGTAATGAGCATTTTGTTCTGTACAAAATTTGTTCACACCTTGTTTCTAAAATGTCTAAATCAATTAAGAAAGAAAGGGTTTACGGGTAAGCCTTGAAATATACAGTGAGAGTAAACCTGTCTAGCCACCAATCATTAACATACCTATGAGATCAGCTTTTATAGGTATTTCAGTATGTATAAATCGGAACCACTCGTCAAGCACTGCAAACTGAGCAGGATGAAGACTCCCACTCCTTTGCATGTGTTCTACGAAGCAGTACCTTGCGCTATATAAAGATCTCTCCATAAGTTTAACTGGGGTTGCTGTTGGCCTTCGATGCATATCCAACATAGTCAGAGATACATATGCCTGGAAAGGCATTGCCCATTTTGATGGGTCTTTGTACATGAGGTCCTGTAAATCACATGAATAAACTAAGAAAATTATAATGCATCTAACCACAAGAATAGCCAGGCTATTTGGATTACAGCAGTTGCAAGAATACCGCCGCAAATTATTTAAAACCAGAAGGTCAATAAACCTTCAAGATCAAACGTTAGCGTGGCATTATTAAATGTAGTATTTTAATAGTATCTACATTACATACCAAGAGATTCCAACCACGGAGATTTCGCCATTCTTCCACTGGCTCGGTTAGGAGTGTGATGTCTTCAAATTGGCGAAAATGCTCCAGAAACGTAGTTTTACCACTACCGATATTACCCTCTACAAACACCGTAAACGGCTTATTATGTTCGGCACTCATCTTGTGATAGTTTCCCCGCACTACAATTGAAAAATAATAAAGGTTTAGAGAAAATAACTCCTGATAGCCCAAGCCAGACGCTTGCTTGGCTAGTTTTCCCGCCTAATTCTCCCGCCGTGCTGTTGACTGTTGCGTTGATTGATGACCCCAGCCAGCAGCACAGAATAGAATAACCGAAGAACCAAAGAGATGACTTTGTCTATGTCTCAAATTCTCAAACCACCCAATCAAAATCGTCCATAACAATGCTAACATAACCTTATTATTACGTGTAAGGCAAGTGATTTACCTTTAAAAGCCAGTGAACGAATACATCGACTTAACATTGTAACTTCCAGTAACTATGTTCAATTTTATTCATTTTAAGATGACACAATGGTAAGAAATATTGCAAAATTGCTAATACTGCGGGCGAATGCCGAATGTTTATATTATACTTCATTTAGCTCACAGAGTATAAATTTCCGAAGCCGAAGTGTCATTTGAAGGAAGAACTAGAAACATCTAAAATATTTATAGGTATACGTATTGAGAATAATGGCCAGTACTGCCAACATAATCATTTCATGTAATATCAAATAAAAATATGGACAGAGACCAGTTTAATAACCTATAACCTTCGTGTAGTCAATTTAACGGAAAAAGGTGGCCACTTCTTTCCAAGTTTCTCACTCATAGTTCAATCGTTAATAAGTTATGTTATATTCTCTATTTTGTTTCTTTTTTGGTTTAATTTATTAGAAAACGCAATAAAAGTAATGAGGGCGCCACTGGACGCTTGGCGCCCTCTTAAAAAGGGCAGTGATTATTTTTAGCATAGCTAATTTTGTTGTTTTAAAGATTAGATCCACGAAATAAAAGTTGCTTATGAAGACTCATTAAACCCATAAGTAGACTAAAAAAAGAAATTCTTTTTACAAGCTTTTACTCTTTAATTTCACCTTTCCCGGTGTCGGCGGTGTTTGTAATAAAAATTTGCAATTTTATATTTTACCCACTTTCCGGTTTTCGATTGAGCTGAAAATTGCGTGCATATGTATATAGCGTGATAATGCAATATTATGATGACATGGAGCTGATCTGATGCTGGAGTCGGAAGGCGGCGACAGGATATCCGCTATACTTAACGTATACCCATCGAGTTTGGAGTCGTTAGGTTGGTTTTGATAAACAGTAAATGGCATTGCAAAAAAAAGTACAGTCGGCGAATTTTTGACACATACTTTTTTGCAGTCGGTTTTAAATTAGGGCATAATGGCAAATTAGACATACCCTTCTAATTTGTGATGGCTGATGGCAATCACTGAAGTGTAAACACTGTCAACTAATTTCAAACTATTTTCTTTTCCAAATATTATTCAAACCATCTTTATTTTGCTGAAATAAGTATTGCACTGCCTTATATACACTTTTTCGGTCATTTTCCTGCATTATTTTGGCAGCTAAAATTCAAGCAATATCACGAAACACGCAGATTTACTTACAAGTTCAAGTTTAAAAAAATATATATATGGCTACTGTCCAGTGGGACAATTCTGCCAGTGACAAGGTTGGAAGTTACAAGTGATCGGTGAAAATGTTTTTCCAAAAGCAGATGCAGTTTCTTTAGTTGGGGATAGATTTATTTACTCTTGTTGACATACCTACTATGCTATGACTTGTGACGTGTGACAGACATACCTTCTAATCTGTGCGTGTGACCTGACCGGTGGTGACAGAAGTAAAATCTTTGCCATTATATTATAAGATTTATAAGATACCAATATGAAAAAACCTAAAATATGGTTTTATTAAAGTTCGGCTATAAAAGTTATTATTTTTCATAAAAAAGGTGGTTGAAGTTCAACTGTTTACTTCTAAACATTTACATATGAGCTTTTTTCATTTTACAAAAACACTTTTAGAAAATGTGATGTGTATTTGCTAAGGTCAGATGATACTTAAAAGGATTTCAATCTTTGAATCGAAATTAAGAAAACTAATGCAACGTATGTAATCGAAATTGGAACATGGGTTCTGAACGAAGTCAAAATATTTATTTGTAGCGCCAAAATCAAATTTACCAATCGAGCGCGTCCACGAAATCCACTGACAACCCCGATTTCTTGTCACTCTCAAAGCAAAGAATTGACGTGTATTTTTCAACCGTTGTTTGGCCGATGACTATCGCGAACTTGCAGTTTTTATAGCACAAAGGCGGTGTTTGAATAGATTATAAGTTAAAGTAGCATTAAATTTTCTAAAATGTTTTATACATTTTGCTTGGGTATGTTTTCATAACATGTAATTACACCGTGAAATATAACTTTGCGGTGCGTGAAATTTCATTTTAATGTTCGGTATTACTATTTTTACTATTATTTTCAGGGGTATTGCTATGTGTGGCGGGGTCTAATGCCCTTTACGATTCATCATCAGGCGTATATGATCTAAATCCCAGTAATTTCGACCGCCTCGTCACAAATTCAGATGAAGTATGGATTGTAGAGTTTTATGCCCCATGGTGTGGCCACTGTAAGAACCTCGTGCCAGAATACAAGAAAGCAGCCAAAGCTCTAAAAGTACGTAACTTTAGCATTCTTAGCTTATTATTGCTTGTTGTAATTCAACTTGTTATTTGTATTCACTGATTGAATCTATGTGAAACATTTTCTACCCGTGACGCTATTTTTGGATGTGGAATTAGTGTATTCAAGAGACTTATAGTATGCCTTTTACAATGTATTAAAATTAATCTTAACCCCCAGGGCCTCATAAAACTAGGGGCTGTTGATGCAGAGCAGCACAAGTCTTTATCGGGGCAGTATGGAGTCTCAGGCTTCCCTACTATCAAGATCTTCACGGGCAGCAAACACACCCCATACCAAGGCCAGAGAACTGCAGAAGCATTTGTTGATGCCGCACTTAAATCTGCCAAGGAACGCGCATATGAAAACCTCGGAAAGAAATCTGGAGGTGGAACTGGAGAAAAGGTAAAGCTCTTGAAGAAGTTAAATGAGTTGCTGAAGAAGTATCATGTATCATTGTAGGGTGATTCTACAATATATATGTACGTATTTTTTTTTTTATAATTTGTCATTTTCAGTTTGGGTTATATTATATTTTAAGTAACTCCTTATATGACATTGGTAGTTGTAAAACCAAATTGCTACTGTGCTGATAAGCTCTTGTACATACTGCATGGGTGACAAGAAGGATTTGACTTTTTTTTATATGAATTAGATCTTTACGTCTTTAACACTTCAAATACCAGGGTCCTGCTAGGCGGGTCTGTTTTGTATGGAAATATGAGTGCTTGGCAGTCAATGTGTTGTGAAGGAAGCATTTATCTATAAAAAACGGTAACTTTGATTACTACGTATTTTTAGCTAGAAATGTCCAAGACAAGTTTATACTTTTTCCGATTTCATTTAGTGCTGATTGGTATGTGATATAATATGGCCTTTATATCTAATTGGATCTGCATGAATTTTAATTTGAAGTGCGACTCTTTATTCTGTTTTAAAGGTCCATAGGTGATATTTAGTGGTGAGATATATTATTTTGAATTTAACCAGCTTTTTAGGTTTAACCTCAAGTATAATTATTTTTGAGTCTTTTTACTTGACTACGGTGTAGCAAAGGACTGGTAATGATTTTGACACCCTATGTATGTTTCTATGTATAATAATATAATAATTTTTGAGTCTTTTTATTTTCTATGGTTTTTTTATCAATATTAGGTTTTCATAATTTTAACTGATTGCCTCAAATAAAGATTCTTTTGCGCCTTGGATGTCATAACATTTAAGCATCTGGTGTTTACAAACAGTGAATTCCTCGCAATGTAATCTATATCGATATGATTATAATATTTAATTACCCAATAGAAAATCACAACAAAAGTATATGGGCATGACATCCCTTGGAAAAAAGTTTCAAATTCAGTTACTACAATCATTGAAAAGCAACTCCTTACTCCTCAAGTAACTTCAGCTGTTGAAATACACAAGCTTAATAAACTGCAAGCTGACCTATTCCGTAGAAGTTATAACCATGAAAATGGTTTAATAAAAACTAAAGCATCTAAACATACAAAAGTTCAGTTGTTAAGAAAATCAAAACGGAGACTCCAAAATAGAAATCAAAACAAAACTGGACATACTCAACCTCTGAGGAAAAAAATAGTATTAAAAAATTCGTCAAGACAGAAAAAACATCGTAGACGTCCTATGAGAAAGAGAAATGATCCTAAAAAACTATTGAGATGGTCTGTTTTACCACACCGTTCATGGAAAATCACTAAACGTAGATTGAAGGTGAAAAGTACTGTAGTATTCATCTAAAATATATCAAAACTCTACTCAAGCTTGTCACTTTTATTAAGACCGAAGAAAGAACATTGGAAGTGAAAATATTTTAGCACTCCTGAATCAAAAAAAAATATTGCTTTTATAATTCAATGAAAAAATAAATACTTTGTTCTCATATTATCTGAATACCTTTGGTTTAATTGATATAGCGACACGCCCTCGCTTCGCTTCGGGATAAAGTATTATATACATAAATCTTCCTCTTGAATCACCTTATCTATTAAAAAAAACCGTATCAATATCCGTTGCGTAGTTTAAAAGATCTAAGCATACATCGGGACTGACAGACAGCGGGGAGCGGCTTTGTTTTATACTATGTAGTGATTAATAATCACGCTTTCAACTCCTAGTCTGAAATTAAGGTCTTACTACCTAGCAGTTGTGTATAATTTGTTGACGGTATGCGTGAAAGAAGTGCAAGCACATTTAGGGGTGTTGACATTTATCTTATCGCTATTATATAAATTAACTCTGTACACAGTTTACAAGTGCTGAGTTATTAGGGGCATTGTTCTCGAAAGATTCAAAGACCTAGGAAAATTTATTAGGTCCAAGATTTTTTCCTTAAACTTTTTTGGTAGGTACCATCAAGGAATTATGTTTAGAAATTTGAAATATTTAATACGTAAATTAACCGTGCTGTACGTTTCCCGACGTAACACGTGACACATGGAAAATGTACAACCCGGTAGACATGCGTAACGTTAATATTCCTCGATAGTACAATACATATTGCTGTTTTAACAAATACATGTTTCCGTGTAAGGAGTATACATATAGACACTGAAACGTGGCGTGATTCTAGAACTTTCTATCTAGGTATCGGCCACATAACGCGACGTGTAGTTTCTATTTATCCACGTATTCTCAGCGCCCACGATTTGATTCGCCCACACACCCTCTCGCTTTAACTCGTGCCCAAAGTACACGTCATTTGAGATAACGAGTCTTGACAAGCTCTGATTTTATAGATGTGTAGGTTTTGAGAAATGAGAACTTATACTATCTCAAATATTCCATGAAAAGTACGTTTTATCCTATATCAGAGGATGGTTACTTTTACTTGCTGGTTACTTTAACTTGTGAAAACGTCGTAATTGGATACGACTGATACGAGCTTACCAAAACAATGTGCACCTATCTAAATTAGTTGTTAGTTGTAAATCGGAAAGTTCTTAACGAATTTCCGGTTGACATCATTTGATCGATATATTAAATTGCATTCACACTTTGAGCGAAACAGAACAGTAGAACTACCAAATACGTAAAGGGAGATGTTTTTAAGCATCAAATGTATTAAATTTGGAATATATCCTTATTTGCTTCATATCGCCTTACTGCCTGGCCGCGACCTTGCCGCTATCAGCGGAAACTTGGCACGGCTTAGAAGCGGAAAAAACAAACTTGTAACGAGGCGCCAATTATATTTTAAGCGTAATAACAATAACCATTAAATAGATAATCCCCCGACATGATGTCGAACTCTACTTCCAGCGTCTATAACTCTTAAACGGCCCAACAGATTTCCATCAACCCTACCTAAAGCTGGGTACGAATCTGAGCGGCTCAGCCTAGGGCATGCTCGGCCCGCGCGGCGAGCTGCTCGCGAGCCAAATTGTTGCACATAAACATGCGTGGGTGAGGCATCGTGGCTGCGTTTATCATAATTCACTGAATTACTAACAAAAAGAAGAAATCGCCTCGGTGGTGGAACGGCTCAGCAACTTTATCAAATTTGTACGCGCCTCGCCCACAGACAAGTTAGAACTTTACGTCCGGCGGATACACGTCCAAATTACGCAAGGCACGCACACTGAGCCCTTTGAGAACGTCACAGCGTGTGAGCGCGTACGAATGTGAGCAAAATAGGTGAGCCGTGCGTGCCTCAACCCGAGGCTGCTCTAATTCGTACCCACCTTAAGAACCACCCTAGTTAAGCTATCTATTTAAAAAACCGGGCAGTAAAAAACCGGAAATATTTTTTACTTTTTATTGTACCACATTGTTAACGTAACTAATATGCATATTCATGCCAAATTGCAGCTTTTTAGTATTAATAGTCTTTGCGCTAGGCTGCGGACGGACGGACGGACATGACGAAACTATAAGGGTTCCTAGTTTGACTACGGAACCCTAAAAACACGTCAAAATCGGTCCGTCCGTTTAGGAACTACGATAACACACTAATAGACACTGGCGGCAAGCTTATGACATCGTTTCTGTACCTTGAAGGTTTATAGGAGCGTCCTCACTGAGCATTCGCATGTAATGAGCATTCGGCGTGAATATTCGACGCTAAATGCGCTGATTACAAGCAAATGCTCTGCATAGTGTGTACCGCATTAACGCTCGGCTCAAAGTCCACACACCTCGAATATTACATCGCTCAATGTTCGAATGCTCTTAGTGAGGACGCTCCTTAAGAGGTACAGATATAGTTAATCTAATTTAGCTTATCGAAGGATACTGTAGCTGGCTGAAATGCAAGATAAATACGAACTTCCCGACCGAATACGTATCGTTTTTACTACGTTTGTAAATAGGTTATTTGCGCTCATCAAAATTGCAGTTTTGAGAATTCAAATGTCTATGGGTCTCAGATTCCACCCATCAGGTGGTCTGAGTGCTCGTGTGCCTTACCATTGCCATTAATAAAAAAGTTAAAACTTTGCTAATTCTGTTCAAAAGGCAATATCTGTTCTATTTTACTTGTAATATAATTACAAAGTGCAGATGCCATTCGCTTGCTGCACCGCATCTCGCTAAGCACAAAGTCGCGTGACCAGTTCGTCACGTTATTTCGATATTTGGTGGCAAACTGATTTGGACTGACACGCCATTTTATAATTATAAATATTCCAACCCTCGTCTCGTTGACCGAATCTGTATTTAAATTCAGGAAGTTTCTTATCTTCTGCACATTGTTGTCTATGCATTGGTTGTCTATTACTTGAAGGTGCATTTGTGAAATATTTTGTTTATAACATAATCAGCTTCTTATGACGAGAGGGTATTCTTTGGCTATAGAATTCATACAGACCCATTGCAGTTTGGGTACTTCATTTAACATTGAATTACTTCGTAGTTCTGTGTAAGTATCTTTACGATGTTTTTGTTCACTACAAAAAAGCGGGTGGTAATTTAGAAATTGCCATAGCTTACTAGGCTTGTAGGATATGTCTACACTTCAGGTGCTTAGATTTAACTTAATAAAAAACCACGTATAGTCTATCAGTCAATAGGAGCACAGACATTAATGTAAGTTGCTAATGCACAAAACGTCTCGAATGCGTTTGCGTTTCTCGTGTAAATAACATGTACGCGAACCCGTTCTAGACGGTTTGCCGCGGAACAGCAATGGCTTAAACTCATGGCTCAGAGCTAGTCAAAAGCTCGGTAAACGGTTTTTATTGGCTATTTAACCGAGCTTTGATTTAGTTAATTAAGTTAAATAACTAATCAAATGGATTATAGTAACAATTTAATGTCAATGAGAGTCGTACATAGGTACACATACGGAAAATTTTGCGTGTAGTATTTTATTTTATTATTTTATTTTATTTATTTATTTGACATGCCAACAGCACATAAACATAACAAGTTTAGAGAGATATATATATATATATATATATATATATATATAGGGTACAAATTAAAGTTTATGCGCCAATAACAGGCACGCGCCAGCATTTAAATAGTCTATTTAGGGACTAACACTAAGAGCAAAAAACAACAAATAGTGATTACAATAAAATTCACATTCTTAAAAAATAAAATATTATAGTATACTACAAGCAAAATTTTATTAAATTTATCTTTATTGTTTCAAAACACTGAAGCTAACTGAGGAGGGATTAAAATGGGGTTGAAGTCACAAATACTAATGATGTCTTTATTTTCACTGGCCTAACAACGTTGATTTTATTGACATAGTTATTAAAATACTAGGCCGAAAACAATATCTTAAAACTATTAACGAATCGCTACCGTTTTTGGTGGGTCCAGCATCTTTTGATAACAAATATGTAGCATTAACAACGTTTGCTGTAAATAATCTCCATTATTTTTCCATAATTTTTGAACTAGGGTAATTTTTTAATGACTGACCTCTTTTAAGACGTTATTTAGTTACTGGCTCGACTTTACCTGAAAATACTCTTCTGAAACTCGGAATTTTTATTTACTCAATTGCATAAACATCGGATTTCCAGCTTTATACGGGCCTTCTATTTTCTTAATGCCCCTCGGCTAGCTGTCGCTGTCTCACTCACACCAACATCAGCACGGCTAGCCCAAGACGGCGCGCAAGATAGACGTCATTGTCTAATTAGAAAAGTCAGAAAAAGACAGGTAGTGTATATCGTGGGCGACATAACTCACGCGCCGTCATGTGCTGCCCGTGCTGACAGTATATTTGTCACTTGCTTCATCAGAAGAAACGAAGCTTGTCGACGGGCATTAAGATAATAGAAACAATGAACATATTATTACAAAGTGGCCAGTAACCTATTCAGAAACCAGCAGTCTTTACACCTCATATAAAGTCGTAAGGCTCAATAATTAATTTAGTAACATTGTAATTGCAACCTTGTCTTATAAACTATAAGGTCCTTTTTATGTTTGGTCTTCAAGTAAAAACCTGGGGAATGCGGTGGTTAGGACAATCTTCAACATCTTCAAGTGCTCAATGCAATCTTCTGATTCAGGGTGACGTCATCACGCTCACCGACAGCAACTTCGAGAAGCTGGTGTTGGAAAGCGAAGACCTGTGGCTGGTGGAGTTCTATGCTCCTTGGTGCGGACACTGCAAGAATCTGGAGCCGCAATGGGCCAAGGCGGCCACTGAACTCAAGGGCAAGGTAATAATACAATATTTTACACAGTACTGGGAATTCGGAAACTATTAGTGTCAGAGTAATCTGTTCTTAAGGTCAAACTGCATTTAAACATTAAAAACATAATAGGCACTAACCGGAAATCGAAAACAGCAATTATCCGCTTCCAAATCGTTCCTTACCAATTACATTATCAAATATAGCAATGAAACAATGTCGGTGTTTTTTAAGGAAAATCTACTATGGTCGATTTCCCGTTTAGTACCTCTTAGTTATTTTTGGAGCCGGCCATTGTGGCTGAGATTTCGACCACTTCCTGACTTGGCAGTGTGCTTGCAGTACAACGTACACGCGGCGTAATCGCTGCGCATTGATTGGTAGATGCCGCTGGTTGCCTAGCAACCCTCACCGATTCCGTGTCTTACTGCAAGCATACCGTCAAGTCGGGAAGCGGCCTTAGAGCGAGTACACATTAGGCGTTTTGAAGCGCGCGCTTTGGTAACGCGCGTTTTGAGAACCAGTAGTTTTTATCTAGGTGTAGGCAAGCGCGCGTTTCTGATCACGCGCGTTGAGAGGGCGTCAGCCGGGCGCTTCGAGATACATGAGCCGCCATTTTGTTGTACATTTGAACGCGCGCTTTCGTGTAGAGTGGTCGCATATTTCACCAAAATGGAGACTTATCAGTTTGATACAAATTAATTTATCGATAAAAATCAAAAACGACTAGCTATATAGGACGTGGAAAGCCCTGATTATAAAAATGGGTAATAAACAAAAGTACCTAATTGGGAGGAGATAGTATGGTCCATTACCTAACTGAGACAGTATGGACAGCCTGGTAGCGCGTGTTAGAAGCAGCGCTAAGCGCGCTGTATGTACGCGTCCAACGCGCTCCAAACGCAATGCCGAGCGCCTAATGTGTACTCGCTCTTAGTCCACATTAAGATGTAGCCTTGAAATATTCAGCACTCCATGTCTACACACCTGCAAAGCCAGGTTTTAGTCATGCGTATTCAATGGCGTGACGTGACGAAATCCACTATGGAATCCAGACTAGTCATTAACCTCCTAAGACCCACCATACAACGAAATTTGCCAATGGAATATGAACCTATTACAAATGCAATAGTCAATTTTCTAGTTTCATAGTCCCACATAAAAACAAAGGAAAACCTATTTTGTTCCCTTTGCAATAGGTCTATTTTCTAATGAACGTATTATGTACAATTTTTTGTACGAGTGGTCTTAGGAGGTTAAAAAGGTTAACGACACCATTCTTGATTTATTTCTTCCACGTTTTATTTAAAATAGTACCAAATAGTACATAACAATCTTTGTCTCTCATAATTGTCTTCGCGATCTTGGTACTCGTAACTGAAAATAAAATAAACCAGATTTAAACATGGATAATAGGCTATTCTATTCTATTCTATTCTATTGTAATAGGCTAAGTAGAGTTTTTGGAAGAGATGTAAATTATATATTTTGTCGATAGTCGTCATCCTAAAGATCAAGGAACTGCGGCTCTTTTATTTTTATTTCCTCTAATATTTTAGAAATATTCTTTTACTTATGGAGTTGACATTTGTAATCTTTAATGGCCGACAAGCTTGTTGCCTTTGTACTTAATGGAAAACATATGTCAAAAATATATATTTGAATAGTGATATTTTTGCGTTTAAAAAGAGTTAACTTTTGAATAAATTCCTTTTTTGGCATAGTGTCACTGTTGGATTAACTGTTGAACGTTGTCTTGATCTTTAAGATGACGACTATCGAAAAAAAAAAAATTTAAATCTCTTCCAAAAACTTTACTTAGCCAATTGTTTACGAAATTTTCTTGCTAGGATTCAGGTAATTTAAAATCGGGAACACCTTGAAATTCTGAATAGTTTTTTTCCGAATATTCATTACTCCGATTTTTAATTTTTCCGAAAGCTAGGTTACGATGGAGCTATTTTAAATAAAATGCATAATTTAGATGCTATAAGTAGGTCAAGTTACGTTTGATTTATAAGCGATATCAAAAAATAAAGAAAATGCATTCGGAATTTTAATCAATTTGGAATTATGTAGTGTACCTTTTAAAATCACCAGCACATAGCTCTCCTTTTGCCTCCGCGGTCGGACAAATACTGAGGTTGATTTGCAAAGCGTCGCTAAACTTGTTAAGCGAATCATTTTGATTTATGTTCTAGTCATGGATTCGACGTCGTCAGTTCTGAGATTAAAAACTAATCGGTCTTACTTACACAATTACGATTCGTTCCGGAGAGCTGTGATTACCTAATTAATATGTTCTTGCAATTCGTTACAGAAAGTAGAAATAGAGAACATGCATGAACATCACAATTGAGTTTCGTCGATACGATTTAGGAGAAAATGTAAAAAAAAAACATAAAACGCAATACACTTAGTTTTGACCCGTTCTTTAAAAAGAATTAAAACTTGTTAAAATTTTCAAACTTCTTTTAATGTTTAGATTGTATTTTTCGGCATCCTTAATTTATTTACGTTATATTATAATTCAACGAAAAAAAAAGCTTAAAAATAGTAATTTACGAAATGAATTTAAATTTCTTAGCCTGTTTGTGCAAAATGTGGTTACAGAATTACCAACAACTCTTTTTGTAGTTGTTGGTATTTCTGTAGCTCTGCCTACCCCGCTCTGGGAATAAAGGCGTGATGGTATGTATGTATGTATGTATTTAAATTTCTTTATAAGGTTCTAATATTTTAAACATGGAACAACATCTGTGACGTGTTTAGCAGGGGTCTGAACTATGACTTTTTAAAGCTACATATCTTATGAAAAAATTACAAGTCAATTATTTCGTCCTCTCTTCCATACCACTTTCCAGAGAGCGTAAGAAAAAAAATGCATGTTCCCTATTCCTTTTCCCGAAAATTATTTAACTCTTGTCCCCCAAATAGTCAATAACCGCTTGTAACCTTTTTTTGTATTAACTGACCTTAACTCCGACATGCAGGGCCGGATTTAGGGGAGGGCAACCAGGGCTATAGTCCCGGGGCCTCCACAAAAGAGGTGCCCCCACAATAGACTTTGTTTTTTTTTTTTATTTAAGACTAGTAAACACTTGTAAACAACTTTTCCTTTGATTGAGATTGAGCTTTCTCTCCTGAGCATTAGAAGTCCAGCGAAATCATTAATGATTTACCGGCGAAAAAAGCTCGGCAGGTTCCGTTCGTTAACGCTAAAATTTATTTTCAGATAATTCTTGTTTCCGATTATGTTTATGTTTGTTAAATAATAAAAGAATCTATACTTGGTTTCCCAATAAAACATTTATTGGAAAACTCGACTGAAAAAAAACCGTTTTATTTGGAAAATAAATTGGGGGCAGGGGGCCTCCACTCCTTTGTTGCCCCGAGGCCTTCAGGGGGGGTGATTCTCTCAACACAGCGCTGCGTCGATCTCAAAGGTGAAGTTTTTCCGGCAAGTTTAAGAAGTCCCGTCGGAGCGTACAAAACACATTTTAGCGCGTGCCTTCTTAATTAGGCAGCTTTATACGACACTGAACTCGACTCACCTGCCTGCTGCCTAATTGAGAAGGCACGCGCTAAAATGTGTTTTGTACGCTCCGACTGTGTTGAGAGAATCACCCCCCAGACCTCTAAATCCGGCACTGCCGACATGTTAATACACAATAATACTTGCAAATACGCCTTTCTTTGTCACAATGTATTCAGTTCACTGTGCAAATGTCAACTGTCACCTTACACTGTTATTCACCTGTTTCAATGTGACCGCGAGCGTGGCCCACTCGTTTGGAACAATACCCCGATTCAATACGATTCCGTGAAGGATTTTTAAAAGACAAATATCATTGCTGGCTTCACTGCGCCGTGCAAACGCCACCTGTCCAGTGGCGCTTCCATTACTAATTATTGTGTGTTCTAATAAAGTAGAGTATTGTCTTGAAATCGTGTGGTTTTTAGGGTTCCGTACCCAAAGGGTAACTAAGACTTCGCTGTCCGTCCGTCCGTCTGTCACCAAGCTGTATCCCATGAACCATGAGCCGTGATAAAAAGACAGTTGAATTTTTTACAGATGATATTTAAGGGGGCTCCCATACAACAGACATTTTTGTCGTTTTTATAGATAACATTATAAACCTTCCTCTTGAATCACTCTATTAAAATCCGTTGCGTAGTTTTAAAGATCTAAGCACACATAGGGACAGACAGACAGCGGGAAGCGACTTTGTTTTACACTAGCTAGCTAGTAATGGTACGGAACCCTTCGTGCGCGAGTTCAACTTGCATTTGGTCGGTTTTTTTTTGTTGTACATATGAATACACAATTTATAGCTTATATGACCTAGTTCGTCGTGTTGTCAAGTTAACTAAAAAAGGGCGCCACTTTTTTCCGTTAAATGAGTAACCTTAGACTAAGCATTGTTGTTATTGAGCATTTCTCAAGTATTTCTACAATGGTTGCACAACTGCAAAACCTGAATGTTGCAGGTGAAGCTCGGCGCGCTGGACGCCACCGTCCACCAGGCGATGGCGGCGCGCTACCAGGTGCAGGGCTACCCCACCATCAAGATGTTCCCGTCCGGCAAGAAGACCGCCGACTCCGCCGAGGAGTACAACGGCGGCCGCACCAGCAGCGACATCGTCAGCTGGGCGCTCGACAAACTTGCCGAGAATGTGCCTGCGCCGGAGATCATACAGGTAACCAACAGAAACATAGGCAGACAGACCTATGGACGGACGGGCAAACAAACAGACAGCCGGAAGGACGGACAGAGACGGACGATGATTTTAAACGAAGACTTTACGAGTAAAATCTACCACTAAAAAATCAACTACCTATTTGTACTTTAAAGTTTGTGAGCATATTCATATATTTGTCTTTTAATCAAGTTTAAACAACTAATCAGACTAAAAAAAAAAACATTCTGGATTAGCACGTACCATTCTTTTTCGACGAATCTGTGTCCGGCTTTTCTGTTTTTGGCCCTGACAACCCTAAGCACATTAGAAATATAGCTAGCACTCTACTGGTGAAATATTTTTTTTAATCGGTCCAGTTTTTGAGTTTATTCTTTACAAATATACATAAATACACATTTTTCTTAAAGAAGAAAAATAACGATATGTTTATAAAGATAAACATTAGTCTATATCGACGCTTGAAAGGTGAAATGGGATAAGCGACATTTTTTGTGATATTGAGTTACATATATCGTTCAAATCAGCAGATTTTTCTGATTTGAACGATATATGTAACTCAATATCACAAAAAATGTCGCTTATCCCATTTCACCTTTCAAGCGTCGATATGAAATAACTACGACCATACTCACGATTTGTGAAAATATACGGTTCAATTGTACTCGAACGATAATAATATTGTTATTTTATTACCAGAATTATGAATATCTTTTTGTCAAATCACTGTCATGGCGGGTCTCATGGGCAAACACTGTTTTGCAGCATTGTTAAAACACAATCAACGCAATAAAACAGTCTACGATTGGACTTGCAAAACGCCATAAAAGTTATTGTTGCTTTATTTTCAGTTTTTATGAAATCCTATTTTGAATAATGTAGGCGTTAGATTTCATGTTCTAAATTTCAAATCGCACCACAATAGTTATATAAGATATTAATGGCCTACATGAAAAGGAAAAGTAATGAGGGCAAGATGATTGGAAGCCTGTCTTTAAATCACGCAGTAACGGCTAAACAAATTACTAATTTGGCACCTAGGGAGTTCGCTGGATAAAAACGTAGGATACATTTTTTAACCCGTTAAAATTCACCACGTGTAAATTACCGTTCCAAAAGTTATATGTAATATAATTTAGAATTACTGTATAGTGCCTTATATACAAATTGCGAATTTTCGTAATGGCTACGAGAATTTTTCGCTAAGGCTCTTATAACGCCATGAGGGTACAACGATGTAAACTTATTTTGAGTGAGATGCCTCTTTCAAGACTAAAGAAATGAAACAGATTTCTATGACACTTCTTTTCAGATGTCCTTCAGGAATAGTGACTCGGTCTCAGTTTAACTTTTTCTACCCAGTACCCACATAATGTCATAAAATTTCCTTACAAGTTTAGCTTCGGACAATAACGTTTCTCACCCCTAGGGGTAGGCAGAGCTATAAAAATACCAACAACTCAAATAAAATTTGTTGGTAATTCTATAAGCTAGGATGTGGTAAGGCTAAGATGTTTACCATTATTAATGACAGGTTGCAAGCCCATCGCCAAACAGTACTTACTACAAGCCCTTATTCCCTTAGTCGCCTCTTACGACATTCACTGGAAAACATGTTGTAGTTATTATGAAAAAGTAATCTAAACTAAGAGCTTCGGTGGCCTATTGGCTTTGGTGGGCTCGTCTCGTGATCATAAGGCACCGAGTTCTGACCCCTGAGGTCACTATGTACCGATGAGTTTTACGAACTCAAGTACATTATCTGATGCTTTTATGGTGATGGAAAAACATCGTGAGGAAACCTGCACATTCGAACAGCTGTGTGTGTAAGAGGGTAATTGAATAAAAAATCCTAAACAGGTTGAAGCGTATCCGAAAGGGCTCCTCTGTAGAGGATATTATAAAAAAAACTAGAATAACGTACAAAACTTTACCGTTTCTTTCCAATAATAATTTTCTGTGAACTAAAATACCATTCATACTACCGCATTTTGTATAAAAATGTACACTTGCACAATCCTCTTAAGTTAGAATGTTAATGAATGATCTCGTGGATCAGGTGGTGGACGAGGCATCGATGAAGGCGTGCACTGAGAAGCCTCTGTGCGTGGTGTCGGTGCTCCCGCACATCCTGGACTGCGACGCGGCCTGCCGCAACGACTACATCGCCATCCTCAACAAGCTGGGAGACAAGTACAAGAACAAGATGTGGGGGTGAGTACTTTTACAAGCTTTTTTACTTGCAAAGTTGGTACGCATGTTCGGGTTAAATCTTGCAAGGACAATTTGAACCACTTCCCGGAGACCGATTGAGCTGAAAGGTACTACGTAACTTCGATGACAATACAATGGTCTATATTCTCTGCGATAATTATTTTTAGTTATAATTATCGCAAGTTATAACGTATTATTTAAGAAGCTGGTATTTATTCTGGATTTTTATAAATCAAACCTAACCTAATCCAACCTTGTCTACACAATAGATATTAAAGAAATTCTGAATAACCGTTACAACGATATAAAATTTATGACTATCAATAACTATGTCAACAATGACATTATGAGTAAAAAAAATATGGGAAACAAGGGGCTCCGCAATAGAATAATGGGCCAGTTAGAAGATTTCCAACGCGTTCCTCCGACAACGTGACCTTGGTCGGGACCAAACGTGTAGACAGTTGTTTCCAACATACATTATTTTGAACTTCCAACGCCGTTGGTCGCTACCCGACTTGTAACATCTGCTGGAAGCTTGTTGGCGGCCGATAGCCTTGACGACGAGCCACAAACCAGGGTAACGCCGTCGGAGGCATGTTGGCGACCGTCTAGCTGCCTCTTTTGGCATCATCGAGCAGGTTTGATAATGGAGTCTGAAGGTGGTGACAGGATCTCCGCTGTACCTAAAGTAAACCCACCGTATTTGGACTTATAGGGTTGGTCTTGAAATTACTTTGCAGCTAAAACTTGTCCCGAAAATGTTTGTTTTTGACAGAAACTTTGTTCAAAATTGAAGTCTTTTTTTACGTAAGTAAGGTAAGGGCCCTCAGGCCCATAGAACTCAAATTCAAATATTTTTATGCATGAATGTAAGTTTTACAGTGGCCTTGAACAGTTGTAGAGTATGTTACATCAGACTTATGCAGTATACAATATTGTTACTCAGGAGCTAAGAACAATATCTATGACAATTTAAATCAGTGAAGGGTCTTCTTTTGTTGGTTTGGATTAAAAGATAATCAAGAAAGAGCATAATTTGACGGACCATTTTGACAGCTCAAAATGCTCAAATGTTGCCACATAATGTTTACACCAGTATATTACTGTGATTTATAAACTTCTACGTAAATCCCGATCGATCTAAATTAACTTGATGTCGTTCCAGCTGGATATGGTCGGAGGCGGGCGCGCAGCCAGCCCTGGAGTCATCGCTGGAGCTGGGCGGGTTCGGGTACCCCGCCATGGCCGTCGTCAACGCGAAGAAGCTCAAGTTCTCCACCCTGCGCGGCTCCTTCTCCGAGACCGGGATCAACGAGTTCCTCAGGTATGACTAACTCTCGTTTGGTATGCTGCCGAGATACCTACCTATCTAGTGGTCCCAAGTTCGATTTCCGGTTTGAGCGAATAATGTGTGATGATGCGTGCGAGTATTCGTAAAGCTGGGTACGAATCTAAGCGGCTCAGCCTGAGGCATGCTCGCCCGCGAGCCAAATTGTGGCACATGACCCTGCGCGGGTGAGGCAGCGTGCTCGCCGCGAGCCGACTTTTCAAAATGGCGTCGGACACGATGACAGCCGCGGCTGCGTTTATCATTTCACCGAATTATTAACAAAAATAAGAAGAAATCGCCTCGGTGGTACAACGGCTCTGCAAATTTATCAAATTTGTACGCGCTCGCCCACAGACAGTTAGAACTTGTCGTTCTGCCCGCGGCACGCTCGGATACACGTCCAAATCACGCGAGGCATGCACACCGAGTCGCCTTTGAGCACGGTCAAGAGACCGACTCTCGGCGGCTCGCCGCGCGCCGCTAACCCGCTGCTCGCGCAGAGCGCGTGAGCGCAGATGAATTTGAGCAAAATAGGTGAGCCGTGCGTGCCTCAACCCGAGGCTGCTCTAATTCGTACCCACGTCTTGGATGTATTTTTATTTAAGTAAGTTTAACGTTGCCTAGTATCCATAGTACAAGCCTAGATCTGACTTTAGGGCTAGGTCGATTTGGGTGATACCGTTTCCTTTCTTAATATTTATTTATTTAGCAAACTTCACACGAATACACCTATTCCCTAACTAAGCTCTATGCTGTTTTGCTGCCAGTACTTGAAACGAAAACATTTATATAGAGAAGTACGTAGAAACCATCCAAGCTCAGTCTTGACGAAACGCTAGCCTAGTTGGTAGTGAGCCTGCCTTCGAAGCTAGGAGTCCTGGGTTCAAATCCCGGTAAGGGCAGATACTTGTGTGATGAGAACGAGTATATGTTCCTGAGTCTTGAATGTTCTCTATGTATTTAAGTATGTATTTCTCTATATAAGTATGTTTACCGTTGTCTAGTACCCATAGTACAAGCCTAGAGCTTAGTTTGTGACTAGGTCAATTTGTGTACATTGTCCTGTGATTTATTGGTTTATTTGACTTAATACTCGCTCAAAAGAGCGTCGGTGGTAGTGGCTTAGGGGGTAGACTCGTGGTCGTAAGGTACCGAGATCGAACCACCGCGATCGCCATGTACCAATGAGTTTTTCCAAGTGTACTTTACGGTGAAGGAAACCTGCACATTCGAACAGCTGAGTATGCAAGAAGGTCCTAAAGGGGTCAAAAGTTTATCTGTTACATAAGATAAGATATTTATTATTTACTTTCTGATATCAGAGACCTGTCGTTCGGGCGCGGGCAGACAGCCCCGGTGCGCGGCGCGGAGATGCCCAAGGTGGAGACCACGGAGCCCTGGGACGGCAAGGACGGAGAACTGCCCCCGGAAGAAGACATCGACCTCTCCGATGTCGATCTCGAGAAGGACGAGTTATAAGTGAAGTGCGGAACAGGGGGTGGGAGGTAATACCGTCCTCTTAAACAGCTGTATTTTGTCTGTAAAGGTAGTTAACGTAGAGAAGCTTATATATGACACGGAGATTACACAGCGAACAACGCTTTGAAGCGAAGACAAATGACTTTGCTTATAATATGTTTATTGTCTCTTTCTTTAGCGTGATCCTGAATTTTTGAGAAAGGGGCAAAAAACATAAGCAACGTCATTCAAGGTCACTTTTCTTCGCTAAGGCATTGTTCGCCGTTTAATCTCTATTGTCATATATAAGCTTGCTAGTTAACGAAACGTGAACAAAGAAAACCACGTGACAGCATGCTAACCAAATAAAACAGCCCACAGATACAAAATATATTTAACTGTCATCAATATCTGTGCTTCTTCCGTGTTCTTTGCTAGCATTCATGAGTCACGTGATTTTCTTTAGATTTAATTAATTACGTACTCTGACAAAGTAGAAGTCTAGGGCAATTTTAAAAAGTATGTAAATCTTGCCTCTAGGAATTAGCCTTCAAGAGAATGGAGTGGCACCAACATCGACTTTTTAAACATGAGCTTTGAAACGTAATGTAATGTAGTTAATACGTTGTAGAAAAGTACAATTTCACTTTTGTATTTTCCGCAAATTGATAAAAAGATAGACATACACTGAAGTCTTATGATGAGGGTTTCATGTTGCAGTTTCAATAGAAGGTTCTTATTCTTAAAAATACTTCCTTGATTGCTTTATTCGAAATATTATTATTTGACTGGTTTTTTATAAAGTAATTACCCAACATAAAAAATCGATGTTGTTGTTAGTTTAAATCAACTAGTTCATCTGACCACCCCCTTTGAGTGATCTAATTAGAATTTTTTAATATGGTGTGTCAGTGAATGTTGCCTTCTATGAAGTGTTTTAAGGTATTTGACAAGTCTTCTCTAATATTGTTGTTTCTGTATAAATCAATTTTACTTTACCGAGCTAACATGCATTTAATTATTTCATTTGTCAATATCCTTTAAAATGGAAATAGGCAACGTTTTTTTGACTGATTTATGTTTTACAACTTAGCGTTAGGAAATAAATTCTCTAGCAGTGCTAAAATAATATCTTCTGCTTTGCTAAATAAACATCTCATGTGAAATGTCAATTTATTTTTAATTTTCCAGTGGCGTAACTACATTGAATCACAACTTATAGCTTTATATTATAAAAAAATATGAATCCAGCATTTATACATGGAAATTGTGTGAATGAGCATTCTGATGACTGATATTATATATATTTTATTTAGACACATACCTTAAATCTTTTTTTTTCTATCTTAATGTCTTAATTGTTCACTCGAGTCATTTCTGTATATCCGATCTTACTGAGATCACCCGATAAGATCAGATCAGCCAGATACTAATGAAATAACTTGGGGGATCTAATCAGGCAACCTCGGTGGCATATGTATGACTGGTGGCTTATTCACCCAATATTCCATACTGTAATTACACTGTAAAAATATTATCATAAAATTCAGATTTAGATTATTTTATGAAGTGTAAAATTATTTCACAATAAATTTATACTATAATTGAGTCTTTTCTTGTTTTATTTTAAAAAACCGGGCAAGGTCATGTCAGACCATGCTCAGTGTAGGGTTCCGAAGGAGTTAAGTAAGTTCTACAAACATAAAAATCAACAAGTAATAACTAATTTTCTATTTAAAGTCAATTGCTGCTGTTTTAGATGATTTTAGTAGGTATGAACACTTTAATCGCCTGTATCTCAAGAACCAATGACGTCTATTTAGTCGTGATAGTTTTCCTTTAAAATTCATTATGTGCATATAATATATTCTTTCATTTACGTTTTTTTTCCGATTTTTAGTATTTGTAGTTTTGGCTGTAGGGGGGGGGGACACTTGAGTAACAAAAATTAGCGCTTAAAAGCTTAATCTACACTAATATTATAAAGAGGAAAGATTTGTACCTATTTTTGTATATTTGTATGTTTGTAATGAATAGGCTCAAAAAGTACTGGGTCGATTTAAAAAATTCTTTCACCAATAGAATGCTACATTCTTCCAATTTGACATAGGGTACATTTCATTTTGAAAAAAATTAGGGATCCTTGGTAAAATTTGAACAATGTAACCGAAGGTGTAGAAAAATGAGTCTTAAAATGTCTTTCGTCGAATGCGCTGCCGAAACTATTAGCGATAGAACAAAATAATGTACAACAATATTGAAGAACATCATAATGTCTACAAAAAACTCCGCGGTAGCATATGTCCAACTATTGTAGTTATGTCACTACAACAACTTTTGAAAATGAAACAAACATTAATGAAAATGCTAACCAAATTCAAACCATGCTATTTATGTGTTTATATTAATCCTTATCCAAATAAATTATTTTATGGTCAAGATCATTTAACTACCTATAAAATAGTTTTTAAATCATTTAAATTGGACTTTCCATTCAAAAGATATTACGAATTAAAAAATTCAAACAGTAAACAAAACCGCCATAGCGCCGTGGCCGTTGTTTGCGATGCAGTCTGAAAAGCGCGCCGGGCATCGCGGCGGGCGGGGTGGAGGGGGCACTGAAATACAGGAGTGGGGCGTGCACGTCTAAAAAAATTGGGAGGCACACTAGAAGCTTAAGGCAGATGGCGCTGCAATCGACTGTACCTTGTTTACGTTTCGTGTCAAGTGTGTGGTTGGGATATTTTCAATAATCCTTGCGATTAACAGCTTAAAATGTACTCGTTTATGACTGTACGTGATCTTCAAGCTGAGCTTCGAAGAAGAAAAGCGTCAGTGGCAGGGAAAAAGGCTAATTTGATACAAAGATAATCAACTCAAATATTTGAGGTTATGTTAGGTATTTCCACTGTTAATATAAAAACACGATGCTGAAGTGTGTTTTTTTCTTGTAGGTTGGAGGCATATGATCGAAACCAAAACTTTGGTGAAACCCTGGATGTTCCAGAAGACTGCTCATATGCGTGCCCAGTCTAGGACATGTTAGGTATATTGACTAAAAGAAAAAACATAGAAGTCGCTTTAAAAAGTAATGTCTTTGTTATTTACTCACCTGTATATCTACTTTTTCCGAAATAATCATCCTCCTTAAAATTCAGCGTACATAATCGGGCTGTGTCACTTGCTCTAAAGTTATTGATGCGCAATGCATTCTCCCAACGTTTTCTGCGTGTTGGGTCCTTGGGAAATAAATGAACTCCTCTATTTTTACTATTTGGCGCACTACATTCAGGCATTGTAGAGAAAAATGCGAAAGTTTAAAACTACTCGTAAAAAATGTATGCAATTTGATAGTTCTTATGTCAAAGCAGGGTACAGTCGCTTATGCGCCACCTGGCGTGAGAAAATGTCAGTTTTCCTCCTAATTGCAGCGGGCGAAGCCGCTGGCGGGTCGCTAGTATATCATAAACGGATTACTTCATCGAATAACGGTTTTCACAAACCCGTAATATTTTTGAAATGCCTATCCAACGGCACGCGATACTAGGGTAGACAGGAAAAAAAATACATCCCTACGTTACGTGTAGGGGTGATACCATCAATTTTTTTTTTCTTTTTTTATTGTACAGTCGAAGACACTGTTAACTGTACATTTACAATCGAACATAAATATTATGGTCTAGTACACATTCGTCAGATTCCTTTTTCGTCCGAATAAATTATAGCTTGTTTTTTTTCGGACGAAAACCGACTTTCGAGCAGATTCCGCTATCGTCAGAACGTCGACACTGCCTAATATTAAATAATATAATGTAAAAAATAAATAAATTATAAAAATTAACCAAAGTTTTTTCTGTCCAAAAAGTAATTCCGTTTTCGTCCGAAAAAAAACAGGCTATAATTTATTCTGACGAAAAAGGAATCTGACCAATGTGTACTAGATCAATATTATCACATCGTGTTAAAGTCTATGGGCGTTCAGTAACAGTGTTGGCGTGACAAATATGCATATTCATACCAAATTACAGCTTTCTAGTAGCTCTGAGCTAGGCTGCGGACGAACGGACATGGCGAAACTATAAGGGTTCCTAGTTTGACTGCGGAACTCTTAAAATGAACACCATAATGACATGCAATTTGCTGTAGATGTTTCTAGTGAGGCGACCGTCGCAAGTTCGCTGCGGCATTAGTTCCTTCTCGGTACAATGAGCACAGTGGGATTGTCCTTAAAGCAATAGCTATTTAACATAAGTAGTTTATCGCCGGCCTCGGTCACGCTCCAAGCAAGGCTAGAATTAATTACTTTGCCTAAAAACAATCATTACGTTCTTGCAATAAATTGATAAAGTATTGTAACGAATTGGTATTTTACTTTGCTCCTTCTGCCTGTTGGGCATCGTGCTCCCATGCTCGTTGGGTATACATGAGAATTAGGAATAGCCAACTTGTTATTCACTTGTAAGAATAAATTATGTATTACCATGTTCACTGTAACTGCTCATACAAAGCCTTTCAAGGTTTTTTTTTTGTTTTTTTATGTTAATGAGAAGGCACACGAGCACCCAGGCCACCTGATGGTAAAGTGGAATCCGAGACCCATAGACATTTGAATTCTCAAGACCATAATCCTAAGACCTCAAATGCGCTGCCAACCCTGAGGACTAAGATGGAATGCCTCCATGCTAGCAATTTCACCGGTTGTCTTATCCCCATACCGGAACACAACAATGCGAACACTGTTACCCTGAGTACCTGTGTGTGGGGTTGAGTTACCCTTAAAAATATCGGCTATAATCAGAACTTATCAAAAGACGCCTTATTTTTACATTTTCGAACACCTTGTATACTGCAATCTTCAATGGCAACTAAGCATAAGGAAGACATGCTATAAGGGATGCAAACCTAAACAATATCAAAATTTTCTCTAAGGTTCTAGTTTGCATAGGGTTCTGCCCTATGAATGTGGTCAAACCTTTATTATGTAATGATATTGAACATGCTTTTTTTTTGTTAATGGCAATCCGCCGTAATATTCCACAGTGATTTCGCCAATGTCAAGTGACAAGAGTAAATCAGTAAACAGAATAAATCAAAGTAAAAGCTGGACTCATTCATTCGGTCACCCTCCCTCCCAAAAGGTTACCAGAAGCTTGATATTGAACATTGCCCACCCACTATCAAAATAACAGATAAATAAATGTGCATCATGCACTCAAAGATATGTCAGATTAAAGATAAAAAACCAGTGAGTGGTATAAAGAATAATTTATTGAGCACTTTGCTTTATGATAAACAGGTCTTAACTTAAATATTATACAACAATAGTTGTCAAAATTACAGTCTTGTTTTGTTTGCATGTCCGTAATTATGCTTAACTATTACACAAGATAATACTGAACTAATTAGGGCGAGGCGAAATTTGATATCAATTTAAAGATAACTGTTCAAACTCACATACACACTAACTTGGATGCTTAAAGAATGTTAATAACTTAATTAAACTTAGGTATATTTTTGGAAGAGTAATCATAACAGATTGCATTTCTTATTAATGAGTAAATATCTTAGTAAATACATGTTATATTTTATGGCACCTTTGCTATAGTGGCTTAATCTGCCATATTGAAATATCCGTCATGCCTTAAGCTACAAGTTAAAGATGAACACATTTTGTTGATTGACTTATTTGAGACTTTGGAACACCTTAAGACATTTTAAATTTTACTGCTTTGAATTACTCATACCATTTTCCTCACACATTTGGTTCCATAAGATTTTTCTATTAATCATTAGGGCACAAGTTTCTTTTGCTCACAACCTTTACACAATAATAATATGCTAGTTTACACTGTAATACAAAGACTTTGCAAAAAATATTCTTCCATTGATGCATGGAATATAAAAGTTTTACCCTTTTCAGGTAGATACAGGTCTGGAGGTACCTTTATTTTACTACCTGCTAAAATGTGATCTCCACAAAAGGAGACTCAGACTTAGTGCATATACACAATTCTAAAGATTTTATTTTTAAAATTGTTTAACTACTCATAATTTCAGTCATGGTCCCATCTTGTTGACATTGTCACTCAAGAATGGATTGACCAAGGTAAAATCATAAGAATCAATTTAAATCCAATCATTGTTACAAGTCAATACTTGTAAGGATATAAAGTTAGGTAATATTTCATCAAAACACATTTGGGTACTTTATACAGTGTCTAACTGGATCATGTCATAATTTCTTTCCTTTTTGCACAAAATAGGGTAGCACATGGAAAAATAGTAGAAGCCCATGCCCCCTAGTATTAGTACTAGGATGACTGTCACTATGCCCCAGGCTGAAAGTCCTAAGCCGCGGCGAGCTCCGTACTGCCCTGAAATGCCGGTAGACGCGCCTACGTTACCTACAGAGGCTTGCGGACCTTGCGGCTGCATCGGGTCTTTGTAAGGTCTGCCTCCATATTTACCAGCGCCGTATCCTTTCTGTCCATAGCTGCCGTAAGCTACGCACGGTGATAAAAGTTGGCTCAAAGCTGAAAAAAACACGAACGTTAGTGTTTCTGTATATAAAACAATGGCATATTGAGGGCATGATACATGGAAGATAATGGAGAGTAGCGTACCGAATAGAAGGAGGGTGCCGCGAAGTATTAAGCTCATCGTGATTATAACTCTGATACGGGTACCGACTTCCTGCCGTGCCCAGGTAGAAATAGTTTACTATAATTCCTGATTGAAATTGTAACTAAAACAATAAGAGCTATTGTTTTGTTGTATCGTTGAAGTTTACGTAAACAGCTTCGGAGAATTCACTTATTATTCTTGAGAATACTTTAGAAACTTGAGTCTAATTCGGAAACCAAAAGATTACACGTCCACTCACACTAAAATTCCAAGACAACTAAAAAAAACTACTGACTGAACGAGTTTAAGGAACGGAATAGAATAGTTCAAAAAGAGTGAATGATAAAATTTTACAACAGGTTTTAGTGATGTACTGATTTCTTGAAAATAGATTGTTCCGGTAATATTTAAATGATCGATTGTTTTTCACAAGCAGCAACCCAAACTATTAAAACGTATATCCTGCAAAGTGGTGGCGTGTACTTCCGCCCAGTTGTCAAACATTGGCAGTGAGGAAATGTTACCGGCGATGGCTAAAATACAGTTTTACTTTATATTTTTGATTTTCGCGTTCATCAAATGTGAAAGCGTTGCAGTGGACACAATCTCCAATGAGATTAAATTAAAAAATGTAGACCGAACGATAGATGTAACCGCGCAACTCGTTAAAGTTTCGTCTAAGATCACCTTAGAAAATACTGGAAAGTCGCCGGTCAAACAATTTTTGTTCGCGGTGGAGGCTGCGACGAAGAGTAATCTAGCATTTATTGGTGCAAAGGATAATAACAACAAAGATCTTCGGCTAACGGAGACAAGCGTGAAAGGTTATGATAACATCAAGTTTTGGCGTGTCGAGCTGAAGGAAAGTGTCAATGCCGGTGCTTCGGTGGTCATAAGCAGCGAATCTGTGTTCACAAAATCCATACTGCCGTACCCGACGGCTATTACACAAGCCGAAGACCAGCTAGTCAAATACAACGGTAACTTGTACTTCTTCTCCCCTTACGCAGTCACATCACAAAAGACCGTCGTCGTGTTGAACACGAAGAGCGTGGAATCATTTACAAAAGTGAAGCCTTTCCTCCAGCAGGACGGCAACATCTTATATGGGCCCTATTCCAACATCGCTCCATTTACTGATAAGGAACTGAGCATTCATTACAAGAACAACTCTCCATTCTTGACCGTGACGCGTGTCGAGCGACTTATTGAAGTCTCGCATTGGGGCAACATTGCTGTGGAGGAAGTGATTGAGGTTGAACACACAGGGGCTCTGCTGAAGGGACCTTTCTCCCGCTATGACTATCAACAGGACCACCACAGTGGGCCTGCCAGTGTCCGCTCCTACAAGACCCACCTCCCAGCGTCAGCTTCAGATGTTTACTACCGTGACACTAATGGGAACATCTCCACATCCAACATGAAGGTCAAGAAAGACTCTGTAGAGTTGGACCTGAGGCCAAGATACCCACTCTTTGGTGGCTGGAGGAGCCACTACACCTTAGGATACAATGTGCCTAGCTACGAATACCTGTATCAACAAGGCAATGAGTATTTGCTAAAAATGAGAGTTGTCGATCACATTTTCGATGATATGCAAATTGACGAGGTTGTCACAAAGATTATTTTGCCAGAGGGCACCACTAATATTAAACTGAATATCCCATACCCGGTGACTAGACTACCTGATAGCCTCCATTACACATATTTGGACACTAAAGGCCGCCCAGTCATTTCATTCTCAAAGAAGAATGTTGTAGAGAACCATATCCAAGATTTCCAGCTTCGCTACTCATTCCCCCGTCTCTTAATGCTGCAGGAACCTTTGTTGGTTGTAGGTTTCCTGTACATGCTATTCCTATGTGTTATTATTTATGTAAGGTTAGATTTCTCTATCCATAAGTCTGAACATCCTCATAAGGAATAAGTTATTACATCTAATTAATATTATAATGTTCTTGTAACAGTTTTAACCCTTAGAACACCAAGAATACCTTAAGCAGTCGTGTGCCGTCGTGCCCACCATGCCAACAACCCATAAGAGTCTGAGTGAAGGTTTACTTTGATCTTGAATAAAATCTATTATGAATTGTTTTTACTCGTTCTAGTTGCATCAATTTATATTTTGTTCCTTATAGTTGATGAATGTTTGGACAGTTCAAAATGTGAAAATTTCAGGGTTATTCTTTTGATATAATTTGATAATTGGCGTGCAAGTGATAACTTCATTCAAATATAAAAGCGTTCAAAGGGTTAATTTGTGTATGCATCTAGTTCACTTGCATTTTATGTGATTGTGTGACAAATAAAAAAGGTTTTCATATGATTTGTTTTATTACATCCATAAATATACTAAATTTAGGTACAAAATGTTACACATTGGATTGTCACAAATATATGCAAAACAATATCTTTGTGAATCAAGTTGCCATTCCCATTGTTGAGTAGAAAATATTTTACAAAGTGTGCAATAAATAAATGGAGACTAAAACATTAATTTGAGCATTATGGACTATTTCAACCTAAATATTTACAAACCCAAGAACAGGAACAAACAATATGCAGACAGAAGCATAATAATGATAACAGGAACACAAAATTTAGATCTGCGAACTGCATATTTTCCACAATATGTACAATTTTTATATTATTGTAATTGTAGTATACATACAGTAAATTGGGGTTATGTACAGTCAGCATCAAAAGTAGCTAATCAGAATAACATGCTCAAAATTATCTAGACATTGACATATTCTCTTGACAATAGAGTAGAGTGCATATCATTTTGAGCTCTTTGGTTGTGTATCTACTTCTGCTGCCGACTGTGCTCCTATTTACTTAACCTTTCGAACGGAACGGTCGGCTGCAACTTTACGTGGACGCCAACGAAATCATATAACCGTTAAAGGGTTAATGGCCCTCGCCTACCTGTCGCCATCTCACTCACACTCTTATCTAACAGAATATTAAATTTGTCACTCATGTTGTATAGAAAAACGAAGCTTGTAGAGGGGTATTAAGGAACTTCGGAAACCATCAGTGAGCGAAGACGGCCGATTGGAAAATGTCCGCCTTTTACTTATGATTGTATTATTTACTGATTATACTCACATTCACATGACATTAGCGAAAAAACTATGACACCGCCATAAATAAAAACGAAGAAGAGGGGATTTAGAAAATCACAGCACTGTAGTTAGATGTCAAAATAACATATCCAAAGGATGACGGGGGATTATATCCCCAAAAGTATAGAGTGAGTTCTTTTAGGTGCAATCTTGGTATTAATGAAGTCCTATTAATTAAAACTAATTAAACTTTCCAGAGTAAACTAGCTTGATGCTCATGTTCCAAATAGTGAATAAAGCAAATCCAAATAATGCAGTCACAATTTAATGTTTTCCTAGGTCATCAACTTCGCCTCTATCAAAACATACAAGTTTCTGTTTGATTTCAGTCTAACATACTCAACTTCATACCAATTTCACCATACCATGTTAACCACTTAACAGACGATTAACATTGATTAAATTTAACATCGTATGGTGAAATTGGTACTTACACTACAAAACTCTGTGTAAATTAAATGTCTGTTTGATTTAAGTCTAACATACTCAACTTCATACCAATTTCACCATACCATGTTAACCACTTAACAGACGATTAACATTGATTAAATTTAACATCGTATGGTGAAATTGGTACTTACACTACAAAACTCTGTGTAAATTAAATGTCTGTTTGATTTAAGTCTAACATACTCAACTTCATACCAATTTCACCATACCATGTTAACCACTTAACAGACGATTAACATTGATTAAATTTAACATCGTATGGTGAAATTGGTACTTACACTACAAAACTCAGGCTACTTAATTGCTTTACCCATGATAGAAAAGCGATTTAGTATGTGGTATCCATTATATGAATAATATTAGCGTAAGTACAAAATTTTACATTCCTCCGCACCTATTCCATATAGAGGCAAGAATTGATGCTGTTCTCAATCCTTTCGTAATCTATTTTGTCAAACACTATCCAATATTACTAACCTCTTTTGGACCCATTCCTGTCAAAGACATTTCACGCGCATCCATAGCACCATAAACTTCATTTAAAACGATCCGCTCTTGCATTGCCCCCAGACCCGTGGAATGGGGTCTCCAACCTCTTTACACGTGATAATAGATCAGACAGCAAACTGATGTTTTCGTTTCATATAAAGTTCATCTGTATCAGTCCACGACTGCTTTGTCACATAGCACATTACGTCTTAAGCTAGTCCACACCAAAATAGACTCACTAAGCGGCAAGAGAGAAAAGTCAAGTGGATACTTTTACTCTAAAAGATAAATTATAGCCGCTCATTTCTTTAAAAAAATTACTTGTACACTTTGTGGGATATATCCTGGATTTTTAGTTTCAATATGTCACTAAACCAAGCACACTTTATCTTAAGGAACAAAAACATAGTCTGTTCGCTATCAATTTCTTTCAAGTTGTTTCTTTACGCTACATATAAATGTTCTCAAGCCTTCTGTGTTGTGTTTATAACACTCAGCTATAGATTATATGCCATATTCAGACAGCTTGAACCTCAGGACCACGGGCGCGCTGGTGCAGGGCAGGATGGCCAGCTCGGTGACGACCGCGGTGACGAGGCTGGGCGGCGTGACGTCGTACATGAGGTTGAGCGGCGTGAGGTTGCTGTTGGAGCGCCAGTCGCGCAGCGGCGACTCCGGGTCCGACTTGTCTATCAAGTCGTCGGGATCACCTGGGAAAATAGGTTTAGGTTTAACATACAATTTGAATTTTCTGAGTGTTAAGTTTAACAGTGGATGTGTTATGACAGAATGTGAAAAAGCAAACGCAACTTGATAGCGACGGATATGTTGTTGAATTTGATTGTAATGTAACGCGAGCCACAACCGGCGCAGCTTGCCAGCACCATCAAGGCACCAGCACGTGACGTGAGGTGGAGCTGCGGTTAGTATTAGCTAGCTGGCACTATTCAGTGACGCGAGCCGCGGCTAGCATTAGCTAGCTGGGACTATCTGGAAACCCGAGCAGCGGTTAGCCTAAGCCACCATCCAGAGACGGAGCTGCGGTTAGTATTAGCTAGCTGGCACTATTCAGTGACGCGAGCCGCGGCTAGCATTAGCTAGCTGGGACTATCTGGAAACCCGAGCAGCGGTTAGCCTAAGCCACCATCCAGAGACGGAGCTGCGGTTAGTATTAGCTAGCTGGCACTATTCAGTGACGCGAGCCGCGGCTAGCATTAGCTAGCTGGGACTATCTGGAAACCCGAGCAGCGGTTAGCCTAAGCCACCATTCAGAGACGTAAGCTGCCGTTAGTATTAGCTAGCTGGCACTATACAGTGACGCGAGCAGTGGCTAGCTTTAGCTAGCTGGCACTTTCCAGTGACGTAAGCTGCGGTTAGTATTAGCTAGCTGGCACTATTTAGTGACGCGAGCTGCGGCTATCATTAGCTAGCTGGCACTTTCCAGTGATGCGAGCCGCGGCTAGCATTAGCTAGCTGGCACTTTCCAGTGACGCGAGCTGCGGTTATTATTAGCTAGCTGGCACTATTCAGTGACGCGAGCTGCTGCTAGCATCAGCTAGCTGGTAGTTTCCAGTGACGCGAGCAGCGGTTAGTATTAGCTAGCTGGCACTTTCCAGTGACACGAGCAGCGGTTAGTACACTCGGCGTCAAAAATATCGCCCCCGCGAAAATCAGATTCAAGCTAATCTAGACCTTAGCGAAATTATGTTACATAATTAATATTAGTATCAATTAAAAGCACGTTTAATGTGTTTTAAATTAATAATGTTTAATTTAAACAAAACGTAATGGCTTGTGAATCAGAGCGTTTCAAAAAAAAAGTGCACAAATACTCGTTTGAAGGGTCGCGAGTTGTGCCCTTTTCCAGTGGTATAAAATGCCTGTACAAGGTCAAATGTCAATCATTCACTATCCGGACGTCGATGAGAACACATCTAAGGAACTCAAGCAAGAAAACAACCCTCGAACATGGAGACCACCGCTGCTGAATCAGCTCAAGTGGTTGCACTACTGCAAGCAGGAGTTCGGCAGTGTGATGTCGCTCGGCAACTCAATTTAAGCCGTCATGCTGTCCGCTGAGTATTTCAGCGGTTCCAGGAGACTGGGGGCTAAATCAGAAGACGTGGGGCTGGTCGGCGACGCTGCACATCCGAAAGAGATGATCGCTTCATCGTGACATCATCTCTACGCAATCGCTTCGCTAGTGCTGTTGAGGTGCAACAACGCCTCAGAGAAGCTCGGACAAGATCAGTTAGCATCTCTACGGTTAGAAGAAGACTGCGGGAGAAGGATATCGTGGCTCACAGGGCTGCTACAGGCCCAATGTTGACCGCACAGCATCGCAGAGATCGCTTGCAATTTGCCCGCGACCACGTCGATTGGACGTTTGAGCAATGGAGGCAGGTTCTCTTTACCGATGAGACGAGAGTCTGTCTTTATTGCAACGGCAGGCGGGCCAGAGTCTACAGAAGGTCGGCGATTTGCTCAAGCCTGTATTGAAGAGACAGTTGGCTACGGAGGTGGCTCTTGCATGTTCTGGGGGGGCATGTCTATAGACGGCAAAACCGACCTTGTCTGCGTCTCCAGGACTGGAGGCACTCGCGGCCAAGGGTCCCTGAATGCTCGCCGATACATTGCCGAGATCCTGGAAGAGCATGTGATGCCATATGCGGGTTACGTCGGCTCTGGGTTCACATTAATGCACGACAACGCTCGCTCCCACACTGCATTAATTGTTCGGGATTATCTGGAGGAGGTCGGGATTCCCGTTTTGCCGTGGCCAGCCAGGAGTCCTGACTTAAACCCGATTGAACACCTTTGGGACGAGCTGAAGCGACGGGTTCGGTCACGAGATGCCGCCCCTACCACCCTGCAAGATCTTCAGGACGCAGTCATCGAAGAATGGGGCAACATTCCACAAGAGGACATCGTAAAGTTGGTGCGATCAATGAAAGACCGTTTAGAGGCAGTGATAAGGGCAAGGGGGGGGTAACACTAGGTTTTAAGTTAATTTTAGGCAGTTTTTGTAATATTTTGTTATCCATTTATTGTTGTAAATTTAAACTTGAATAAACATTTTTCAACTGTTCGCAATGTCATTTCCTTTAATTTTCGACCCCCAAGGAAAAATCCTTTTTTTTTTAAATTTTCCTAAAAAAACACTTTATTACCTTTCAAATGATACCTAACATTCATATTGTTGTCCTTGATCAAATAGGGTTTAAAGTCGGTTGTAATTATTTTCCGAGGAGGGGCGATATTTTTGACGCCGAGTGTATTAGCTAGCTGGTAGTAGCTACTTGGTGAAATCGCTTGTTGTAGATATGTGTATTAATCTATATATTTTATTTGTTCCCCATTTACTTGTATGATATCGTTATTATCATTAGCCATGAGTTGTTTTATGTATCAGCTAGTAGCATGGGGTAGTGTACCGAGCTCGTTGTGGTCGGCGGCGGCGGCCTGCACGCGCGCGGAGACCTTGTGCGTCTCGCAGGCGACGAGCAGCGGCGCGTTGCGCGCGCGCGCCTGCAGCGCCAGCGCCGCCGTGCCCAGCGCGCCGCGCACCGCGCCGTCCGCCAGCAGCGCCTGCGCGCCCACCACCACCTTGCTCACCTGCCCGCACGACAACTACCGTCACCACCAAAACAAACCTCCAACTAAACATTATACTCGTTACAACTACCGATGACCGACTCATCTAACGATGAGACTAGGGTGGGGCTCAGCCCGAGGCGTGCGCGTGGCGAGCTGCTCGCGAGCCAAATTGTTGCACATACACATGCGCAGGTGAGGCATGAACACACACACACTTACACGTCAAACTTATAACACCCCTCTTTTTGCATCGGGGGTTAAATAAAAAAGATGAAAACTAATGAATCTATATTATCATTATCACAACAAAATGATAAATCGGTTCTCTGTTGTTTGATCGAATTAAATAAGCAATAATTTAAGTTGCCCGATATTATTATTATTATCATTAATTATCAATATTTATCTTTGATATATTCAATGAATACGCTTATAATACGCTTTGTTAAATAGCACTGGTTTTAGTTTATTGTTAAATATTTTTTCTTCTTCTTTCTTCTTTTAGGTTGTGTTGGTGATAATGAACAAGAATAAAAACGATGAGTTTTTAAAAGGATTTACTTTTCGGTAAGTAGGTACAAGTAATTAAATAACATATGTAGTGCGCGCTCGTGGCCGTGGCTGTATCGCAAGTGGGCGAGCACCGGCGCCGGCGCGCCGCCCGCGCGCCTCACCCCTCCCGCGGTGGTCCATTGCCATATAAGGCGTTAACATCCTGGGGGCCCGTTGGAAGTGAAAGAAGTACTCGAAGGATGTGCTGCTCCTTCCAACGCATCTTCTTCCTCGAGAAGGGGACATACTCGATTCAGTGCGCGCCGCTCTATACCTCTGGTTGTTTTAAAATCAGCGACCCGGCTGACACCTTCCTTGCTGGGAAATAGTCGGTGGACTCGCGCCAGCTTCCATCTCGTGGGAGGAAGGTTGGAATCCTTAAATACTACCATTGCACCTTCCTTCAAGCCTTTGTATGGTTGCTGCCACTTCGTTTTTCTCTGTAATTCTGTCAAGTACTCATTAGTCCACCGCGTCCAGAAACTTTCTCTTAGCGTCTCGATCAGCTGATATCTGGTTTTAATGCTTCTTTCCGGGGTAGCTGGCGGCGACGGTATCGATATCAGCGGCCGCCCGACGAGGAAGTGCCCTGGAGTGAGAGGAGAGAAGTCGGTGGGATTACTTGAGAGGGGGGTAAGGGGACGGGAGTTGAGGATGGCTTCGATTTGTGTGCAAAACGTACTCAACTCCTCGTACGTTAGACTAGAGTTACCTATAGATCTCTTCAAGTGATGTTTTATGCATTTTACATTAGCCTCCCATAAACCTCCAAAGGTAGGGGAGTAAGGGGGGTTAAATAAAAATTTAATGCGCTCTTCAGCTGTGAAATTATAAATAGATTTCATGCCTGCTTTCAATGCTCGGCCCAATTCATTGTTTGCCCCTACGTAATTTGAGCCATTATCACAAAATAGTTTACTGGGTCTACCTCTTCTAGAAATGAATCGGCGAAGGCACGAAATGAAAGCGTTACTACTTAGATCGCTTACAACTTCTAAGTGGATGGCCTTAGTACAAAAGCAAATAAATAGGCAGATATAGCACTTCGAAATTCTATTTCCGCGGCCGGTTCTACTTGAGATTGGAAGCGGTCCTGCAAAATCACTACCACAGATTTCAAATGGATAGCTACGAGTGACCCTACTTGACGGCAGTTGGCCCATCAACGGCTCCATTGATTTGGCACGAAACCGGGTACAAATGACACATTGTCGATATACTTTACGAGCTAACGTTCTCCCCCCTAAAGGCCAAAACTGATCTCTAAAACCAGCTAGGAGCAGTTGCGGGCCAGCATGCAACAAGCGTAGGTGCTCGGCTCGCATCAATAGCTTGGTAAGGTGATGTTTCCCGTGCAGTAACACGGGGTGCTTTCTATCGAAGTTAAAATCAGTGTTCTCGAGCCGACCACCCAGCCTCAGCACGCCGTCTTCGTCAAGGAAAGGAGATAACTGCAACAAGTGAGATGAGGTAAGTTTCTTTTTACTTTTTATTAGGTTAAGTTCTCTGTTAAATGATTCTGATTGTGATATTTTAATTAGGTAAGTAAGGGACTGAACCAGTTCACTTTCATTTAAGGGACCGAATTTTCTACGAGTTTCATTTTTAATTTGACAATTTTTTATGAACCTATGCACGTACGCAAATATTCTTTTAAGTTTTAATGCACATGAATAATTCTCAAAATTAATTAATTTGTTCTGTTTATTATTTTCATTAATTTTTGTTTGCATTACTTTAGTTTCAGGTAAATTTAACTCTGTGTTGGGTGTCTGAGGCCATTGAGATTCATCATGTTTCAGAAAATCGGGACCCTCCCACCACAGAGTAGAATTTAGCAGTTGACTCGGATCCACGCCTCTTGAAGCTAGGTCAGCTGGATTCATGTCAGTGGGTATATGTCTCCACGAGTTTCTACTGGTAAGCTCATGAATTTCGCTTATTCTGTTACATACAAAGCTTTTAAGTAATCTTGGCTGCGTCTTTATCCAGCCCAGAGTAATGGTGGAGTCCGACCAAAAAACCCTTTTATGTATGGTGCAGCGGAAGGCTTGACTGACTTTGTTTACTAGCCGGGCTCCTAATAATGCCGCTGAAAGCTCCAAACGAGGTATGGTCAAAACTTTAAGAGGCGCGACCCTTGTCTTCGCACAAAGTAATTTAATTGTTACGCATTTCGTATTATCCGCAGTGCGTACGTATACGCACGCAGCAAAGGCGTCCTGCGAAGCATCCACAAAGCAGTGGAGCTCGCAGACAGCTGGAGACGAACCGAACACATGCCTTGGTACGGATACTGCAAGTAAAATATTTAAGTTACTAGCTAATTTTATCCAACATTTTTTGATGTTATGCGGTACTGGTTCGTCCCACGTCAATTTTAATAGCCACAGTTTCTGCAACAGTATTTTTAACGTTATTGTGCACGGACTGATCAGTCCAAGAGGATCAAATACCTTACACGTATTAGATAAAATTGTTCTCTTAGTTATTATATCAGTTTGATCTATATTTATACAAACGTTAAATTTATCCGTGTCTGGGGCCCACTGTACGCCCAGAACACTGGATTGTTTGCTTATGTTGAGTGACTCTGTTGACGTAGAAGATACAAATATTTCAGGGCAATTGCTACGGAACTTATGCAATGGTAAACATGCTGAGGTGAGAATGTCAGTAACACCGCGAAGTATGTGAGCTAAGGTGTCCACACTATCCGCTCCAGTCAGCAAATCGTCCATATAACAATCCTTTTTAATAACTTCGGAAATCACGGGATCCGGACAGTCAAGTGCCAACTGGAGAAGGCAGCGAGTACTCAAATATGGCGCTGAGGCCATCCCATAGGTCACAGTGTTGAGCTGAAGCACATCGAGAGGCTTCGAAGCGTCGTCACGCCACAGTATCAGTTGCAAATTACGTTGAGATTCATGAATTTGTATTTGACGATAGCATTTTTGAATATCACCAGTAAAGACATATTTGTGCTCGCGAAATCTGATCAAGATATTAAATAAATCATCTTGGACAACAGGGCCTATATACTGTATATCATTAAGAGATTTCTGAGAAGCAGTTTTTGCCGATGCGTCGAAGACGACTCGTAATTTTGTGCTCTCACTATTTTCACGGATGACGCAATGATGAGGTAAAAAATATCCGAACTTAGGCCTATCAATTTTTGATAAATGTCCTAAGGTTTCATACTCGTGTATAAAGTCACTGTAACGTTTTTTCAAATCAGGATTTTTGACTAGTTTCTTTTCTAAATTAAAGAATCGTTTGGCAGCCATGTTATAAGAATTGCCAAGTGATGTTTCAGGTGCTTCTTTCAGCGGCATTAAGACTGAAAACCTGCCATTCGATAAGCGGCAAGTATTTTTAACAAAGTGTTCCTCACAAAATTCATCATCAGGTGATGTCGATACCTTTGATGATGGAATTTCTTCAAGGTTCCAAAATTTAGTTAATTTCTCGCTAATTTCTCTTGTGAAATTGCAATGAAGTGTCTGAGAACCTTTTTTCAGGATTGGGTTTAAGGGACCGGCTACTACCCAGCCAAAGAGAGTATTTTGTAGGACTGGTTTATAAAGGCCCAGGGATATCCTTTCAGGACACAGGACATTAAAGAATATTTCAGCCCCTAACAACATGTCAACCCCTGCCGGATGGCAGAACTGGGGATCAGCGAGCGAAATATTATCCGGTAAGTTTAGTTGAGTAATGTTTACGGCCATGTTAGGCAAATGACCGGTGATTTCAGGTATAACTAAACAATTTAAGTTTACTTTGTAACTATTTGACATAGAACCGATGATTACGTCACAACTATCAGAAATGGTAAGATGAAGGTTGTTAATGCCCGATATTAATAAAGGATCAGGATTACGATTAACTAACCCAATTTTATTTTTCAGAGCTTCTGTCATGAATGAGGATTGGCTGCCGGCATCAAGTAGGACACGAGCAACGTAAGTATTATTATTTTCAGTATTGGTAACATTGACTAAAGCGGTACCAAGAAGAACTTGCCCTGATGTTTGTACTGATAGGGTTTTACGCGGGGGGGCTACATCCGAGGAGGTTGCAGATGTAGTAGCAATAACAGAATCAGGCAAGTTATTTTCATTTTTATGTAAAATGGTGTTATGCTTTTTATGACATAACCTACAAGAACCTAGGCGACACGTCGCCGATTCATGGCCCCTTCGCAAACAATTAATGCAAAGTCTTAATCTACTGATTGCACTTAACTTGTCGTCGAGTGATAAAGATTTAAAATTTTCACAATCAATAATTCTATGACCTTGATCGCAAAGGGGACACAACAGTGAGCCACTAGATTTCGAGGAACCAGCAGTGAGAAAAGTTTTCGCAAATTTATGATGAGGTAGTACTGAGTTTTTATGATCAGTTTTTATGTGGTTATTTTCTCTGTTCTGTTGAAAGACTTTCTCACTCCTGTTTGCAACGGCGGTCTCCAATATGTCGGCCCGGTTACGAAGGAATTTTATGAAGTCACTTAAGAGCGGCAAATCGGACAGATTGTTCCTGAACTCTTCCCATTTACCGCTTGTGATGGAATCTAATTTTGTGGAGACCATATATATAATGAGCGTGTCCCACTGATCCACCGGTTGACCGAGAGTAGTTAAAGCTCTCAAGTTTTTAGTTACAACATCAATTAAGTACCGAATAGATCTATGGGATTCCTTAGTAATGGATTCAATTTTAAACAATGCCTTTAAATGATTGTTGATTAGAATTTTTTTGTTATCGTATCTCTGGCATAACAAATCCCACGCGATATGATAGTTATGTGATGAAAATCCAATTGATTTTATGATTTGCGCCGCGCTCCCTTCTAACGCAGAACGTAAATAATGGAATTTGTTAATATCCGGGACTGACTCATTTTTATGTATAAGCGACTCGAAGGTGTCCCGAAACTCTAACCACATGAAATAATTCCCGTCAAAAGACGGCAGTTTAATAACGGGCAATTTTACGTTTACGTTATCTTGATGAGAACAACTGCTATATGAACTTCGTTTGTCTTCACCATTTGAAGGACGTAACTTGAATAATGATTGGGCACTAGAAAGGCTGGCGTAAAATTTTGTTTCAGTTATTTCACGTTCCTTAATTTGATCGTCAAGGACCGGACAAAACAATTCTATTTGATTTTGCAATTTTTCAAACTCCGCGAACAACGCTTCCAATCGCACAATTCGCATATTCAATTCGCTAAACTGAGATTCAGTTAAATCTTCCACTTTATATTTTTTCAAATCATTAAGATAGTTTTCAAAAGTAGTCAACCGACCTCTAACTGAACCGCGCTGTTTTATTAAATCTTTAAATTTTAATTCTGCCTCAAGGTCATTTAAATCACCCGGTGTAACCATTTTGTTAATAGATAGAAAGAAAAACTGCTCTTAAGATAAGACACCGAAATAATTAAGCACTTAAGACTAAGCACTAGTAAAGGCAAACAATAACTAAATTAAATTAGACTGTGCATCAAACCAGGCAGGAATTCCAAGCGCGCAGAACGCAGCGCCGTGTAGGTCAAGGTCAACGCGGCCAGCTGATCGGCGTCGGGAGCGAGCTGCCAGGTAAGTACTTCGAAGCGCGAGCGCACGTTAAGTTACTAGCGCGTTGAATGTTCTAGACTCGCTCGATTCCTGGAAACATCAGCCGACAATCCTTAAGCTTGTGACGTAAGCATGATTTAACTCCCTAGGAATATGGAAATGTAATCGTTATTTTATAATAGATAGAATCAAAAGGGAATATAAGTCGAAAGCGACAGATTATAGTGAAAATGCTTAAAGGACAGAAAAGAGGCGAAATAAATAGGTATTAATGCAGTAAATGACGTGCTAATAATTTTTTATTTAGTGTTTAATTAGAAACAGCCTTTAAAGCGTTGCAATTTGAAGTCCTTTAAATTAGGCATGTAGACTTGCTATGGGCACACGAGCGAAAATGCAGTTATAATTTATGCTTATTTAATATTTACTATTTCTATTGTTTTAATTAATTATAAATTTAGCAAAATAGGCTAGGTAAGCACACGAGAAACTCGAGCAAAGGAATAGATCCAGACTCACGAAGTCATGCGCTTACACGGGCCGTATGTCGTAGGTATTTAGAACCAAGTAAACCAACACACAAATCAAAGTTAAGAAAGGTAATAAGGTTAAGGAATAGAAATGGGCACTCCCCTGCTGTAAGATCGCTGCACACGCCGCCGGTTAAACTCCGCAGACCGCCATTCTCTTCCTTTGTCTCCGTTTCTCGAACATTCGAACACGGGACGCGTGGTTGCGTCGCGTAGCGGTACCCTTTGGTTTACTTTAAAAGTCCTGTCACGGTCGCCACTTTCTTGTTGGTGATAATGAACAAGAATAAAAACGATGAGTTTTTAAAAGGATTTACTTTTCGGTAAGTAGGTACAAGTAATTAAATAACATATGTAGTGCGCGCTCGTGGCCGTGGCTGTATCGCAAGTGGGCGAGCACCGGCGCCGGCGCGCCGCCCGCGCGCCTCACCCCTCCCGCGGTGGTCCATTGCCATATAAGGCGTTAACAGGTTGATCTTATATTAGAAAGGTTAAACATTATGGCACTAGAGTATTATAGCACTCAAAAACTATGGTATGTGATTGTCTGAAAGAGATCGCTTAGCGATAAAACCGCCTGTTGTTTACCTGGGTCTTTTTTTAATTGTGCTATTTCTCTGTAATGTTTTTGTTTGGTGTACAATAAAGTATTGTATGTGATATTAAGGAATATGAAGGTTTTAGTCAGTGTCAATTATGGAAAATGAAATTAGAAGAAATAAAATTATGAAAAATGAGGGGATACCGTTAATATCACTCTCTACTTATACAGACGTCCGATATACATGTAATGCCTGTGTATAAGTGCAGCCTATAAAAGTCAGAGTCCACGGACTCAGGTTGGTAACTTAGCGGTCTATATACAGGGTGTAAGGGACGGTCCAACGAAAACTGAAACTGTGGTTTCAGACCATTATACTGAACTGAAATCCGTTGGAATTTTTTTGCGGAAACGTAAGGTTAAATTTTGACTTTTTCAAACAAAACTCAGCGCGCAATGAAACCGTCACTTCTAGTACGCAGAAGCAACGCGATAGGTAGTTATAGTACGTTTATCAATGGGAGCGGGCGCGGCCGCGCCGGCCGCCTCACTCGTCGATCGCCGCCGGCGTCGGTCGGTTCATTCACCCGCGGTCACGTGTCCGCGCGCGTGATTCCCTACATAACGTAGAAATAATCTCTCCCTGTTTAAAATAATCAACAATTACCTACTGCCTTCAGTGTCTACTTATTAAACGACATCAATGGTAACAAGGTTTTTTAAAATTAATTAACTTGCCTACCTATCTACTTCTTATTTTTTTTAAGTACCTGATGATAAGAGGTTATCGGCATTGAGTGTTTAACATGCTCGTGGTTATGGGTTATGAAGGCACCTACCTACTGAGTATTAAACTTTACAGTTACCTAGGTATGTTATGATGACCTTATAAGCAAAGTTAATAGGTACATAAGTTTACAAACTTATGTGGCAGCAACTAACCATCATCCAAACTCCTTTTGTCTAAAGTTTAGCGTTATTAGCAAACAATCTCTCTCAAATCTAATAACGTTAAATACCGTAGGGACCTACCTACCTACCTACCTAATTTAATTTTAAAGCCTGACAAGATTCTATTTGGCCCTATTTCAATACAAATTAGTATTGAAATAGGGCCAAGAATCTTGTCAGGCTTTAATGATGGATTACTTACCGTCCGACAACTTCTTTAACTTTTTATTTGGTAGTAGTAAGGTGGGTAGGTGCCCTATTTTTGACTGGAATGGTAAACAAGTGGGTAGTTAGGTAGGTAATTTTTCATGCGTAGAATAAACAGTTTTTATTGTAGGTTACTCTTAAAGTTCATCAAAGGTTATCCAACGAGTTGGCACAAATCACAAGACAGAAATACTAGCTAGCACACGTACAATAACACACGAAAGAACAGACTCATAAACCAACACTCGAGCAAAGGAAATCAGTAAGAAAACAAAAACGCATTGCGCACACCAACAGGTAGGTGCCTACGCACACGCACAGCCTCGAGAAAAATAAGATTAGGTACCAAGTTCAGATTCAAAGTTTAAATCTATCGGCGGTTTGAATATTGGTTATTTAATTAATAAATTGCAGAGCTATTAACCGCCGCGCCGCCCAGAAGTAAATACCTACCTACCTACCTAGTCCAGTCGAAGCATTTATAACATTTTAGTGCGTGCGGCCGAAGCACAAGGTTCGGCAGTAGGTAAGTTTAGTTTACCTGTTATTAGTTCGATAACGAATTGAAAAGTGATTGGTTTCAAATAATAACATTCCAGGGCTGGAATTCTACAAGGTAATAACGATATCGTTTTTTACCTGTTTCCGTATTGTCAACGTTTTGATAACTCTTATGTCATTTACAATAATGGCGACTGTGACATAAACGATTCTTAAACGTGTCAAACACGATATCGTTTTAACGCACCTGAATAGAGGCCCAGGCAGGCATTTGTAAATTCAATTAAACAAGCGTTGTTTCTACTTAGATAAAGATAGTGGCAGGTAGGTACATACCTACTTATCGGGCTTAGGACCGTCAAAAACACCGATTACAGTATACTTAATAGAATAGCACAAACGATTCTAAAGTAAAAAAGTGATATTTGCGACGTCTACCTATTTAAAAAAAAAAAAACAATTATTAAAGTTATGTAAACGATTGTAAAATCAACCTAATCACATCGATGAAGCTTCTTATAAGTTTTAAATTACCTTGAGTGTTGTTCGAAGTGTCCTCCTCTGTTTGAGTGGCACACCAAAGCACGTCTTTTCAAATTGTCTGACATTTGCGACAAAAGTGACAAAACAAACAAACTCATCACTTCGCACAGTACCAATCGAATGCTGATATTATCAGTCGTCTTAAGCTCACTACCTAATATTGTTTATTTATTGCACACTTTCGATTTGCATAAACTTAACCGTTTAAATTCACCAACGTTGGTTATGTACGCTGCACATTGGTAGGTAGGTACCTACGCACCTAAAATTGTCGCTCGTGAAGGCCGGTTCGGGAATCTTTTCCGATACGTAGTTTAAAGCTCTTAGTTAACTATCACCACACTCATTTGAATTCGCACCATGTCAGTGTATTCCCGAATTACTTTGCAAACATTCGATTTTGCACCACCGGCGGACTATAATAAAATACGGACGTTACCGTTGCGCGCGGCGTGCCGTCTCAAACTGTAAAACAAAACAAATACTTAAGACAAAAAAAACATAAAAGTTCGCCAAATTTCAAAGGGTGCGAGTGAGAGGGCATCGGGGCGCATCCGCTAAGTACCTGCTTAGTTGCTTACCTAGTTAAAAATGATTTAACAAAGCCGAGCCGCGCCGTGTTAACAATTCTTAAACATTAAAAGGATACTTAGGTACGAAGTGTGTCATTAATCAGTTACGTTACATTATTCACCGGGCCAGTAAAACTTACCAGTTTAAGATAACGGCCTCTAGGTACTCATGGAACCGATCAATACTGATTTTGATTTGAATTTTAACTTAAAAAAGAATAAGTAGGTAATAATCTATGGCCTTAATAATCGCTCGCCCGGTCGACGGTTAGACATAAAAACCGTTTTTAAGATATAACAGCTACGCCCCTCCAATGTGTGTACGGTGCTGCATGTGGATGCATTTTTAATAGGTCGCCTATCTAGTGTGGTGTAAATAATGCACATATCGAACATACCAGTCTTTCCTCTGCTCTTACCATGTAGCATCTTGTGGCAAGCGGCGGTCTAATAAAATTTTAGAATAATCATTAATTACATGGCGGCAAACAATTTGTTTTCCCGAAACTTGTCTTTGCTGTTGAATTTGACCCTTTTTCGGGTCCGTAGCTAACTGTGTACTGATTTATTTATTTTCTACTTCAAATTACAGTACCTACGGTTAGCCATTTAAGTAGCTTTACACTCTTGGTGCTTTGTCACTTTAACGTCATGTTTAAACTACTGCACTGATATTATGAAGGTCTTAAACCGACAAGGTACTAAAGTGTGCAGCTACTTATAAGGCCAGCTACCACAGCGAAAATCTTGAGCACTTTGGAGCCTTTTCATAATAAGTTTCTAGCTCAACGTCAAATGCCTACGACAAGCATGACAAGGCTCAAGTATGCTGCTTTATTTTATTAGGTGACTGTATTTGTGAGACTGTTATTAAGTAGGTACAGTCAAGGACGTTAATTGTTATGCCAATATGGAACCCTGTCACAATGACAGCGTCAAACCACATGAAAGAAAAAGGTAAAATAATTATAGTGGCATAACGGCATTAAAGTCCTTGACTGTACGAGAGGTTGGCACTCTTCTTCTACTTTTGGGTAAGTACACAAGTAGCTCCAATGCTGCCGATTATCTGAGGTAATTTCTACTGCTGTGATTCAAGCAAACAAGTTGGCCTCTATTCTACCAGGTTAATTTTATTTTTCGGTGTGTTCACCGGGTTAGAATAGTGCCACTCCATGTCTTCCCGTGGATGTCGTAAGAGGCGACTAAGGGAATAAGGGCTTCTAGTATTGTTAGGCAATGGGCTTGCAACCTGTCACTAATACACTAGTAAACATCTCAGCCTACTTTTGCAAAATGTGGTTACAAAATTATTAACATGTCTTTTTAGAGTTGGTATTTCTGTAGCTCTGCCTACCCCACTCTGTGAATGAAGGCGTGATGTTATGTATGTATGTATGTAATTTTATTTTCAGTCTAATAAAACCTACCAGTCTGTAATCGTGGGAGGAGCGCATCCAAACTGCTAACGTTACCGTTTCTTTTTGGTACTCGTATCTCGAAGTGGTGGCGCGACGCGTGTTTGATTTTTTTTTTCATCACAGCACCTCAAAAAGGGTGGTTTTGCTGTTTAAAGACAGAGAGCAAAAGTCGATTTTGCTACGAGCGTGAGCGAGCGTGAGACAATTATAGGAGATTGTACAAGAAGGGCATAAAACCAACCATTTTATCCAAGACTTATGGTACCTATCCATCCGAGCCAGCAGGCGAACTTTTTCTTGGAATTAAGGCAGCAAAGATTGTTGCATTTTTTCCATTAGTCCATTAGGTGTGAGCATTATTTCCTCTTCACTTGACGACATTTTAATTAAATTCCGTAACACAACAAATTTTGCAAAGAAAACAACTAATTAATAGGCCCAAACGAGACAAAAACCTGTTTCCCGCCACTGTTTCTTTCTTTTTTTTGTTAAATGTTGTGCATGAGATTTTTAACTTAGGTTCAACGGAGTGCTGCCAAGTCATACGTTGATTTTCTAATGTTTCTGTAAATAATGCTTGCTTTTAATAACAAGTTTACTTAGAGCAGTCACCTCGTCTGTCTGTCTGGCTGTAGTAGGGCTTGGTTGTCAAATAAAATGTTATTTTATGCAGTCTATACCCAGCATAGAGAAGGACTTTAAAAGCATAAGAAGTGAAAAGTAACATTTTAATTAATTTTCACAATGTGTAAAGGTGGTCGTGGTGTGGCACCATGCGGGCGGCGGGGTGATGGCGTTTAATGTTCACCATGTGGTCTTTTTTACCTTAAGGTAATATTTTCCCGCTGCTGCGGTGAAAAGTAGTATGTGCAACAGAATTCTTGTTTTGCAGCAAAAAACAACTTTGCTCTCTTGCACAAATAACTCTTATCTATCTCTCATGTTCGGAGAATATCTCAATGGCGGGATGAGAAAAGAAATTACATTCCCAGGTACGTAAGTCATTTTGAAAAATAATAATTAATAAACTCATTTTTTTAAACTCGATTAAGTTAAACAACATTCGGTTTAAAGAAATCATTTTTGCATCACAATAAAATTGAGACGAAGTAACATTAACTATTTCGTCCATATTATTTGTACGAGCAACGCAAACGCATTTGAGACGTTTTTTTGAATTAGCAACTTACACTAAGGTCTCTGAAGTTACGTGCGTTAAAGGGACTAGTAACTTTGAGCGGACGCATAAAAGGCATCGTGGTTTATTATTATTTTATGTCTATCTTTAAATGTTACGTTGTTATGTTTGTGTAGTTATGGAATATCATAGCTTAAGATGATTCTAGTAAGAGTTCCAGCAAGAAACGAAACTTGACTGATATTGTCAGCAAATTTAAGAACAAAAAACTAGAAAGGGTTCTATTTTAGTTGGTTTTTCCCTCTATTTCAATCGTATCGCTTACGATTTGGACGCCTGTACTGTCAAGTTAAATAGTAGTAGCCCGCCCCAAACCTACCTCATTAGTTCCCTCATAAATTGTCAAGCAAACGTACGAGTGTACAGGTTGATAGCTAAATTATTATTGATACAAATTTGTCATTTGCTGAGAAATACTAGTTTATTGTTTTTATTCTTTCAAGTAAACAAATCGTACCAACCCTCTTACTTCATGGTTTCATGGTTTCAGTGAGAACGAGCAAGTGAAAGTAAAGGTTCTTTATTTTCCCAGGGAACTTAAGATTTCAAACAGTGATCAGTTAAAATAAAATGTGGGCCCGCGCTATTTTTTAGTGTGCCGAGAACAATGCGTTCTATGTACAAACAACCACGCGCGGATTCGCATTTAATCTGCATTACTCCTGACACGCATTCAGTGTGTCGAAGCCTTTATATCATGAATGGAAGACAATCTGTGCAGTTTTTTATTAAAACATTTGAGATACTAATTCACTGCCAATTAAAATCACTGCTAATTATAAATAATGACCCTGACACGATACTTACACGTAATGAAACTAATGAAACCGACCAATATGACATTTGAGTTGGTGTCACGACGACTGAATTTCGTACTAATCTTTAAACCATATTTTCTCATTCAATGAATCATAGAATTATTTGAATCCAGATCATCTCAACGGCAAAATGTCCGTCTCAAAATGTCAAGTCAATGAGTAGGTTCCAAATAACTGAATTTCATAATACTGTGATATTTAGATCCTAATCTCAGATTGACTTAGGTACCACGTGTTTTTTAATCGACAAGTAGTGAATATCTGACAAATAAATGTAGCCCTTTCCCTTTCTTACACTCGAAAATAGACAAAATGAGGGCTGTCGTTAGTTGAAAGATAAATCTACTTGTCGATTGTGAAAAAGGTCTTATAATGACTCGCACACATACACATAACATCACGCCTTCATTCCCAGAGTGGGGTAGGCAGAGCTACAGAAATACCAACAACTCCAAAAAGACTTAATTTGACGATTCTGTAACAACATTTTGCACATGTAGGCTAAGATGTTAACCTGGGCTGGAATTCTACATGGTAATAACGATATCGTTTTTGACCTGTTTCCGTATTGTCAACGTTTTGATAACTCTTATGTCATTTACAATAATGGCGACTGTGACATAAACGATTCTTAAACGTGTCAAACACGATATCGTTTTAACGCACCTGAATAGAGGCCCAGTGTATTAGTGACAGGTAGCAAACCCATCGCCTAACAGTACTACAAGCCTTTATTCCCTCTTTAGACGTAGTCGCCTCTTACGACATCCACTGGAAGACATGGAGTGGCACTATTCTAACCCGGCAGCCACACGGGGTATAATGACTAAAATTTAAAAATTGACAATTCTTATAATACCAGAATCCGGATTATTTGATTAGATTTGAACGGAGATGGCAGATAGCGAACTAAGACCAAGTTGTTTGATCAGTAGTTAACTGAAATAATTATTTAAAAGAATAAGTATCAAAATTTTTACATATTTCGTTTAGTTTTTTTTTTTTTTTTATGTTAAGGAGAAGGCACACGAGCACTCAGGCCACCTGATGGTAAGTGGAAACTGAGACCCATAGACATTTGAATTGACTTTTTTTTTTTTGTTTTAACCATTAGTTACGTTTTTTAATAATTATTTTACTTAACTACTAACTGATCAAACAACAGGCCCTAAGCAAGTTAAATAAAAGCTTGTAAAACAGACAAGTGCGAGTGTCACTCGCACATTAATGGTTCCGTAAAACCCTGTATGAAGAAAGTTTCACTTTAAGACAAATTAAAGAAATCTGTGATGAAAAAATATCACCCACGCGTCATTTGACCCAGAATCATTTGTTTATTTTAATAATTTTCCGTTACGTGTAATTCATTAAATTAACCAAAGTAAATACAGCTGATTTTCATGTCGAGGTTGGAACATTTAACGGTATTCCAATGATTGTAGTGATTCAAGCAAACAAGTTGGCCTCTATTCTACCAGGTTAATTTTATTTTTCGGTGTGTTCACCGGGTTAGAATAGTGCCACTCCATGTCTTCCCGTGGATGTCGTAAGAGGCGACTAAGGGAATAAGGGCTTGTAGTACTGTTAGGCGATGGGCTTGCAACCTGTCATTAATACACTAGTAAACTTCTTGGCCTGATCGTGCAAAACGTGGTTACAGAATTATAAACAAGTCTTTTTAGAGTTGTTGGTATTTCTGTAGCTCTGCCTACCCCACTCTGGGAATGAAGGCGTGATGTTATGTATGTATGTATGTATGTAATTATACCAGCAGTTTCCTGCGACTCCGTCCGCGTCGAAGTCGTTAATCGCGGGTAAAAACCCTATGTCCTTGGTCGGGATTTAATTTATCTAGCTCCATACCAAATCTCATCGAACATCTATTCAAAATACAAATAGGAAAAATAGTTCCGCGGTTTTTTTGTAAAGTGATGTTTTTAATGCTTGCATATTTAGCCAACAGATTCAAACTTGGAAACCATTTTAAAAGTAATTGGACCACGCATAATTAAAGAGTTCGGCCTTAATATGATTAAATAGATTCATATTCGAAATAATTAATCGTGTTTCACGAAATTAAATCCTTTTTTTTTAATATTTGCACAATTGACATTTTGAGGTTATTTCGACACCCAAAAATATGGTCCATACACAATCACTGAAAATGGCGATAATCCTCCATTCACAAACACCGTGATTGGTTGTTTAGGGGTTTCCAAAGTAAATAAATAAAAAAACTTTAATCCCTAGATACAAGGAGCTTTAGTCCCGATTCGCAGAGATTTAAGTAGCATTTTAAGAGCATGAGAAATGAAAAAGTAATTTTATTTCTATGTGCAAGTAGGTAGCGAAGTGAAGCGCTGCAGGAACAGGTACCTACTGGTGGTACTTGGTGACCTCGCGCAGAATATGGCCAGCGCCTCCTTATCGAGCCGGCAGTGGTTGTGCTCGACCGCGTTGAGCGTGCGCGACACGCAGCTGACAGCCCGCTCACTGCGGATGGCGTACCAGTGCGCCAGCACGGTCGACATTATTTAAAAATTGTGTAAGAGGAACAAAAAGTGCTCAAGTTCGAAATTAAGTGACCGTAATACTTAAACATTTCCAAATACATTTTTATACGAAACATTGTTTGACTGAGGTGCGCTAGATATTACATCCAATTAGCTCTACGCCGTCTTTATTAATTATGTGACTGAGATAATTTACACTTTCTTGCAAAAATCTACATTTACTTAACATCCCCCAATTCCCTATTATTGGAACCTGTAATCTACTTTATACGTATATCGCCGTTGGATTTCACTACCGGGACAATGGGGGTGCCGTAGTCGGAATAATCTACACGGTAAATAGACCCGCCCGCCTCGAGACGACTCGTCGCCGAGCTCGCGCTCGACGCGCTCGCGGCTGGCACGGCGCAGCTAGCGGCGGCGGCGGCGCGGGCCGTGCGCGCACATGAACCGGTTCGTTATCAGACAGCTATAGACCGCTTACAGGTACCTAGTTAATCACGAAGGGTGAAGCCAGGCGAGCGTAATTTTTCGAGTTGTGAGTCACGTAATTTCGATCGCGTAATTTCTGCCTTTACAAAAGTCCAACTCATTTTGCGTCGCCGTGTGAACAAAACAGTAGTTTTGTATGAAACAGAATGCAGTAGAAACTACGCGACTCACAACTCAAAAAATTACGGACGTATGCCTTCACTCTCAAAACACCATAAAACTCATTGCATTTGGCTCACAAATTGATCGTTCGAGATTGAATTAGGGTTTATTTGTAAACTTTTCAAATCCCGCATTAATCATCCCCCTAAACATTAATTACGTAGGTTAGGTTAGGTTACGTTAGATGTTTAAGATACCCTAAAAAATGGTTTCAGCAGACAAAAGCGTTCGATGAAATGAAATTTGATGGAATGGTACATTCGATGAAATGATAAACACCCCATTTATAGTTCCTGTAGCGGCACCTGTCGGCCGCATGCGCCTGGTGCGCCGTGCCGCAGCGCCACCGGCGCGCCCCCGCGCCCGGCCGCTGCCCCAGGCCCGCGCCCTGCTCGCGGCGGCGCCCCGCTCCCGCGCGCGTAGTGCAAGCCCTCGCTTGCCTCTCCAATTCTGGACTCTGTCCCCCTTGACGCTGCTCCCGTAGTGCCGTTCACCTCTGCGTGTTTTTCTGTAGCTTCCAGAGTCAATGCCGGTTCCTCCGCCTCTTTGTATTTTATTTTCTTCGTCGGAAAACTTGTAAATCGCATAGGTCGTACTCGAGGCGCGACACAATCTGGTCCCTCAAGTTATCTTCTAGCGTCGAGCACGTAGCACAGTCCCCGAAGCTACACGTAGCGGCTAGTGTTTAAGGGCCTCGCCGCGACTCACCAGCACGCTGTCAATGCTGTCATCGCTGCCTGAACACATGACGCTCGGCGATCTCCGACCGCTGTGGTTCCAGATGTTCCGTCACCAGTATCACTAAATCACGGTTGTCCTCGGGAAAACTAGGTGCGCACAAATTACTTTACAATATGTACGTACGTGGCCTCCCCGACAACGGTAATTAACATGGGCACTCCAATTTCCCCATAGGCTGGCTGAAAGGCTTAATTGTCTTAGTCTAGATGACAACAACACTTTATGAACTAGTGCATAAAATGCGAATTTATGGAGCCTATACCCAGCATAATGAAGGACTTTACGAGCATTGTGCAATGATTGACGAAATCTCCCGGATTTTAATAATCTTTACGTAACGATTTTTCATTTTGCGTAATCCCGTGTCCT